>CM046670.1:29948163-30548163 GCA_025594165.1 Tamias sibiricus
GACAGAAGACGGAAGAAAGAAGGAAGAAAGAAGAGAGAAGAAAGAAGCTCTAATCTTTCTCTAAGCTAAGCTCTATCTTTCTTTAAGAAGCTAAAGCTAAGAAGACAAGAAGAAAAGCTCGCTCTAATCTTTCTCTCTAAAAATCTTTCTTTCCCTCTCTAAGCTCTAAGAAAGCAGAAGAAAAGTAGTAAAAGCTTTGCTCTGCCTCCGAGATTTTTTCCCGGGTTTCGGTACCAGGTAGCTTACAGCGGTGCATGTGGTAAAGATTTTCTCCCAATCTGTAGGCTCTGTCCTCATGTTATTGATTGTTTCCTTTGCTGAGAAAAACCTTTTTAATTTAAATCCATCCCATTTATTTATTCTTGATTTTATTTCTTGTTCTTTAGGAGTCTTGTTAAGGAAGTCAGATCCTAGGCTGACATGGTGAAGATTTGGGCCTATTTTTTCTTCTACTAGGCGCAGGATCTCTGTTCTCGTGCCTAAGTCTTTGATCCACTTTGAGCTGATTTTTGTGCAGGGTGAGAGATAGAGGTTTAATTTTTATTTTGCTACTTATGGATTTCCAGTTTTGCTAGCACCATTTGTTGAATAGGTTGTCTTTTCTACAGTGAATGTTTTTGGCACCTTTTTCTAGTATGACATAATCATATTTATGTGGGTTTGTCTCTGTGTCCTCTATTCTGTACCATTGGTCTGCAAGTCTATTTTGGTGCCAATACCATGCCATTTTTGTTACTATAGCTCTGTAGTATAGTTTAAGTTCTGGTATGGTGATGCTTCCTGCTTTACTTTTCTTGCTAAGGGTTGCTTTAACTATTCTGGGTCTCTTATTTTTCCAAATAAATTTAATGATTGCTTTTTCTATTTATATGGAGAATGTCATTGGGATTTTAATAGGAATTGCATTAAATCTGTATAACGCTTTTGGTAGTATGGCCATTTTGACAATATTAATTTTACCTATCCAGGAGCAGGGGAGATCTTTCCATCTTCTGAGGTTTTCTTCCATTTCTTTCATTAGTGTTCTATAGTTTTCATTGTAGAGGTCTTTCACCTCTTTTGTTAGACTGATTCCCAGGTATTTTATCTAAATGGAAAAAATTGAAAGCATTCCCTCTAAAAACTGAAACAAGTAAAGGATGTCTTCTTTCACCACTTCTATTCAATATCATCCTTGAAACTCTAGACAGAGCAATTAGACAAAAGAAAAAAATTAAAGGAATACAAATAGGTAAAGAAGAACTCATACTATCACTATTTGCTGATGACATGATTCTGTATCTAGAAGATGGAAAAAATTCCACCAGAAATCTTCTAGAACTAATAAATGAATTCAGCAAAGTAGCAGGATATAAAATCAACACCCATAAACCAAACACATTCCTGTACATCAGCAATGAATCCACTGAAAGAGAAATTAGGAAAACTACCCCATTCACAATAGCCTCAATTATTCATTATTTAAGAAATATGTATAGGGTGTTATGAGATGCCAGAAACTATTTTATGATTTGGCATACAGGAAAGAACCAAAAAAAAGTATTGCCCTAGTAGATATCCTATAAGTAAATAAATGGGTAATTTAACATCAGGAAATAACTATTGTTTTAAAAATAATTAAGGAAGTTCATGGGACAGAGATAATCATAAAATAGTATGAAATTTTGAAACCTTTGATATATTTTGTGGTCTAATTCTTAGAAAATATCACATTATACAACTGCTAAAACTTGCATGTCAATATCTTTCAGTCTGCATTTTTACTACCATATTTTAATCATTAAAAAATATTCAAGATGGATTTATCATGGTCATCACATAACAAACAGTGCTCTAAGCACTGGTGATTCCACAATGAACAAAGAAATGTCCTAGTTGTCATAATGCTTGCTGTCTACTGGATTGCCTTTTGCTATAATTCTTATCAATATTTAACTTGCTTGGTCATTTGTTCTTTAATTCGTCTTTAATGTTCATAAAGTGCTCTGACACACAATAATAAAATCTACAATATTTTTGATAAATCCATTCATAGTTTTAATAAATTTACTTTCTTTTTCCACCTACACTAATTTTCTTAAAAAACAAAACAAACAAACAAAAAAAACACGGCATCAAGTATGAGTTTACACTAGTATCCTTCACAATTACTATATCCTCCACATATGATGTTTCCCTCCAGAGATCAGTAGGGTTTATTTCTCACATTCATCTTCTTTTGTTCAAATATCACCTTCTCCATATAGGTTACCATGACCAATCTACTTTCAATTATTAAACCATATTTTCTCTTAATAATATTTGTCACATGCTATCACAAAACATAGTTTAGATATGTTAGTTTGTCTCTCTCCCTTCCCCAATAAAATTCAAGCTCCATAAGGCAGGAATTTGTGGAGCATATTTTTTTTCACCTCTTCCTCTCAGCACCTTTCTATATACTTGTTGAATAAATTATTGAAGTTCTTTTCTATCTTGAGGTATGTAAACATTCAACTATGGTTCATTTTAATTTTTAGTTTGCTCTTTGAATGAACCCATTATTCACTAGGCTGTAAGGAGTAGGGTAAAAGTCTCATATTTCTTCAGTTGTGCAATTAACTGAGTTTTACAATACTGTATGCTCATAAGATTTCCTTTCTCTACTGATTTGTGAATGCAAGTCGATCAAAAAGTACATTCTTATATAAATTAAGTTCTGCCTTTGGAAAATTCAACTTTTCAAAATATTTAAACTGCTAAATTAAAAATTAGACTAACAATTTGCCTACAATGTGAAAAATTATAAGTAAATATATAAAAGTATATGTTATATTTCTGCTATAAAAAGTAACAATCTTCTATAAGTTTCAATATGTATATGTTATATTTCTGCTAGTACATACTAGTTATTTTTCAATCAAGTAACAATCTTCTATAAGTTTCAATATGTCTAGATTCTGTTTTCTCAGAAAACTCTTTATGGGTGTGAAAAATGAAAGCATCAATGCAGATTTGAACAGGAGACATTATTTTGTGCCCACCCCACCACTGTACTGACTTTTTTGAATGTTTTTAAATTATCCTGTTACATGGAAGTAAAATGTTGATTTGCAGCATCTAAGCAAAATTATTTCAATGGCTCTTTAATATATATGAGACAGTTACATAATTGGCTGATTTCCAAAAGATTTTCAGTCAGGAAAAAAAAAAGTGATTTAGAATTGCTAATTGCTAAAATATTAAGATAAAACAGTGATTTAGCTGAAACACACTTACTTATTTAAAAGAAAATAATAGTTTCTCCATAATGAATATTTATTTTATTTTTATAAGAATTGAAAAACAAAAAAACTAAATATGTGTATTAAAAGCAAAAAAAAAAAAAAAAAAAAAAAAAACCTAAATATATGATGTATGGGTGACTCAGGAGGCAATCTTTATAAAACATAAGAATATTATTTATAAGGGAACAGCATATTCATGAAGTCTTCACATTTTTTGGGGGGGGGGGGTAAATTTTCTCATACCAGCAGACATTTACTCATTCACTCATGCCCTGTCCTTCATTCCATTTCTAAAGAGAAATTATGGAGACCACAGACATAGAAATAATCTAGACTATTTTCTTAGGAGTTAGAGTTTACATTTGGAAAAATTAGGATTTTAAAATATTTTGCTATGTGAATTCCCACTATTTTGAATACTTTCTTGTTTGGCTTAATTCTACCCATAAAGAAAGTCTGTACTGTTCCTCCTCCCTCTGTGGAATCGATGGACTGCTGTTATTGATTGAGGTGGGGCTCATGGGACAGTGTCTACAGAAAAAACTGGCTAGGTTGAATCTGGGCAGTAGGAATGCACATATATGGCCAAACCTAGATCATTGAACAGCTAGGATTCAGGGAGTTGTAACCCAGCTTGTGAATAAACAATAGACTTACTTAAAATGTTTTACCTCCTATTTGTATTAATTGCATGTGCAAGTTAATATAGGTAGAACAACTGCTTTAATGACTATCTTTAACAAAGGTCTAAGGGTTTGAGACTCCATCTGACTCCTTTTCTATTTTCGTTCATCACATCTAATATTATGTCTATTTACTAGAGATCAATTTTAGACAAATCAGTTGTGATGTCACACACTCTATAGAGCATACAATAATGTAAATACCTGTAAGAGAATTCAAAACATTCACTTTTCTTTCATTTATGCCTAACATAGTGCTAATATCAATAACCATTCATTACACACCAGGTCTTATTTTTATTTTAGATAAAAATGAGATGTCATAGGTGTTGTGTGATAACATTTCTTTCTTCTATCCCCTTGTGAGTATAAATTTCAGAGAGGTAGTTTTTTCTCAATACAGGATAGAAGGTGATTGCATTCTCAGACAGGGTCTACTCTGCACTGGATGAACAACTAAAATTCAGCTCAGAGCTCTCCTCCTCATCTCAGATTCTCAGAGTACGTGGGTTGCTTTTAGACTCAGTGGAGCTATGACAGCAGTTGTTAAGCAACCACCTCCTTTCTGAAATTAAAATAACCTAAGAATGTGCATCTTAGTTAAATGTGCTGGGCATCCTCATCAAAATATTCTCTTTCCTAAATTCAGTTCAATTGAAAGTAATTATTTTGGATTTTTTTTTCTAATTTCCCTGTTTTAAAAATTTGTAGAATTGCTAATATTTTGGTATAAATTCTTTTACATAGTTATTTAACATGTTTATGTATGTGTAGTGTTGCCAAATAATGGGCTTCTGGTACAAGGAACAGATCCTGCAAATCTGTGCAGCCTTCATGGTCCTCAAAACAGTGCATCTAGGAGATGTCCCAAGAACACTAGCTAACTTGCAACAAAGAGATTTAAAATCAGACTGACTCTTAAAATTTTAATTAGATGACATCTTCACTAAGTGAAAATATAATATCATAATTTTGAGCCAAGTGCCCCTCTTTTGGGAAGACTAAAATGACATGTGGCCTGTTACAATCTGAATCATATAAACTTTTGCCAATTATAGCATTTTTAGTGTTTTGAATCTTTGCCACTTCATGATAATTTGCCTCTGAGATAAGTCTCATAAATTTGTTGTTTTGTTTTTTGATAGAACAGAACATAATTTGCAGTACTCCAGACCAAGGTCAGGAAGAAATTAAAATATGTCCATATCTGATGAACACTGTCATCTTTGTATTCAAGCTAATCCACTTTTTTTCACCCTATTTTATTTTTTTAAACCCTGATGACATAAGTTAGAATGTTTATTATCTAAAGTATTTTTCAAGTGATCATTTGGATACAAAATATGAAAAATGTTTGCTAAAAAGTAAAGTGTAAGTATATGAGTGTGTGTGTGATGGAAATTCCAACCAGTGTAAATATTGGCCCTCCGATATTTATATGTATTTTAAATTTTCCCATGAAGAATATTTCATGGTGTTTATCCACAAAAGAGACAATGATGTTAAACATCTATGAGACAAGGCAAAGTGTTTTTCCAAGGACATAAGACTTGACTTGGCACACATTTGCACCTGTATTCATACACACAGGCAGCACAAGGAGCCTGCTGAGTGCTTTTATTCACCCTGTAAACCTAACAGATGTGATCCCAGTGAGGTTCCACCATCTTCCACAGCTGAATGGAGCCCATATGTTATTGAGAAGAGAAAAAGAAAAGAAGGAGATTAATTCAGTTGTCAATGTAAGTAATTGGGGTTGTGTTGCCACCCTCCACAGACTGCATGGAAGTTAGCCATTTCCCTTAATTATTTATTTAAAAAGTAAAAATGAAAAGAAAAGAAGAAAGAAAGAGAGAGAGAGAGAGAGAGAGAGAGAGAAAGACAGCACTGGGCTCAACACCACAGATAAATTTTTCACTCTGTGTTTACTCCTGTGGCTCTTTCATTCCTTTCAGATGGAGAGTTGTAGGCGCAGATTGTTGTCTTAATTGTTCACCGCAAAGAGTTTGCTGAATTTATAGACAGATAGTGGACAGACCTAGAGTTCAAAATTAACAGTAAAGAAATACTTAAATCTCTGACAGTAGGTTTGGTTCTTTTTGTCAGAAACCATTAGTGGGAAGGATAAGTCATTCTGAGGGCTATACTTTCAGTTCTATGCCTATTGGTTTGGAGGATAAACTAGTTTAGCTTAAGGTATCATCCAAGTCTGCCTTTGTTCTGAAACTATCAAATTTAAATACTTGTGCATTTGACTGATGATTGTACAGGCTACACAAATTGGTACAAGGTATTTTTTTTTTTTTTTCCTAATGACCACATTTTTTCTCTGATGGCTAAATGGTGTAGCAATTTGACAGTATACATACTAGTAAAAAATTTAAAGGTGATTTATCTTTATGAGGCTTATTTAAATATGAAGTATTTTTCTCCATAGAAAATCAGTCTACCATCTTCCACAAGTGTTATATAAATAGAGTTGGAAATTAACACCGAATGCTAAAAAAAGTAGATAAGTTACAAATAGAAATGCAAATGATGTGCTAAAATTTTATAACAGGAAAATATCTACCTAGGATTGTTCTGTTAAGTCTAGCTCTTTTATTTTTCAAACAATGTCATTTTTGCCAAAGTGTTTTCCTTTGTTTCACTTTAAAGTGAAATGTCATTCCCCAATATTTGGTAAATGGCTTTTCTAAAGAAGTAAAACATGTAATATTATAATTTATTATTATTATATGTTACAATGACAAATCAAATTGTTATTGAATCATTATTTTCAACTACTTATGTAGCTAGGTGCATGCATTTCCATCTTAATCATGAATAATCAATGTGTGCAGGTGTGTGTGTGTATATATATATACATATATATAAACATATATATGCAAACACACACATAGATACATAAGATGTATGTGTATCATGTACCCACACAAATGTTTACATAGAGATATATGGTGAGTAGGTTTAGAACCAAGTGATTAAAACTGTTTTGCTGAGTTGAGGAGTCAGTTTATTTAAAAAAGTCACTCAAGTTACTTTCAAAAGATTTGTAACTGATTTTATTTAAAATAAATCACCAAATACAATTTAGAGCCTTACAACAGAGCTAATGCTTTGCTCAGACAAAAAATAAGAACATTAACATAAATTTCCAAAGTAATATCATATGATTAAATGCATCATGTAAAAAAATCAGCTCACCTATCTCTAGCTATTATAGCAACCCAACAGTTTAAATGTGTGTGTATTTGTGTGTGTATGTGTGTGTGTGTGTGTGTGTGTTTATGCTGGGTATCAAACCCACGACTTCACCCTCTGTAGGTTAGCACAGTACCACTGAGCTACATCCCTCACACAGTCTGAGCATTCTAATCAATTATAACCAAGCTAATTGATAAGATGGATTAAGTATATTCAAAACTGGTCAGTTTAGATATGTTATGTTGACAAAGGCCCTCTATCTACATGTAATAGCTGATATGACAGTATGTTGTACAAACAAGAATGAAAACTTTTTGAAATCCCAGGTCCAGTGAGATCTCATTTCTCACCATCACTTGAATTCTTGTTAATTCATTATCATTGTCATCATAAAGCTTTCTAGCATATATATGAATGCCTTAATTAAGGGATTGCTCACTGACTTCTGAGGAATCTTATTTCATTGTACTCTTAGAGAACAGAAGTTTTGAATTGCCAGAGTATATCTACTGTTTATCTGTGTACATCTTTAATAAAATGTTTTGATAAAGTCCATGATTATATTCAATTACTTATCTGAATTTTTCAGTATGATATGTTTATTTGAATTTATCTAATTGGGAGAGTTACTTATAGATGATTGAACCAGCAATTCTATAAACTTGCTTGTGTAAGGCCTTCAAAAATCTGTTAAAAATCTCCTCAGAGACAAATCTATTCATATTTCAGAGGGAAAAGCTGTATGCACTGATTCATCACTAAATAAGGAGAAATCACTTCTTCTTCTCCTACTGTTAAACAGATGAAAATACCCTAAAAAGGTGTGAACTACTGAGATTTTTAGTCTGTATTTATTCCTTTAATTTCACTCGGTAATTAATTTTAATTATATGGTCAGCTTTTTTTACTTTTAACTTTTGTATGATGATGTTTTTGTGCTTTGTTTGCTGCTAATGATACTCATGCCTTTTTCTCTGAGGTTCAGATTAATTAATAGTCCTCTAATTATGATTTCAAACATCTTTTTGTACTTTTAGGACTTAGAATAATTTAGTAGGAGAGACTTAAAAATCCCAAAGCATTCAGTGGAGCTCTGTTTCAATGTTTTTTTTTTTTGTTTTGTTTTGTTTTTTTTTTTTGTTTGTTTTTTTTTATCACATTTTCTTTTCAGTCAATATTTCCCAAAGAAATTTCTGAGGAATAGCAGTATTTTAAGATGCTCCCTGAAAACTTGTTTGGGATATAAATATGTTTGGGAAATGCTATCAAATTCATTCCCTTCTTGTAGGGCCATCATGAATATTAAAAATGTTGTGACTTTCCCAGTTTGAAATGGAAATTAATCATCAGGTTTTCCTAGATGTATTTCACTTTGAATCCTACCTTCCCCACTGATTATTTTCCCTTTTCAGATTAAAAGTATTAACAATCTGTGGCTCCTTGGAACATGTCTTAGGAACTCCCAGTATACATCAGTGTCCTTAGGTTTGTTAAAAAATATATTTTCAGCTTACACTAAAATAACTTTTCAGAAGGTGTAAAATGGAAGAAAACATACCATTTAGGCCTAAAAGCTTTTCCAAAACTCTGCTCTAGAATCCATACAAATGAGATGAGCATTATCACCTTTATATTATGGACTTGGCAGGAAATTTGGTAGCAGAGTTCAATAGCTCAGGCCTGTGGCATGGATGGTCTGTGCTGCCATCCCTAACCAGGCAACGAGGAACTGCTGTTCAAGATCTAAACATGGAAGAGAAATTCACCAAGTGAAATATTTACCAGCAAAATTAAAGACCAGTTTATAATTTTATATCAGAAAGGAAAGAATGAGACTGAGAGAGCTAAACTGGCAGGAAGGGCATGGGGGGGGGGGTTCCACAGTTAGAGAATTGAGCTGTTTATCCCTAAGTCTATTGCATCATGGGTTCACACTTCTATTCCTTTTCTCTATTAAAGGAGTCAATGATGATATTTCAGAGGCTACAAATATTTTGTGGAAGTCTGCTTTTGTTTAGCTCTGCCCATCAAGTACAATGCTTTGAGATCCAAATAAAGCCCTTAGAGTGGAAATTTCAGAGACTGACAATTTGTTCTATTTTGGATCGTATTGGTTAGAAATGAACCAACAAATGAAAGCAATAAAGCAACAGTATAGTTATGCAGAGAAGGCGGCTATGACAGTTGAAACAGTTATATTTGGCTAGGCTTTGAATTATTACATGCAGAATCTTACATAATTTCTTCTTTGGGCCGTCTAACTGAAACCAAGTCCCAAGGGACTTTGGCATTCTTCTTCATGGTTTCCAATGAACAGCCAATATTTAGAAATAAAATGACCTACAGCTTTTGAGAGGATCATGAGAAAGAGCTGAGGAAGTATTTTTTAAACTTTATGATGATGACTACCTAACACATTTTTTGAATTGCAGACTAATCCAGCTAAATATCTGTATACGACTTTGCCTATCCATTATTGACTTACTTCTATGTTCCAGAATAAGAAAGTCCTTTTTAATCAGTAAGAATTAGTTAAGTAAGATAAAGATTGTTATCTAGACTAGGGAAAGATTAGATAAACAAGATACGTATTTTCTAAGTCATTTAAAGTTTGCCAGGGAAAGAAATATTGCATCATCTCTGAACAGCCTCCCTAGACAGAAGAAGGAGGCTACTTAGGCACAGGTAGAAGCTACATGAAACATTTAACTTTGTAAAATGTCCATGAAATGATGAAATAGGACTTGGGAATAGATTTTCCAATTACTAGAGTTTTGACAGAAAGGTTGAAATTTGAAATCATGGTACATCTAGCTCACCCAGGCCTGACACCAGCCTAGACTCCTCTTCCCTCACCAGTTTTCTGAATCAGGTGTTCTGATCATCAAATAATTCTGTGGCTGGGGTTGTGGCTCAGTGGTAGAGTGCTTACCTAGCATGTGTGAGGCACGGGTTCAATTCTCAGCACTGCATATAATAAATAAAATAAAGGTCCATTGAAAACTTTAAAAAATATGAAAAACTTCTTAAGTATAAAATTTGTTGGGACTATGTCTGCCAAGGGGCAAGGTTTGACTGCTTACCACGCCCTAAAGGACCGGGGCTAAACCAAGGGGTGTGGCTATGTAGCGTGAGAGACTGAACCACCTTGCTTGCTGATTGGTTAGTTCTAGGCCTATTTAAGTCAATGCTTGTTCAATAAATCTGAGTTCTTCGGGCATCCCGCGTGCTATACAAGACTCCCTGGGTGTGGCGTGTTTTCTGTTCAAATAAACAGAGGTAAGGCACCTAGCGATTTCTGTCCTTAAGCTCACCCCGCCGGGTGAGTTGCAATCTTTCCTGCAGGCAGGAAAATTTCCCTTTTAGGGCCCAAAAAGGGAAGCACAATTTAGAGCCCGGCTCCATTCATAACTCAGCAGCCCTGGCAAAATTCTCAATTGATTTCTGATGCTGGTACATGGGAAACAGTATTGATAGATAATGGTTAGAAACTGAGATGTCAGGATTGAATTGAGAATCATACCCAAGTTGAAGTTAGTCAACAATAGCTTTTCATTAGTTTCCTCATGTAAAACAAAGGTGATGGCTTCATGGGCTTTTATTACCTTAGAGAAGGTAATATAAGGAAGCTACATGAAACAGTGATAGCACATATTGTTTTCTAAAATAATAATAATTGGTTTTTTTTTGTTTATATTATCATCTGTATTGTAAGTTTAAAGATATCAAGTTTTGAATCAATTTTGCATCAGTATGTATGAGTGAAATTAATGGATAATTGTATGTATGCCCAGTGTATGTATGTGTTTAGATGATAATAATCAAAGAGCCAAATATGTTGCAAAGACTTCCCTAATGGATCTGGTTTCTAACTATTGGAAATTGATCAGCAAAACACGACACAGGTAATTTAACTGTCCTAGAAAAAGTGTTAAACCATTCCCATTTTTTAGAAATTGTTATCTGAATTCATCATATAATACTTAGAGTATATTTAAATTGCTTTTAATTTTTCTAGTGTTTAAAATAATGTCTTAGGACAATTTCAGTAAAGTAATAGTACCATAAGAGTTAATTATTTTCTACACAATACATTTAATGAAGGCTACTTTGCAATTTATATTTTTTATTTATCCATCCCCATATCATATTTTAGTTCTTTATGTATTAAATTACTTTTTCTTCTGTGTCATATGATACAAGTATTTTCTCCTTAATTATCTTTTGTGTTTTGCCTTTGAATTATGGATTATTTTGGTGAAAGTTTTTGTCAAATTAATATCTTTTCCTTTTTTTGCATCTGTATTTTGAGACATAATTTAAAAGACCCCTTCTATTTTCAGTTTATAAATTATCTATATTTGCTTCTAGTATAATTGTCCCTAGGAATCTACAGGATATTGATTTCATGATCCCAATGTATTTAAATAATGCTCCAGTCTCATATAAAATGTCATACCACTTGCATGTAACTTATGTACATCTATAGTGTTTAGGATAATGGCAAGAAAAAGAAGTCTGCACAGGTGCAGTATATGTGCAATCCTCTTTTCAGGTATTTTTGATTTGTGGTTGGTTGAATCCACAGATTCAGAATATGGAGGGCCTTCTATACTTGTATATCTTCATTTGTTGTTGTATTTAGGTACCTTGTTCACTTAGAATTTATTCTGATGTGACATATTAATCCAACTTCATTGTTTTTGACTCTTTAATTGCCTTATACCTTTTATGCAAAAAGTCCATATTTTCCCCAGGGATTTAGAAAGACACTTTTATTGTATGATAAATTTCCACTTATATTATTTTTCTTCTTATCAGTTTGAAACCTTTTTTATGAAGTATTTCATTTTTCTGTTATTATAAATTAGATTTACTCTTCTAATGTTCTAACTAGCCTTGTTCTTATATGTGGAGATTATTAATTTTTGCCTGTTCATTTCATACTCTGCCACCTTAATGACGTGTTATTATTTGTGTTAATCTTATCATAGATGGTCTAGGGCTGAGGTAATAAGCTTTTTCTTAAGGATCTAGATCTAAGGATTTTAGGCCTTATCTGGCAATACAGTTTGTCACAACAAGTTAACTCTATCTTATAATGCAAAAAATAATACACAAATGAATAAAAATGGCTATTCTTCAATTAAGCTTGTTTACCAAAAGAGATGGACAGCTGAGGAGCTAGAGTTTGCTCAACTCTGCTGTACCATTGTTACCCCTGTTTACCCTGGAGTCCTTGCTTCCCTGAATGTTGAAGTATAACACTGAAGAAGCATGCTAGGCAAGGGTAGAGTGGAAGATGAAAGGCTTTATTAAAGGACAGCAAAGACTTCCCTCAAGGGAGAAAGGGACCCTAAAGGCTGGAATCAGTGGGAAGGGGAGGTCTTCTCCCTTTTATGTCTAAAGTCTTCTTTTGTTCTCCCTACATTTCTTTGCTTATCTCCTACTATCCTGCCAGTGATGGGAAAGCCAAAAGGTGTGAGACAGGTGGGCCCTTGAGGGTGGGGGAAGAGTGATCTGGGCAGGAAGGGCCTAGGGTAAGTTGATTAGCATCTCCCTGTTTGCTGAGAGCTGCTTCATTAACAGTTCTTTAGGATGGGCCAGGACCTTGGGGACATTAAAATTTCAATCTCCCAGGTGTTGTTCTGGTTTCCAGGGGGCTCAGATTGACCTTATTTTCTTTATGGACTTCATTTTCATTATTAGACTCAATATTAGACCTGATTTACTTAACTACACTCACTACATATCTTTAAATCTGGAAAAATATGTTTTTATTTTGTGTTCAACTACTATAACTCTAATAGTTTTGGGGTTTTAAAATTGTGTGTGTGTGTGTGTGTGTGTGTGTGTGTGTGTGTGTGTGTGTGATGTTTTGTTTTGTTGTCCTCTGAATATGTTGGATAACTCTCCAAGGTAATTCTAAATGTTAGTAGAGATATTGGGCAACCTAGCCTTTTATATAGTTTTCATGGGAATGCACATAGTATTTTCCCATTGAGTGAGAAACTGGGTTCAGTTCTAAGGGATAAACGTTTTTCTATGCAAAGCAAGACATTTTCTACTTTATGAAGTGTTTTAATTAGGGATAAGTGTTGGATTTTATAAAAACCCTTCTTAGTTTCTACAGAAATAATCATGATATTTCTGTTCAGGTCTATGAATACAAATTATACCAAAGAATTGAACATTAACATTCTTAGATTAAATTCCACTTGATAATTGTGCATTATTTTGTCAGGTTTAAACAATTTTTGGTAATATTTTATTTAGGAATTTTACATAATATGTATAAGTAAGATTGATAAGTTTTTGTGTATGTAGAAATGGTATATGTAAATGTTTAGACAGTAAGGTTAACGTTTTTTATTCTAAAGAATCCAGGAGTTTCTCTACTTTTTTATTCTCTGCAAAGATGTAAAATGTTATTGTAATAATGGTTATATTTGGTAGAGTTCCCTTATAAAACTTATGGGACTAGAAATTGTTTAAGTGGATCTGTGAGAATGTTCTCCATTCCAATACCCAACAGCTGAAATACATTGATTTTCTTTCCTTTAAAGTAAGTTTGTAAGGGTGTTGCCTGCTCCTTTGTTTACCTTTAGATTCCTTTTATTTTTTTGGACCAGCAATAAAAGGTGCTTCTTTTCAAGCAGGAGTGAGCATTTCTTTAAGAGTTTCTCCCTTGTTGTACTCCAGGGAAGATGTCTTTGTTTTGTTTTTTTTCTTTAGCAAACTTCTTGTGGAGAGTGATGTTGGGAAAGTATTGGCATGTTTTTTGACTTTGTGATTCTCTTTTGTTTATGCAGAATCTTTAATTTTCTGCTTGTTCATACTGAGCAGCCTTCAAACGTTGCCTCCTCTTTTTCAGTTCATCCTTCTTCTTGCATGGAGGTGGGACATTAGGACTGTCACTATCCTTCCCTTGAAATTTCTGGACCTCTGGTTGCCTTGTCAGTAATCATCCTCCAACTCCCCATCACAGATCTGTTTTGATGTTCCACCATCAGTGTGCTCTTCTCTCTCTCTCTGGGGATGATCTTTCCTAAGTTCTGCCACCATTAGTTCTCTGCAGCCCTCTTTTTTTCCTGTACTGGATCTGAGTAACCATTTCTCTTTCTTTTATTTTTATTTTTATTTATTTATTTTTTCATATTACACATATAGAGCACTTTTTTACAACTCTCTGGTTGTATGCAAAGTATATTCACACCATTCGTGACTTCATACATGCACTTAGGGTAATGATATCCATCTCATTCTACCATCTTTTTTTTTTTTCTTCACCCCTTTGCCCCCTCCCTTCTCCTCCCTCCCCATTGGCCATTCTAGTGTTCCTCTAATCCTTCTATGCTCCCCATCCCAACCCAACTGTGAATTGGCCTCCTCATATCAGAGAAAACATTTGGCATTTGGCTTTTTGGGATTGGCTAACTTCACTTAGCATTATATTCTCTAACTCCATCCATTTTTCTGCAAATGCCATGATTTTATTCTCTCTTATTGCTGAGTAATATTCCACTGTGTGTCTGCAAATGGTGCAGACAATATGGAAAGCAGTATGGAGATACCTTGGAAAACTTGGAATGGAACCACCTTATGACCCAGCTATCCCACTCCTTGGTCTTTACCCAAAAGACCTGAAAACAGCATACTACAGGGACACAGCCACATCAATGTTTATAGCAGCACAATTCACAATAGCTAAACTGTGGAACCAACCTAGATGCCCTTCAGTAAATGAATGGATAAAGAAAATGTGGTATATAAACACAGTGGAATATTACTGAGTAACCATTTCTTTTGGCTCGATAGTCAGAGATGACTGCCAGTTTAAGTTGGTATTTCCTCATTTCCATATGAACCAATTTTATAGCACTGTCTTTCTATAATTATATTTTGGGTATGAATTGTGTTCAATCCTATTTTCTATTTTTGTTGATATGTCTGATTTTTGGAAAGGTTAGTTCACTACTAAACCAAGGATACTAAAGAAACATCATGTTCTATTTTATTATTTATACTGTGGTTTGTAATATAGTTTACATGTAAATGTATATAAGCTTATATAAAGCATATGAAGAAACATATTTATGTTATTTTAAATATATAATGTGTTTATGTTATCTTCTTTATGTCCACATAAACACAAAATATATAATTATATATAAACATATATATGTAAATCACATATAACTGAAACTGCTTTCTACCCGTGATGAGTTCTTGCTCCCCAAACGCTGAAGAATAACTCCAAAGAAGCACTCCGAGGCAAGTGTAGAATGGAAAGTGAAAGGCTTTATTGAAAGGACAGCTAAAAGACTTCTCCCAGAAGGAGAAGGGGACCTAGAAACCAGGAATCCAAAGGGAGGAGAGGCCTTCTCCCTTTTATATCTGAAATCTTTCTTTTGTTCTTTTTATGTTCTCTGTCTCTGTCCTGCCTGGGACCAGAATGTCAAAAGATGTGACACTGGAGGTGTCATGGTGGGTGTGGGACTTACAGGAAGGGCTTAGGTCTAGTTGATTAGCATCTCTATTTGCTGGGAGCTGTTTCATTAACATTCCATAAGATGGGCCCTAAACTTGGGAACATTAACCATCTTATCTCCCTTGGAGTAGTTCTGTCTTTCCAGGACTCAAACTGACTCCATTTTCCTTATGGACTCCATGTTCTTTATGAAACTCGATGTTAGACCCGATTTGCCTGACTACATTCACTACCTAGCTTTAAATCTGGCTTCATAACCATATATATATATATTATATAAACCAACTTTTTCCCCCTTATTTAGTTAAGGTTTAAATTTCAATATTTACTAACAAAAATTGTTAATTGAGTCTGAAGAAATATGGACACGAAATAATCTAAAAAATGTAAACAACATTAACAAGATCCAATATGATCCCTTAGTCTCTGAAGCAATTTTTGATAATTACGTAAATTATACTTAGCCATGGTGATAAAACTTGTAGAGCCGAATATTAAAATGGTCAGGACATAATATCATGTGTTATAAAGTTCAACACGTTTCTGTTTGGAATTTTTATTTGTGGGGACTAAGTGTAAATGTACTCTTGGATCTGGCTAGGCAGCTAATTGGGTGGCCTTTCACAACCATAATCCCAGCCTTCACACCATACAATTATTGTGATAGGATGATGAACTCCAACTCCAGGACCTAAGATTCTATCTTGCTTTGGATAACATGTGTGCTACAGTTTTTTCTTTTCATTGACCCTGGATAGGACTGGCAAATGACCTTAGATCCTGTGCTCTTGACAGAATAACAGAACTCCTTGAATATTTCTGAAGTCATTTATCTAAGACTAGGTTACAGAACAAAATGCCCTGAGATGAGCACTGGTTCAATACCTGCAGCTACAGCTTGGGAGTTATTGAATGCTTGCTTTTGTAATCATTCTATCTCAATCATGCTCCCCTGTTTCTTTCTTCCGTCTTTTGTTTTATCTCCCTCTCTTCTCTTTTCATGCTTTCCTCTCCTGCATGAAATAAAACACAAAGAAAGACAGAAGCAAGTATAATTTTTCTTCTAGATTACTTACACATCCTCTAAGAATATGCTGGGGTCATGTCTCAGGTTGAAGCACAATCTTTTGCCTGCCTGCCTCTTTGCTAATTGGATCATCAGTTAACTTGATATTCCATTTGCTTCAATCAGTATCCTTGGATCTTTGGTGCCAAATTATTATTATGTGCATGTTGCCAAGCTTCTGTTCCATTATCATCACCTTTGTTACTTAAATTCACATAAATCCAATCCTAAACACTAATAATCTTTAAGATTCATGAAAATATCAAAAGAAGTGATGTTTGATTTTTACGTTAATCTCGCTGAGAATGAAAGACATATTTCAAGGAAGAGAACTTTTCATTTCTTTCTATAAGATAGAAACAGAAAGCTATATTTTGAAGTATATATAAAAGCATTTATTCCTCACAATCAATACCTGGTTTCTTAATCTAAACTCCCTATATCTAGGAGGTTTGTGGTATGAACCATTTTCAAAACTAAAATTGAAAAAGTAATTTATAAACAGATGAGTGCACTGTTGATTAAAATGATGTCATGAATTTTACATTCATTGCAGTTAATCTAACCACAGAAATGTTCATCATCTTACCTTTCAGGAAAAGAGTAATAAATAAAATGTTTCAAATTCAATTTTTACTTTTTTTTTTTCCTTTTATGATATTGCCATTCTAGTTCTGAGTTAAAATAGAAATATTGCCCTGACATATTTAGCTACACTGGTTTCCATAGACAGAACAAAAACTTGTTGAAATATGTCTGTTTTATATACAAATATTAGGTTTCTTACATGCCTTAACAGAATAATTTAGTCTTATATTTTTCTTTCATAAAAGAGAAAGCAGAATATATGAACTAAATTAACTAAGTACCAATATTTATAACTACAAACTTCACTAAATGAATAGTTCATAAAAAAATTAAAGAAACATCCTTCTGTTTGGATATGGTTACTAGGTTAAAAAAAGTTTCCCTGAAACTATAAATTAATTTTGTATAGATTAATTCTTGTACTGAGTTTTCCATTTATAATCTCTCACTGTATAAGGAGAGATTTTCATTTGTTTTATTATTTTAAATCTATCAGAATAGGTGTTTGGTTTCATTGTAAATGTTCTACACATATGGTGTTCAGTGCTTTACCATTTCATTTTCTAAAAGGTTATTTAGAGTTTCTAGGAAAGTTATTTTTATTTTTTATTTTTGTAACCCATCATTTGAACAAAAACTTTTATTAAATCTATTGTTTTTTTTCAATTTATTTCCTTCTGTTTTTCAAGTAGTAAAATACATCATCTCTAAGTAACAATATATCTCTTTTTTTCTCTATTTTCACTTATATTATTTTCATTGTTGTTTTTTATTACATCACATAAAAGAAAGCTTTATAAAGGGACTGCTCATGGGAATCTTTTTTGATTCTTCATTCTAAAAGTTACGTTTCTAAAATAGAGGTTCTTAACCTGAGTTTGATCAGTATTTAAGAGAATTTTAGATGTTTATGTATGCATGAATATGCCACAACGAAACCACCACTCTGTATAATTACTACACACCCATAAAAGTAAATCCATGTTCCCTAAATATTGCTTTAAATTTTGTCTAGCACGTGTGATGTACTGGGTTGGATCCTCAGCACCACAAAATAAACAAATAAAATAAAGGTATATTGTCCATCTACAACTTCAAAAAAATTCAAAAAAATATTGTTTGTGCAAGTTTAAAAGTGTCTAATTATCATTAATGAGAAATTCTCCAAAGAGTTGTGAGCCAAATGGTCAAAGACTATTAATTATTATTACATACAACTTTGGTGTTTATTTGAGATCTGGCTCTTTTATTACATTAAGGAAAAATTACTTTAAAAAATTTTACTGTCATTTCCCCCTCAAATTTCTTAATTTTTGTTTTCTTTACTTTTTTCTAAGGATATTGATTTTCTTCAAATGCTTGTAGTTTAAACTTTGATACAATAAATTATATTGAACAATTTTGTATAAATGTTAGAAATGGGTTTGTTACTAGTGTACTACTGTATCTTCTGTGTTTGGGGACTATTTTTTAATCAGGATTATCTTTTTGAGCCATTTCTAGTTTATTCAAAAGAATTACAAACATTTCTGTCATTTTAATAATCTGTAAAAGTTTACATACGAAAGTATTATTTATTAGTCATAAATATATATGCATTTATCATAAAAATCCCACAGTCTGGTGACAATTTTTAGGTTTTTTTTTTTTTTTTTTTTTTTTTTTTTTTTTTTTAGTACATTGTTGAAAAGGTTTATTTCCTGTTTAGAAGTCAGCTCAAATCTTGTACATCTTTTTATTGGTGATATTCATTCTGTCAGCATTTATGGAGCACAGAGTTGTAGGCAATGGGCATAAAAGTATAACTAAGGCAGTGTCCCTGACTTTTATAATTTATAATCTAATAGGGAAGGATCTTACTTTGCAAGTCATCATTTAAATATCTTTTAAAAATTATATATTAATCATTCTTGTTAAAAGATGATTGAAATTTAGAATAATTTATGTTATTTTAAGTAAAACTAATACATGAAGATACTAGAAAAAAATCATAGAATGCAGAAAATGATAGAGAAGAAAATCGTTCATTTTCTTACTCCCCAGGAAGAAGTACTATTAACATTTTGGCCTATTTATTTTATGTATATTTTGTGTATGCTCATCTTTCATGATAATATGCATACAACTTTTTATAATATAATTCTGCTTTTGATTATTTTGAAACACTTTTTTTAATGGTCATTGAAAACATTTTGAAGGCATAATGAGTATATAAAATTACATCTTATATTTGTAAAATATTTTTCTTGGCAGTACCTGCTTGAACATTTAAGTGGTTTTCATTTTTTCCATTTTAATGAACTTTTTCATTTACAAGTATTTATCCACTCTGATTACTCTTTTATAACAGATTATAAGAAATGGAATTACTAAGTTAAAAGTTTCAACATTTTAAAAGCTTTTGGAACATATTGTCAAAGGAGAGAACTATTTTACTGATTCTTGTTCCTTTACTCCTCCATGCTCAACATACTGTTTTTGTTTTTAATAATGTATATAAAATTTTGTATTATAATTCTTCAGTCTAACAAAAAAAACTGGCTTGTGTTCACACATTGTGTGTAAGCCTTTAATACATGCATAATAATGTGAATATAGATTAATATAGATCATTTGAATGTTTGCCTATTGTGGTGTTTATTCTTTTTCAACTGTCAGCAGTACACACCAGGGAATTTTTGTGCATAAAGTAGACCTTATAGTAGTTATGATATGAGCTTTGAGAGCTGGCTTTGAATCCCTGCTCCGTTTTAATTACCTCCATAATATGGGCAAGATACTTCACTTCTTTAATCCCCTTACTTCTTTCCAGAAAACTGTTGTAATTTTAGGAATATGTACTTCATACAGTTGTGAAAATGAAATGAGTTAATATAACAGAGTCTAGCACAGTGCAGATTATAAAATGAGCAAAAAATAAAATTCAAAGGCATTTTTAAAAATTACATTTCCCTTATTTGGCTCAGTTAGTTTAAATCAGTTACCAATAAAATTTTCAAATCTTGATTAAGTTAGGATCAGTGTAACACACCTTCACAACTGCATAGAACTTGTCTGTAATGCTTCACTTCTGTTCTCCCAAACCATGGGGGCTGAGATGGCTGATGAAACACTTTTCAACAAAATTATCAGTGACTTGACTCTGCTCCAAGTTCTGTAGTTCTGGGGTTGGGGTGGGGAGGACTGTAGGCACAGTGGGCTTGAAGAGAAGAGTGGGGTACATTGTTTTTAACTTTTGTTTGCTAATAGGGATCTCCTGAGCTCCTCTTATTTCCACCCCCATTCCCCAAACATGCACATCTCTTTGGGGTAATTTGATTCACTTTCTGGTGAGGCTCATGTGAATCAGCCTCTCAAACCACAGCTTGTCTGGCTACAGAATCTTCCTGCACACTTAGCACTGAAGTTCCTTGCTCTTATGTGAATATCTAAGACTGCTACTAAAACATGGTGATCCTGAAAGGGCTGGGTCTATCTGGTTCCTCAAAGTGGCTGGCTGGTCACAAGAGAGAAAGAGGCTTATGGAAAGATTCATTAATGATGAGAAGATGGACTTCACAAATGCAGCACAGACCAGAGTACAGGATATCCAAGAGTCACGGGGTATTCTGGTCTTCAGTCTCTATGACCACAGTAAAAACATGAGATTTTACTAGACCAGCAAAGGGAGCAACAGATCTGAAGGGGTTAACACTGCAAGCTAAGAGACTTGGCTTGGAAAGTAGGTCTGTGCTGGGGGAAAGGACAGAGGGGAGTCCTTCCTGGCAGCTCTACAGTAACAATTCCTCCCTTCTCTCATTTGAGAGACCTGAGAGCTAATAACCTGGGAAAGTTCAGCTTCCTCCTGGAGGGTTTCCTGCAAACTCCTCCACCCTATTTTCAACAACTGGTGCATTCCTGATCAGGAGACAAGTTTCCAAAAACCATGCTTCTATTTCCGGCCTCAGCTTTTCAACAACTGGACTCAGCTGGCCACCAATAGAGTCAAGATTGTGGCCTCCTAAGCTCTTCTGGTGGCAGACCTCTTTAAATCAATCTTCCTAATTCACAGTTTTCAAGATAATAATCCAATTCCTGTAGAATTCAATTGACTCAGTAAAATGTTATAATATGCCCTATATTACCATTTTTATTTCCTTTTTTTTACATTTTTAACTTAAAGTAAAAATGATGAGTGCTCTCATTTTCTTCATATCATTTTATTAGAATGTATTAATTAGTAAATTAATTTTTCATTAAAAATTTAGTGAAAATGGTATAAGAGCCCAGACTACTCCTCCATATACAGAAATAATAGTCTTCATACAAAAAAAAGCAAACACACACACACACACACACAAACACAAAAAAGAAAGTACTGATATTTTAGAGAAATTTGAATTTTTTTCAGGCTTCTCAATCTCAGACTCTCAGGTAGAGCTAATGCATACCAAGTGCTGAGGAAGAAGGAACTTTTACTAGGAATTCAATTTTAAACCAAGTTGTGATTTATAGTAATGTCTATCAAAAGGCGTGTAAGGAATGAACATGGATTTAACTGAGCACCACTTTCAACAACAGAGGAACACTAACGGGGTTCATAACATTTTTTTACATAAAAATACTTGGCGATACTCATAACCTTTTCCAGTTGGAATTACATGCAAATAACTATGTTTCATTAGAATAGAATATACAATTCAAATATTGTAAAGGTTTTAAAGAAGTAAGAATATATAAAAATTAAAATATGCTGGAACAAAAATGAGAGAACAAAGAGAAAAAAATGCCTTATATGAAAGAAATGTTTTTTTTTTCTTCATCTTAGATAACGGGGACTAAATGTGTTCTAATTCAATTTTTATAATGGATATTAGAACAAAAATAGGTTTAATTTTTTTCCTAAGAGTGAATCAAAGAGAATTTGAAACAGAATGTTAAGATTTCTAAAACAGTAAAATTAACATCAATTATGTATTTGTGGTAAAAAAAAAAATAAATAAAAAAAGCAAAAAAGACAGCAAGAACACAATTAAAAGAAAATAATGAAGGCAAGTCTCTCACCTAAGAAAAGTCATATTCTTAGGTAATAGCTGCACTCCAAACATATATTAGAAACATAAATGTAAATGAAAGCAATTCTCCCTGTAAAAAGGAAGAACCTAATAGACCACATGCCTGGAAGTGTTTCATTTTATATTTACACTTGATTCTAAGGAGGTCCTGCAGAATTTTGGGTTCAAACTCACTCTGCTCAGGATGATAAAGATATTCTTCCACTCTTCATGAAGAGGTCACTAATGAAAAATCAAATACCAATCAGGTTCTCATTCACTTGTGAATAAGCTGTAGCTGCTATTCTTCTGATGTAGTTGTGACTGTTGTTTCTGTCTCTGAAAAATTAACTCAGTTCCCTCTCTAGTCATGAACTTATCCCTCACCAGGATCCAGCACCCAGGGATCTGACCAATTTGAAGCAATTGACTTCCTGTGGCCCCAAACAGTTCTTTGTCAATACTCATTGGATTATTGACTTTCTGCCTTTTCTTTCTGCTTTTAAGTTCTTTCTGGAATACCTGATAGACATATGTCAGATTTGTATCAATGATTCAACATGTCTATTATATGCTTTTCTCTCCATCTTATGAAGTTATTCTAACTTCAACTCTCAAAACTTGGCAATTTATTTGTTATAAAACTTAAAATGTACATTGGATTTAATCTTCAGTGACTTTATAAAATTTCTAACATAAGAAAAATAAAATTTCTAAAAACAACAAGCAATTTTTAAAATTTTATATTCTTAAAATAAACTCAGAAATAATTAAATTCTAATTTAATATAAAGCACAAAGATAAGACATTTTAATTTTGACCATTGTGCATTGATTTAAAATTCCAGTTATCATAAGCATCATTTTACACTTCATCCTAAACACACTATAAATAACATGTAATTATGATGTGATGATCTATTAGTTGATTAACCATTGTTCTTAAAACCAAAATAGTCCTTAATTCTGAAAAAGGAAAATAAAAAAAAAAAACTTAGAAATATTAGTAGCAAGTAATTTATTTATTTTTTTAATTTTTTTTTATTCTAAGATGTTATAAATGACAGCAGAATGCATTACATTTCATATTACACATATAGAGCACTTTTTTACAACTCTCTGGTTGTATGCAAAGCATATTCACACCATTCGTGACTTCATACATGCACTTAGGGTAATGATATCCATTTCATTCTACCATCTTTTTTTTTTTTTTTCCTTCACTCTTTTGCCCCCTCCCTTCCCCTCCCTCCCCATTGGCCATTGTAGTATTCCTCTAATCCTTCTATGCTCCCCATCTCAACCCGACCGTGAATTGGCCTCCTTATATCAGAGAAAACATTTGGCATTTGGCTTTTTGGGATTGGCTAACTTCACTTAGCATTATATTCTCTAACTCCATCCATTTTCCTGCAAATGCCATGATTTTATTCTCTCTTATTGCTGAGTAATATTCCATTGTGTGTATATACCACATTTTCTTTATCCATTCATCTACTGAAGGGCATCTAGGTTGGTTCCACAGTTTAGTTGTTGTGAATTGTGCTGCTATAAACATTGATCTGGCTGTGTCCCTGTAGTATGCTGTTTTCAGGTTTTTTGGGTAAAGACCAAGGAGTGAGATAGCTGGGTCATAAGGTGGTTCCATTCCAAGTTTTCCAAGGTATCTCCATACTGCTTTCCATATTGGTTGCACCATTTTGCAGTCCCACCAACAATGTATGAGTGTGCTTTTTCTCCAAATCCTCTCCAACATTTATTGTTGTTTGTGTTCTTAATAGTGGCCATTATGACTGGTGTGAGATGAAATCTGAGTAGTTTTGATTTGCATTTCTCTAATTGCCAGAGAGGTTGAGCATTTTTTTCATGTATTTGTTGATTGATTGTATATCTTCTTCTGAGAAGTGTCTGTTCAGTTCCTTGGCCCATTTATTGATTGGGTTATTTGTGTTTTTTTTTGGTGTTAAGCTTTTTGAGTTCTTTATATATTCTAGAGATTAGTGCTCTGACGTGCATGTGGTAAAAATTTGTTCCCAATTAGTAGGCTCTCTGTTCACCTCACTGATTATTTCTTTTGCTGAGAAGAAGCTTTGTAATTTGAGTCTATCCCATTTATTGATTCTTGGTATTAATTCTTGTGCTACAGGATTCTTATTAAGGAACTTGGGGCCTAATCCAACATGTTGGAGATTAGAGCTTACTTTTTCTTCTATTAGGTGTAGTGTCTCTGGTCTAATTCCTAGATCCTTGATCCACTTTGAGTTGAATTTTGTGCATGGTGAGAGATAGAGGTTTAATTTCATTTTCTTGCATATGGATTTCCAGTTTTCCCAGCACCATTTGTTGAAGAGGCTATCTTTTCTCCAATGTACATTTTTGGCACCTTTGTCTGATATAAGATAACTGAAATTATATGTGTTAGTCTCTGTGTCCTCTATTCTGTACCATTGGTCTACTGGCCTATTTTGGTGCCAATACATGCTGTTTTTGTTACTATTGCTTTGTAGTATAATTTAATGTCTGGTATAGTGATGCCACTGTTTCACTCCTCTTACTAAGGATTGCTTTAGCTATTCTGGGTCTCTTATTTTTCCAGATGAGTTTCATGACTGCTTTTTCTATTTCTATGAGGAATTTCATTGGGATTTTGATTGGCATTGCATTAAATCTGTATAGTGCTTTTGGTAGTATGGTCATTTTGACGTTACTAGTTCTGCCTATCCAAGAACAGGGTAGATCTTTCCATCTTCTAAGGTCTCCCATAATTTCTTTCTTTAGTGTTCTGTAGTTTTCATTATAGAGGTCTTTCACGTCTTTGGTTAAGTTGATTCCCAAGGTTCTTTGTTTTTTGTTTTTTTTTTTTTTTTTTTTTTTTTTTTTGGTGCTTTTGTAAATGGGGTAGTTTTCCTCATTTCCCTTTCAGAGAATTTGTCACTGATATATAGAAATGCCTTAGATTTATGGGTATTGATTTTGTATCCTGCTGCTTTGCTGAATTCATTTATGAGTTCTAGAAGTTTTCTGGTGGAATTTTTGGGGTCTTCTAGGTATAAAATCATATCATCAGCAAATAATGATAATTTGAGTTCTACTTTACCTATTTGTATCCCTTTAATTTCTTTCGTCTGTCTTATTTCTCTTTTCTTTTTTTTTTTTTTTTTTTTTTTTTTTTAGTATTTCCCCTTTCATTTATGTTCTTTTTTTTTTTTTTTTAATTTTTTTATTATTTATTTACTCTCTGGCCAGCATTTCAATTACTAGATGTTCATGTTTATAGAAGTGTTGTGAAAGAGAGGGCATCACTGTCTTGTTCCAGTTTTTTAAAGAAAATGCTTTCAATTTTTCTCCATTTAGAATAATGTTGGCCTGGGGATTAGCATATATAACTTTTATGATGTTGAGATATATTCCAGTTATCCCTAGTTTTTCTAATGTTTTGAGCATGAAGGGGTGCTGTATTTGGTGAAATGCTTTTTCTCCATCTATAGAGATAATCATGTGGTTCTTATCTTTGAGTCTATTGACGTGGTGAATTACATTTATTGTTTTCCGTATGTTGAATCATCCTTGCATCCCTGGAATGAACCCCACTTGATCATGGTGTATTATATTTTTAATATGTTTCTGTATCCGTTTTGCTAGAATTTTATTTAGAATTTTTGCATCTATGTTCATTAAAGATATGGGTCTGAAGTTTCTTTTTTGGATGTGTCTTTGCCTGGTTTGGGGATCAGGGTGATGTTGGCCTCATAGAATGAGTTTGGAAGTACTCCCTCTTTTTCTATTTCCTGAAATAAATGGAAGAGTATTGGTATCAGTTCTTCTTTGAAGGTCTTGTAGAACTCAGCTGTGTATTCATCTGGTCCTGGGCTTTTCTTGGTTGGTAGACTTCTGCTAGCATCTTCTATTTCATTGTTTAAAATTGGTCTGTTCAAATTATGTATATCTTCCTGCTTAAGTTTGGGCACATCATACAACTCTAGAAATTTGTCGGTGCTTTCGGTGTTTTGTATTTTGTTGGAGTACAAGTTTTTAAAATAATTTCGAATTATTTCCTGTATTTCCATAGTGTTTGTTGTGATATTTCCTTTTTCATCACATATATTAGTAATTTGAGTTATGTCTCTCCTTCTCTTTGTTATCCTGGACAAGGGTCTCTCAATTTTATTTATTTTTTCAAAGAACCAACTCTTTGTTTTGTCAATTTTTTCAATTGTTTCTTTGGTTTCAATTTCATTAATTTCAGCTCTGATTTTAATTATTTCCTGTCCTCTACCACTTTTGGTGTTGGATTGTTCTTCTTTTTCTAGAGCTTTGAGATGTAATTTTAAGTCATTTATTTGTTGACTTTTTCTTCTTTTGAGGAATGAACTCAATGCAATGAACTTTCTTCTTAGAACTGCCTTCATAGTGTCCCAGAGATTTCCATATGTTGTGTCTGTGTTCTCATTCACCTCTAAGAATTTTTTAATCTCCTCTTTGATGTCATCTGCAACCCATTGTTCATTCAGTAGCATTTTATTTAGTCTCCAGGTGTTGGAGTAGCTTTTATTTCTTATCTTATTATTGATTTCTAATTTCATTCCATTATTGTCGGATAGAATGTAGTGTAGAATCTCAACTTTTTTGTATTTGCTCAGAGTTGTTTTGTGGCCTAGTATATGGTCTATTTTAGAGAAGGTTCCATGTGCTGCTGAGAAGAACGTGTATTCACTTGTTGAAGGATGAAATATTCTATATAAGTCAGTTAAGTCTAAGTTGTTTATTGTATTTTTGAGTTCTATAGTTTCTTTGTTCAGCTTTTGTTTGGAAGATCTATCCAGTGGTGAAAGGGGTGCGTTAAAGTCACCCATAATTATTGTGTTGTGGTCAATTTGACTCTTAAACTTGAGGAGAGTTTGTTTGATGAACATGGATGCTACATTCTTTGGGACATATATATTTATAATTGTAAAGTCTTGTTGGTGTATGGTTCCCTTGAGTAGTATATATTGTCCTTCTTTATCCCTTTTGATTGACTTTAGCTTGAAGTCTACTTTATTTGATATGAGGATGGAAACCCCTGCTTGTTTCCTCTGTTCATATGAGTGGTAGGATTTTTCCCAACCTTTAACCCTCAGACTATGGATGTCTTTTCCTATAAGATGAGTCTCTTGGAGGCAGCATATTGTTGGGTATGTTTTTTTGATCCAATCTGCTAATCTATGTCTTTTGATTGGTGAGTTTAGGCCATTAACATTCAGAGTTATTATTGAGATGTGTTTTGTATTCCCAGCCATTTTTATTTCTAGTATTTACCTTGACATAGTTTCTCTTCTGATTGTTTTTGTCCTTTAGTGTAATACCTCCCTCTGTTGATTTTCTTTATTGTTTTTCTTTTCCTCTTCATGGAATATTTTGCCGAGGATGTTCTGTAGTGCTGGCTTTCTACTTGTAAATTCTCTTAACTTTTATTTATCATGGAAGGTTTTTATTTCGTCCTCAAATCTAAAGCTTAATTTTGCTGGGTATAAGATTCTTGGTTGGCATCCCTTTTCCTTCAGAGCTTGGAATAAGTTGTTCCATGATCTCCTAGCTTTGAGTGTCTGAGTTGAAAAATCTGTTGTGATACAAATTGGTCTCCCCCAATATGTGATCTGATTCCTCTCTTTTGTGGCCTTTAAAATTCTATCCTTTGTATGCTAGGCATTTTCATTATAATGTGTCTTGGTGTAGATCTGTTGTAATTTTGTACATTTGGTGTCCTATAAGCCTCTTGTATTTGGTTTTCCAATTCATTCTTCATGCTTGGGAAATTTTCTGATATTATCTCATTAAAGAGGTTGTGCATTCCTTTGGTTTGAAACTCTGTGCCTTCCTCTATCCCAATTATTCTTAGATTTGGTCTTTTGATGCTGTCCCATACTTCTTGGATGTTCTGTTCATGGTTTCTTACTATCTTCATTGTGTGGTCAACTTTATTTTCAAGATTATATACTTTGTCTTCATTGTCTGAGGTTCTTTCTTCCAGTTGATCTAGTCTGTTGGTGATGCCTTCAATTGTGTTTTTTATTTGGTTAATTGTTTCCTTCATTTCAAGGATTTCTGACTTTTTTTTTTTTTTTTTTTTTCAGAGTTTCAATCTCTTTTTTGAAGTAATCTTTTGCTACCTGTATTTGCTTTCTTATATCTTTGTTGTAGTGGTCAATTTTTGCCTGTATTTTCTCATTTAGGTCATTCTTTGATTCACAGATCATTTTAATTATGAACCTTCTGAACTCCTTCTCTGACATTTCTTCAACTTCGCTGAGCATGGGTTTTGTTTTTGTAGAATCCTGGTTTGTTTGGGGTATTTTCCTCCCCTGTTTTTTCATGATGTCCATTTGCTTTACTTTTTGCAGTGTAGATCTGAGTTATTACAGATTCTTCCCTATATTTTTTAATACCCTTGCAGGTTGTCTGTGCCTCCCCTTAGTGCTGGACTATGAGAACCTGCCACTGACCCTCAAAGTATGCTACCTGAAGCTGGGTTCACACTGGTTGGTGTGGCCGAACTGGTTGAGTCTGAGCTCCTGTGGTGGTCTGGGGCTAACCGCAATGGGGTGAAGATCAGTAGGTCTGCCCTCGGCCCGCCTGGCTCAGGCCGAGTTGGTAGGTCTGTCCTTGCTGTCTCCTGCTCTGGGGTGGAGGCTGGTGGGACTGGATGGAGCCTGGGCCTGGTGGCACTCTGATGTAGGACCCCGGGACTGCCCTGGGCCAGCCTGCACTCTAAGCAGAGTTGGAGGGTCTGTCCTTGCTGTCTCCTACTCTGGGGCAGAGGTCAGCGGGGCTAGCTGGATGCTGGTCGCACACCAGCAGGCGTTGGCAGGACTGACCTGGGGCTGGCTGTGCTCAGGTGAAGGTCCCTGGGACTATCCTGGGCTGGCCTGGGCTCAGGCAGAATTGGCAGGTCTGTCCTTGCTGTCTCCTGCTCTGGGGCAGAGGTCAGTGGGACTGGATCAGTAGCAAGTAATTTAAAAGTGAACTACTTGTTTATAAAATGCATAAATTTTTGCTGTTTAAATTGTTCCTAGTCACAAAAATATGAGTATATTAAACAATAAAGAACAATTTTTCAATAAATCGTTTTTCAGATTTTTCAAAAAAAAAAAAAAAAAAAGAAACATTTGGCTAATGAAGCAGAGCAAAAACAAACTCCTCAAAACACAATGAAATTTTTTAGTAGCTTACAAAAAGTTTCAAAATGCTACCAGCTATAAAATCCTTCTCTATTAAATATAGAAAAAACTTGATTATTATTATTTATTTATTAGTTTTTATTTTTCATTTTTTGTGGCACTGGGGATTAAGTCCAGAGATCCTCTGCCATTGATAAACATCCTCAGTCCTCTGTTTCATTTTGAGACAGCATATTGCTAAATTGTGGAGACTGGCCTAGAAATTGGATCCTCCTGCCTGAGCCTCTCCAGTTACATGCACCACCACACCTAATTGAAAGGCTTGATCTTTAAAATTTCACCCAATTCATAAAATTATCTAAGTTCAAAGTACACTCTACCACATACCAACTAATATTTTAATATTTGGAAAAACCAAAGATTAAAAACACTTATTTGGAATACATTAACAATGTGAACTTCATGCACTATTATCTCCTTCCCAATCATTTCATTGATTACCATTTATTAGGTTACAGAGTGATTTTTCCATTGCTAAGCAACAAGTTTTGTGTGTGTATGCACGCTCTCACACACATGCACACACACATTTTAGCCAGAGCTCAAGTCCAAGTAGATAAGTAAGAATACTATATCTATGATATAGTATGATAACCAGTTTATATATAAAAATATGGAGCAGATATAGCTAAAATTCATGACATAATGCCTTCCACTTGTGAAGAAAGGATCTAGAATATGATAAAGGAAGAAAGCAAGAAAGCACAAAGGATAATTTTCAACTTTATGCATAAGAACTTGTTAACAAACACTCTCTGAGGCAAATATGCAAAATCATAGACATCATATATTAAAATGTGGACTAGCAGGTTTATAGGTATTCATTATATTATCCTTTTTAGTTTTCTATATTTTTATCTAATGAAAATTAAATTTCTCTTATAACGTAATGCCTTAACAGAGATACTTCAGAAAAAAATAAAATTAATTCGAACACATTTGCCAAACCTTTAAACTAGCAAAAATTATGTAATAATTTTCTAATCTTAATGAAATAATGCATGTTTCAGGCAGTTCATTCTTGCTTCTTGAACTCAGCATTAAAATTGGTACATCATTCACTTTTTATGTGTCTTTTGAATTAAGAGGTATTGTAAAAGAACATTATTTTTATGTAAATTGTCAATATGTAAGAATTTAATAGAATTTGATTCAAATTTTAGTCATTTGTGTTAAAAATCACCTCCCTTTCCCTCTAAAATCTTTTAGCATACTTAGTTCTTTACTGTGTGTGTATAATTCTTACCTCCAGGGAAAACACCAATTAGACTTGATTAGAGAGTGGAATCCTTGGGGACAACTGGAGAAAAGCACATTAAATTCAATTATTGTAAAGATGGCAACAAGTTAAAGGATGGTTTCTTCTGTAACTTGTGTTCCGAGTCAATAGGTACTCTCAGGCAGGATTTGTTCCCATGCTAGTGCATCTTTAGCCACACTCCCTAATAAAATTCAGCTGCAGTAAGAGTCTGCCTGTGGCAATTGCCTAGAGTCCCCATACCCTATCTCAAAAAAAATTTTTTTTTAAATATTTCTTAGTTGTCAATGGACCTTTATATAATTTATTTATTTATATGCGGTGCTGAGAATCGAACCCAATGCCTCACACATGCTAGGCAATTGTTCTACCACTGAGCCGGCACCCCATCCACCTATTCCAAAATTTGTTGATGCCTTTGGAAGAATAGTTTCTTAGTTGAGCATGCTGAATTTTCTAGAGAGATGTGTTAATTTATGGGAGCAAACCAATCCTCATATGTATAAAGACATCAAACTTTTTCATATTATGAATGATTACTCAATGCTAACAGGTAATTAGGTATTAAATATTGTTCAGAAACTATAGAGAAATAAGCAAAGGTCAGAGTGGTTTTCTCCCATAAGTTTTGCCAGTATTAGAATTCCACTTACATATTCCCTTATATCCCCACTCGCTAAAATGGCAACACGGATGGACGTACATCTTAAAAAATGTATCTGACGTATTTATTCACCCACTCACATATATAACTTGCTCCTTTTCCAATAGCCATTGTCAACAAAATATATCAGAAACGGAATAAACATGAGACTACAAAGGTGACCTCTTGGGAATTTAGAGGATTCAAACCAAATCAGTGTATAATCTAAAAGCAATACTATGAGTACATATGGAGAATTTATGTAAATCATGGAGAAGCATTAAGAAAAGAGATATCATTGGGAAGTACTAAAGAGGGAAGGTCCCTGACATAAGAATATTGTAGGATTTAGCTGATATCTATTGCAGACACATCTTTTACTGCCTCAAGTTTTACCACAGAAACATTTATCTACCTAAAAAAAGGCAAATACAGACTCTTTATCCTTTAATGAGACCCTGGCTATTTTTACCCATATCCTCCTTTGCCTCATGCAGAACCTTCTAATTTCTGTCATTGTGGAGTAAAATAGATGAACATAAAGACAATTTTAAAAATTAAATACTGCTCCAGTAGTAAAATAGAACAGGGATATTGGCATATAAATCTGAAAATGAGAAATTCCAAAATTGTACCAAAAGATGTAAATTATTATAATCAATATTCAAAATATATATAAATAGAATGTTCGACCTCCATCATGCAACTTCAACATAAAAGCTGACTCTATACATTACCTAAAAAGTAATCAAAATTTTAAAAACAATCCATACTGTTAACAAAAGCATTCTGGCAGTAATAACAAGAACCATAAAAGTATTCCATTTCTAGGAATTCATTCTGAGCATATCATCACAAATAGAGATTAGGATTCTATTACAAAGTAGACTATTGAATTGTTATCTAAAATAGCAAAGCATTAGAAATAGCATCAATGATGGACAAAAACAACAAAACTTTCAAAATATAAAAGGGTTCATTTGTGTGATAGGATATCACATACCTATTCAAAATCAAATTTTCAATGTTTAATCATTTTAAATATACTCATTCTGTGTATCTGTTCATGTATTTATTTCATCCTTGTCATTTACCAAATGTTGACTGCTGTTTTACCACATAGCTAGTGCCACACCTGTTTTAGGAGCAGAATAGTAAGTGAGACATTGTCTTTGCTTTCAATAGGATTAAAGTCCAGCTATAGAAGTATGCAAAGATTTAGGGAAATTAAATGCCTTATGTGTCTCTGTGCATTGAGAGGAAGGTACTTGGGGAATGCATAGAAACTTTGACAAAGCAATCCTTGTTTTGTCAAAGTAAGTCCACACTTTCTTAAGTGTTGTTTAAGATTAGACAAGAAGGATAAACAGGATTTAGGTAGACAAAGAGTGTTCAGAAGAAATTTCAACTGGAAGGAAAATTTCATACAATATGCAGAAGAAAACAAAACAAAACAAATGGAAATTGTCCAATGTGGCCTGAACTTTCTGTAAAGTACTCCAATTTTATAGTTTCCTGAACTAAGAATGATGCTCTGAGAGAGGGGGAGAGTTTTGGTTGATATCGATATTTTTTCCTAAGTTCTAAAATTTTTATTAAATGTAATTTAAAATAAGAATGATTTGCTATTAAGTTAGGAAACATTAACCTTATTTTCAACCTAAATTTTCAAGAGATTCAAATTATCAGAGGAGACTGACCTTCAAAAGAAGTAATCAATACTTAAATTTATTCTCCACACCATTCATGAGTTCTCTTGTGTTTGAGTACATTAGCATCAGGATTGGGATATCAATCTATCAACCTGCTTCACGTGATGCACCTATTAAAAATTTTGACTTCCAGCAGCAGAGCATGGTGATTAACAATAAGGTCATATGGTAAAATGTTACCCAGAAGCACAAGTTCATCTCACATGTGCCAGGGTCAACAGGTGATTACACAACTCAAACATAGGTAGTCTAATTACCTAGCTGAATGGCAAAAGAGAAAGCAATAATTGCTCTAGTGGATCTAGCTGCCGTTTTCTTCCCCCAGAACTGGTTCACAGTCAGGCTATTTGTATATAGATGTCTGACTAAGTGGTAGGAAATGAAGTTGTACCAACGAATATGCTGGGTCTGAAAATAACAACCAAATTACCTAATTTCATATGGGTAGATTGCAAGTGGATTTTCTCATGTCTTGAAAACTTTTGTTATTTGAAATATCTTCTCCTATAGAAGATACATAAATGATTTATGTGGACAAAATTGGCTCCATTCTCAGCAAACCCAGTTTACCTTTTCTGTTACATATTGTATTATGCTGTTGTTAGAAAATGATAAAAGTTGTTATACATGCCCTTAGGAAATTTGAGACCATTAAGAAAAATTGAGGCCATATTAGGAAGAGAAGATATGCCTAGATACATTGTAATACTTACAGCAGTGCCAGTACTATAAATTAAGTACCACACAAGTGACACAGTTCTTAGGAAAGAAGATGGACACAAAACCAAACATGGGGCCCTGAAGTCAGAAATGGCTTCCTGAAAGTATCCCCTGAGCATTTAAAGAAGCAGAAAGTATTGGAAAATAGTAACATGGAGAGAGACACTTCATTATGAGCAAAGACATTTTGCTATGTAATTATATTTTTCTATTTTATTAATGCCATTTTCATTATCACTCTTACAGGTTCATTGTTGCCATATTGATTCATAACTTTTTTTTTTATTCGATGTTGTATATATAACAATAGCATTTGTTACATTTCATATTACGTATATAGAGCAACTTTTAACATAACGCTGTTTGAATACAAAGAATATTCATACTATCCATGTCTTCAATCATGTGTTTAAGATACTGATATCCATCTCATTCTACCATCTTCTTTTTTTTCTTTCCCTTCATACCCCCTTGTTCCTACCCCTTCCCTCCTACCCCATGGACCTTTCTAGAGTTCCTCTAATCCCCCTATGTTCCCTAACCCAACCCCACTATGAATCAGCCTACTTATATCAGAGAAAACATTCGGCATTTGGATTTTTGTGATTGATTAACTTCACTTAGCATTATGTTCTCCAACTTCATCCATTTACCTGCAAATGCCATAATTTTATTCTCTTTAATTGCTGAGTAATATTCCATTGTGTATGTATACCACATTTTTTTAATCCACTTATCTACGGAGGGGCATCTAGGTTGGTTCCACAACCTAGCTATTGTGAATTGAGCTGCTATAAACATTGATGTGGCTGTGTCCCTGTTTTAAGGGAGATTTCGTGATTCCGATTTTGGAAAACTTTAATGTTCCTATGTGGCAGTTACATTTCCTTGATTTATTCTCAATATTATGCAGGAATATTTTATTCAGAAACATATTTTGTAAGATACCTATTGGGACATAGCAAATTATCACAAATTGAGCAGTTTAAAATAACACATGGCTGGGTGCAGTGGTGCATGCCTGTAATCCTAGTGGCTCTGGATGCTGAGGCAGGAGGATCACGAGTTCAAAGCCAGCCTCAGCAACTGTGAGGCGCTAAGCAACTCAGTGAGACCCTATCTCCTAAAGAAAATACAAAATAGGGCTGGGGATGTGGCTCAGTGGTTGAGTGTCCCTGAGTTCAATCCCCAGTACCAACAAACAAACAAACAAACAACAACAACAAAAAGAACAACACATCTTCATTACTTCACAGTTTCTGAGGACCAGGAGCCCAGGCATGGCTTAGTTATGGCTTCTACTTAGGGGGTCTCCATAATGCTGCAATCAATATACTACCCTATGTTGATTCTTCATATTAAAAGAATTCTCTTTTTCATGCTCACTTACTCAGTTGTAGATAGGATTCAGTTCCTTGTTGTGAGATTCCGGGAATAAGTTCCTTGCTGATTGTCAAAGGTAGCCCTCTATTTCTTGCCAGGTTGGAGTCTCTAGCACAGTTCATCACATGGAAGACAGCTGGCTTTGTCAAAATTGTCAGTAAGGAAGATTGTCTGTAAGTATTACAATCTTCCTTTGTCAATCAGTAAGGAAGATTGTCTGTCAGCAAAACCAAGGTTATAATTACCTACAGTTTAACCACAGAAAGGACTCCCATCAACTTTGCTGTGTTCTATTGGTTAGAAGCAAGCCACAGCTTTTGGTCCCTCAATGAAAAGGAATTAAACAAGAGTATAAGTCTGAAAGGGAGAGATCTTTGGAGATCATCTCAGAGTCTGTGTGAAACACAAATTTGCTTTGGATACAAAAATTATGGCAAAAACAAGGTTTTTAATTCAATATATGGGACAACCTAAGATTTCCTTGACTAGAAAATGTGGTAAAGTTATTGATATTGCTACACTTTCTCCTGGTTAAAGTAGATTGCAGTCTCTACTCTAGGTATCGAGTAACTACCTTGCAATATTGATCAAATCCTCAGTTTCACTGATGCCCAGCTCCATTATATATAATATCAGGAGATTGAACTAGAAATCTTCTAAAGTTAATATTTTATGAATGTACACCAGACATCATTTGAAGCTTTAAGTTTGGGGGAAAGGTTTTATGTTTTTTTCTAAATGGAAGTTTATTTATTTATTTTTTGTTCTCCCTGGGCATTTCTATATATATGTAAATGGGGACAATGTTTGTTCTGTACAAAACAAAGTATTCTATTTTAAAATATGGGTGTCCATGCTGATGCTGTATCGATTTTTTCAAAGATTTTATAATCAACACATTACTGTGTTGCAGCCTAATTGTGTGGTCTGTAAGATGTAGAACTTCTAAGCACAGTTAAAAGCAGAGTCTCTGGATTCACTCACAGAACAAATCTTAGTACAAAGGAGGTGTAATTAAAGTGTGGGAGTATTAGGGTTCTTCTGAGTCCAGGCACTCTTATGAGTGGTTTTCTCCCATCTCACCATTTATCATTCTGCTTTCCTGTGAGCCTTGGGTGTGGCGATCTCGTTTACTACATTTTAAACATAAGGCCACTCCAGGAGAATGCCATTTCTATGACTTTACAAATAATATTGACAAGCCCTGCTTTCAGTGAATCTCAAGTCTTATTCTACCAAAAATAATCACCTAGAAAGGAGAACTATTTAGTGTTCCATAAAGTTAAGGTGCATAGGGATATAGAAAAATTAAAGTCTAAAGATATTAGGAAAGGAATAGTCCTGATACTCTGTTTAACAGCCGAATCAAAGATAACTATAGTTAGCTGCAGAGTTCATTTTCCTACTGTATGCCTCCATTTGCCAAAAATGCCACTTTATTTATTTATTTTCTTTTGGAAGAAAAACCAATATATATATTTCCCCCCAAAAGGTTTCAGTTCAACTTTTGGGAAACCCTCAGAGTTCAGTTGGGAGTTCTGGGTGTAATGACCATACCACATAATCATTGTTCAACAAGATGGGATTTGGAGAGAGATTGCCAGGGAGGGTTGTTTATCCCAGAACCGGTTCTGTTCTGCAAACAGAACCTTGCCAGAGTCACCCAGCAACTCAACAGATCCAAACACAAACTGTATACTCTTCCTGCAGAAGGCACAAGTATGCAAAAATGCTGAGCAAACAGGAAACTCTGCAGAACTCCAGTAGAGTAAAATCTCATATATCTTTCTGGTGAGAAATAGAACAAGGATCCTATCTACTAGTGAGTAGTAAAGATCCTGGATAATCTGCAAGAGATAGGACTGTTAATCTATGTGTTTTGACAGTATTCCAACTTGGGTAATTGTTTTCTGCCTCCCTAAATCTATCCCCTTTACATTTATGTTGACAATGTCTCTCTTTATATCCTAGTTGAATCGTGTTATCATTCACTCAGAAGGGCATATTATAGGAAGGCAAGTACAAATTTATTGTATCAAAGGCAAAATATCATTTGAGCTTATTGTTATTATCACTACCATTTTTGACTTTGTACGTAGTTATTTCCCAGAATTTTTTTTTTTTTTTTTTTTTTTTTGTCCTTGGGTATTGTTTTCTTTCTGTGGCTTTCCCCCAAGTTTTTTTTTACAATCTTGTAATACAACCTCTCAATCCTATTTCCTAGATTAAATAAATTCATTTTGCCTCTGGTTATATTGTATTTCGATTTTAATAGCATAAGTTAACTTCCATTGCACATAATGCCAGGCATGTTTTTAAGTATACATCTGGAGTTGGCAGACATTTTTTAAAGTTCCCCCTAAAGGTCTGACCTTTAAAAAAAAAAATCAATCATATACCCTTTCCCACCTCCCATTCATTTTTCAAATCAGCCTCAGAATAAGCCAAGCAGTATCTCATGAGATTTCTATATTTGCCAGTCTGCATTTTAAGTTTAAGATAAGCCTAATGGAAGAAATATTACAAAACGTGGTGGCCATCCTGTTATACAACCTGAAAGGCAAAGAGAAAACTCAGCTATTTTACCCCGACACCTGAACTTCTTTGCCTCACCTTACAGTTATACTGGCTTTTAAAACATAAAACCCCAGGGAGGTAAAGTTGCTAACATTAGAAATACTGTAGGGTTAAGTAAATTCCCTGTCCTTTCTGAAAAACAATTTTAATAGGGTAGTTAGGGAAGGTATGAGAACACGGGTACTTGAAGAGAGAAAGGCACAAAGGGTAATTTAATGGGGTGTAAAATTTAAAAAGACTGTCCAGAAAAGTTCTCAGAACAATCATAGACCTACTTCATACCCTTTCATCTGAGTCTGACTCAGTTTAAGTTTTATATACTTCTTTTTATTAAGTGACCAGGCTCCCACCTACATGTGGCCCGCTGCAAATCCACTGGATATTTTTTTATTATGTTCTTAGCAATATTTCCACATAGAAGTAGACAATATAAAAATAGCTTGAACTTCCTTAAGTTGAAGGAAGGCTCCACAAGGCTTTTTTATTCTGCTAAATCTTTTCTCTAATATAATCTTAAAATAGGCCCCCATGAAATTGCTGATAGATCCGTGGGAGTTTAACTAGGGTATTCAAAGGAAAAATTAACCATGTGCAGTGTACAAAGAACATTCTGATTGAAAGGTGCTATATAAACGAGGGATATTTTTTCTTTTCCTTTTCACACTCAAAAAAATTGTTGAAAACTGACCATAACATATGTCTATAGATAGAAGATATGGGAATTTTAATAAATGTGATTCAGAATGTGTAGGAGTACAGACTGGGACTTAAATTAGGCACCTTCCTGAGCTATTAAATTTACCAGCCAACAATAATAATAATAGTAATAATAATACTAAGTAAAATCTAACTTTGTTTTGAGATTGTTGAATGAGAATATCTACAGTCTTTCTATGGACTGATTGACTTCAGTTTACAAAATATCCTTATTTCCATCCAATGACTGTACATTCTTTTCCTGACTCAGCCTTTGATACATTAGCTGAGTCCTCATATCTTATATAGAATAGAACATCTGAGTCAACAGGAAATGCCACTATAGCTGAATTGATTCAGTAGGGCTTGCTTGGTTAACATGGTGATACTAATCAATATGTTACTCTAAAGAGAGTAACTCCATGATATATACCCAAATGATATTAAAAGGCAATAAAATCTCAGTCTGTGTTATTAGATATAGGTGAGTTTCTATTCCTAACTAGAATGAAAAGAAATATGAATATATGGATGAGTCTTCTCTGATGGAAAATATATTCTATTTAGAAAACATACAACACTAAAACTGTAAAGCGACAAGAGGCACCTATTTCAAAAGGTGAAGCCTGCGGTTACACACTATACAGCATCAACAAGTTGGGCAGCCTGTACAAAATGATGGGAGTGTATTGTCTGTGGTTTCAGGATCACTGTAGCATCAGTTACACATTAAGCTAACGGCAAATATCTCTTCAACTGAAAAGTCCCTGAAGGATTTATTACAACAGCTAACTTCTAGCATTCATAAAAAAGAAACAACAAAAAAAAAATTAAAACAAACACATTTAGATTCACATCAATTATACCCAGAGGAAATCAACAGAAAAGGTATTTCCAAGGATTTGAGCCATATCCCAGTTATTTTAACTTTATATCTTTTATACTTGGACTTATTTGTGTTCAATTTGGTTTGCAAACACGAGCTGGAGGCTTTCATATTTGTATTCAGTGGCAGAATTTGTTGTAAAGTCTCAAAGAAAGCCATGCAGCAAGCCTCCCCTGCATCCTAATGCTTCTTGTGGAGTTCAGTCCATTGTTCTCACTGGCTTGTTGACTGGTACAATGCAAGGAGACAAGAGTCACCTAAAGTGATGTGACACAACATGACACATCAATCAAGGATTGTTTGCAAAAGAATACAGTTCAGAGGTTTCAAAGTTTTTGCCTTTTGCAAGGACAAGAGTTTACATTTGTTTTAGGGGGAAAAAAAAGAAAAAAAGAGAAAAGAAAAGCTGATCCAAAACTGAAGGAGAAAAAAAAAAAAAATACAGTATCGATCCAAGTGCTGCTTGCTGAGTCATAAGGAAATTGAAATTGCTCTAAGGAAAGAAAGGTAACCAGCAGAGCCCATGAAAACCCTGAGGAAAATGTCCAAAATGAGATCACTGCATCATAATCATTTCATGTTGGCGATCTCTTCACGATTTGAAAAGAGAGGAATGGAGAAAACTGAGGCTGCCCCTCAATGGAAGAATGTACAGATAGGTTCAAATTAACCTCTGAAGTGTTCGGTGGCTCCAAAGGGAGTCAGTTATTTAAAGCAGGAAGAGAAGTTAGATAACTGGAGTTTTCCATGGCCAAAGTACTGTCCTACCCGGGAAGGAATGTTGCCACTTTGCTTTGTTTCCATTCAGGGCTAGGATTTGAATTTGGCTGAAGGCTTATCCCTACCTGCTCCTTTCACTCTACCTAACAAGTGAAAGCAGATGTAGAGTTTTGACTCATCACCCAAATAGTAATATGTATCTTCTCCATAATAATTTTAATTATTCCAACATGGAAATTTGAATATTCAAAACATTTGTAAAAAATTTGACATGGTATTCTGGACTTTCTCAATCTTCAAAAGAGTAGTATTTATTTCTTACTTGAATATGCAACATGGCAGGCCTAACACATTCTTCCTTTATCTATGAAACAGGGCCATCAGATAATAACAGTCCCCTCACCTTCGTTTAAACCATACAGTCTTCACCTTTTCTTTAGTCAACGTCTATGTTTCAAACAAGTGTATTGCTACCTGATTTATTCCTGTGAAGTAGGGAAAGCTGGGCTGGGGATGTAACTCAGGGCTAAAGTGCTTGCGTAATATGTACGAGGCCCTGGGTTCAATCCTTAGTACTGGCAAAACAAAGGGAAAAAAATGTTGTTGGATATCTCCTTGATTCTAAAATATCACTTAAATCTAGACTTTTTCAATTGATGAAGGGAGCTCAAAATCATGAGTTCAGATGTTCAATGAGAAGTTAAGTGAATATCTAGGAAAAGATATGTCTTAATTTAGGTATAAACATTGGATGAAAGGATAATACTTTCTCTGATATAGTGATAAGTTTGGATAGAAACTGCATAAGAAATTTAAGGTATTGCATAGACCTAATGGTGTTGTGGGCATGAAGGTTATATTGGCCTTTTACACTCTTCTCATTCCCTGAGAACATCCAAAAATGGATTCTGAATGGAAATTCAAGAAAATTATTGATTGATCAATAAGTTATTTTAGTTAGTCTTTTTTATTTTATTTTATTTGTCTTCGTGACTCAAAGTCCTGACAAGAGCAACATAGAAGTAGAAAAGTTTATTTGGGGGCTCACATTTCGGAGGTCTCAGTCCATAAACAGCTGGCTCCATTCCTTAGGGCTCAAGGTGAGACAGAATATCATGGCTGAAAAGTGTGGCAGAGGGAAGCCACTCACATCATGATCAGGAAACAGATAGAGGGGAGTAGAGGTGGGGAGAGACTGCACTCTCCAGATACAAAATATGTACCAAAGGCATGCCCCCAATGCCCACCTTCTTTAGCCACACCCTACCTGCCTTCAGTTACCATTCAATTAACCACATCAGGGAATTGTTTTATTATTATTATTATTTTTTAGATATACATGACAGAAGAGTGTATTTTGACATATTGTACATATATATGGAGTATAACTTATTCTAGTTAGGATCCCATTCTTGTTGTACATGATGTGGAGTTTCACAGTTTGTGTATTCATATATAAAGATAGGAAAGTTATGTCCAATTCATTCTACTGTCTTTCCTATTCCCATCCCCCTCCCTTCCTTTCATTCCCTTTGTCTAACCCAATGAACTTCTAATCTTTCCCTCCCTACCCTTGTTGTTGGTTAGGGTCTAAATATCAGACAGAATATTCAACCTTTGGTTTTTTGGGGACTGGCTTATTTTACTTAGCATGATAGTCTCCAGTTTCATTCATTTATGGCAAATGCCATAATTTCATTCTTCATGGCCAAGTAATATTCTGTTGTGTATATATACCACACTTTCTTTATTCATTCATCTGTTGTAGGGTACCTAGTTTGGTTTCACAGCTTGGCTAGTGTGAATTGAGCTGCTATAAACATCAATGTGACTATGTCTCTATAGTATGTTGATTTTAAGTACTTTGGGTATGTGCCAAGAAGTGGGATAACTGGGTCAAATGGTGGATTCATTCAAAGTTTTCTGAGGAATCTCCATAGTGCTTTCCAGAGTGGTTGCACCAAATTTGCATTCCCACCAGCAATGAATGAGTGTACATTTTCCCCCCACATCCTCACCAACATTTATTGTTACTTGTATTCTTCATAATTGCCATTATGAGTGGATAAGATGGAATCTCAGTGTAGATTTAATTTGCATTTCTCTAATTGCTAGAGATGCTAAATATGTTTTTATATATTTTTTGATCATTCATATTTCTTCTTCTATGAAATTCCTGTTCAGTTCCTTTACCCATTTATTGATTTGGTTGTTTGTTAAGTGTTTTGAGTTCTTTATATATTCTTGAGATTAATGGTCTGAGGTGCAGGTGGTAAAGATTTTCTTCCATTCTGTAGGCTCTCTGTTCACATTCTTGATTGTTTCCTTTGCTGTGAACAAGCTTTTTAGTTTAATATAATCCCATTTATTGATCCTTGATTTTACTTCTTGCATTTTTAGGTGTCTTGTTGAGGAAGTTAGTTCCTAAGCTGACAATGTGGAGATTGGGGCCTACTTTTTCTTCTATTAGGTGGAGGGTCTCTGGTCTAATTCTTAGGTTCTTGATCCATTTGAGTTGAGTTTTGTGCAGGGTGAGAGATGGGGTTCAATTTCATTGTGCTACATATGGATTTTCAGTTTTCTCAGCACCATTTTTAACAAGGCTATCTTTTCTCCAATGTATATTTATAGTGCTTTGTCTATTATGAGATAACTGTATTTATGTGGGTATGTCTCTTTGTCTTCTATTCTGTTTCATTGATCTTCATGACTGTATTGGTGCCAATACCATGGTGTTTTTGATACTAGAGATTTGTACTATAATTTAAGGTCTGGTATTGTGATGTCCCCTGTATCACTTTTCTTGCTAAGGATTGCTTTGCTTATTCTGAGCCTCTTAGTTTTCCAAATGAATTTTCATGACTGCTTTTTCTATTTCTACGAAGGATGCCATTGGAATTTTAATAGGAATTGCATTAAATCTGTTGCACTTTTGATAGTCACATCAGGGAATTAATTCACCATTTGGGTTAAAACCCTCATAACCCAATCATTTCACCTCTTAATGTTCTTGCATTTTCTCACACATGGGCTTTTGGGGGACAGCATAAGTATTTCTTGATTATCTCATCCAGGAAGGTGAGTGGACAGTGAATATCAAGAAGGGCATAGCCCTACCCATTGAGTTCACAGGAAACAAATGAAATGAATGGAATGAATGCACAATGCTAAGTTAAGTTCTTAAAACAATGGTCAATGGTCAAAGTATCATTTATTGTGCCAATTTAGAGTACAGTGAGACAACCTAACCTACCCAGAAATGAGAGTTGGGAACATTTTCAATGTCCAATAACATTTTTCTCATATTAATACAAAAAGTAGATAATTGTAGGACAGAAAGGAAATGTGGAAATAAAATCTGCTTGGGGTCATAACTAAGTAAGAATTGAGATTTGAATGGAATCAAATCTTTCCAGTATTTGATGCTAAAATCCAATCATTCAAATTGGAAACAAATAGCTTTTACATAACTGCATAAATAATGCCAGGGATGAGAAAAGTTCCACCTCCTGAATATTTTATTCCATCTTTGGACAACTTAGTTTCACATTGGAGAGGTAATTATTCTACTCCAAATTCTACCTTTTGACTTGAATTAAATACAATTAATTCAATTCTTGTTCCCCATAACCATGTTATCAAATCATAGATAAATAAATATAGCACCCTCCACCTGAAAAGTATAGAGAAAACAATGTCAAATTTATGTCAAGCTGTTCAGGGTTCATACCCCATATCTATTACCAATAATCTTGAGAACATCAATAATGTCTGAATTTAGGCTTTCTGACATGGAAAACACACACACTTAATTATACCTATCTTACCAGGACTTTATCATAAGGACTGAATTATTATATGCAAGTGTGTGGCTCTTGGCATCTAGATGTTCTTTCTCTCCATAATTCTGAAGCTGTGGGAGATAGACATGTCCACAAAAAATAAAATAGTTTCAATGAAAACCATGGGTACATAGGAGGTTAAAAATATCCAGCGTAGAATGTATATAAGTTGCAGTTTATATGATTCTAATTTGAATTTTGATGTGATGGTATGTGATTTTAAATTCTGTTTTGACAAAAGAACATAATTGAAGGACATGAAACAATTTGGAAATAGGATCCACTTTGGGTTACAAAAATGCTTATATAGGTAGCATTATCCTTAACAAAATGATGTTCTGTAAATAAGAATGCATCTTGCTAGGTAGGTGTCTTCATTTATTAAAGATGCACTCTCCTATTTAGATGCAATTCTCATATATACATATATGAATAAGATCCTCATTTTCAGGTCTTAGATTGTTCAAACATGATTCAACAGAATTCAGTTTAACAGAGAATTTGCATTTACAGAGCATCCTTTGATAATATCATAGCTTTATTTTATGCATCTCTCTATAATTTGTATTTATATGTGTAAAATAGTTTCCTCTCCTCAAAGTACGAACATCTTTCTCAGTCAGGAAGGTCATACCACTACTATCTATTGTTATTGTATCTAGTCTTACAAATCATCTTCTTATAAATGACCTTACAAATCATCTTCTCAGACAACAGCATTTCTCAACATTTATCTCTCATGAGAAGTAGTAGCTGACTTTATGACCCTTTCCATGCACCTCTCTGAATGAAGAACAAAACTCATAGCAGTTATAGGTAAAATCAGCAAATGACAAATCACTAGGTCTTGAATATAGCATTTGCAATGTGATGCTATGAATTATCATTTAATCAAAGTCTTCCTTGTCTCAAAAGGACATGTTTTTTCCAGAGAGGGACTGTGCTTTAGGAGTACAAACACCCACTTCCTGGAGACCTATTTCTAAAAAATCAAAGGCATGAAATGATACTTAGGCTGCTGATTTGTGGAAGTGATAGTCCCATTTTTCTTTATTTTAGTGTAGTTTAAATAGTGGTGCATCATTACTTATAGCAATGCAAAAAATTAAAAACCTACTTTTTAAAAAATGCCTAAAAAAGCAAGAGTGTATACCTATTTCTCAATATGAATATAATTATACTGAGCCTAAGAGCACCCCAGAAATTGTCAGAAAGAATATTCCCCCCCAATGAATGCCTTATTTGATATAGGCATACATTAGCTGATCCAGACCCTAGAAAGGCCCACAATAAAACCTTGGGTTTTATTGATGTATTTCATATTTCATATATGTCTGTGTTATTTCATATAAATGTCATTATAATGATAAATCAGACATTCTTTTACAGCATGAGAAATTCAAAGCCAGCATCATGCTTCTTGACTCAAATTGTCATCTCATGCTCTGATCTAAAATTACACACATTAAACTCCTTTATTACCATTGATTAATATGAGTCATTGTATTGTATAAAGATTCCTAAAAAGAGAAAAATGAAGAAATGCTTTTGTCAAACAAGTCAGTATTCTCTCATCCTGGTAGATTGCAATGCTTATGTCAAGATTAAGGACCAGCCAGGACTCATGCAGATTTCCTAGGAAAGGACAGAGACTGTCTGTTGAAAAGATTGTGTTGAGAACTGAATTGAGAAAGCAAAGTACACCCAATTGACCATTAGCAAGAAATTGGAACTGTGAATGAATCAGACGGCTTTGATGGTGAAATGAAAAAACTTCACTCCTCTTGGAGAAAAGTGACATGCAGTTAGATATGGGAAGAAAAATCAGAATGCAGGTGAAGATGCACAGGAAGAATTTTATTTTGGCATTTCTAACAGTAACAACAACAAAAAAGAATGCAAACATAGGGATGCTTCATGTGTTCATGCACTTCATAGGATCCTGCCGTCTTGCAATTAGTATATGAGAATAAATATACAAAACAGAAGTTAATCAAATCATTGAATGGTTAAATTGGGAGGACTGAAACAAACTTACTCTCTAAAAGATACAACTTGTCTAAATTCAGACATAGGAAATCAAACCTAACAGAGGCCAAATAACTTATGAAAAGGCATCTATTGTTTAAATACTAAGTACATCTTCCTATTTTGATCTCAAAAAGTAGAAAAGAAATTTCTGGGAAAACTAGTTTAACTCTCTCAGTCAACTTTCCTGACCTGTTACCATTGTGCTTACTCTCAGTGTCTTTGTATCTTCATAGTAAAACCAGTGCTTGCTTGCTTGCTTTATTTTTCTTCCCTCCTTCCCCCTTCCCTCTCTCCCTCCCTTCCTTCCTTCTTTCCTTCCTTCCTTCCTCCCTTTCCTTTCTCCCTTCCTCAATCCCTCCCTCCTTCCCTCTCCACATCCCAGCCCCCCCCCCCCCTTTTTTTTGAGGCAGGATCTTGCTAAGTTGCCTAGGGCCTCTCTAAATTGCCCAGGCTGGACTTGAAATTCCAATCCTCCTACCTGAGCCTCTAGAGCTGCTAGGATTATAGTTGTGTGCCATCATGCCTGGCAGGGCTTTCTTCTTTTAGCATGCTTTCTTTTCTTAATCTTACTGTATATTATACAAATCCTACATTCCATCTTTATTCATTATTGGCTTGATATCTTTTCTTCTAGTCCTTAATTCTTTTTTTTTTAAATCACAATATTCTAAATCTGGGGAAATGTATTTATAATTCTGGAGTTTATAGATAGAAGTATTATATTTAAGTCACTACTTAAATCCCTCTTTTATCATGAAGTCTAGTTAGTTTTTCTTTTACAAAAATTGGAATGAACAAGTAGAATATACCTGAAATTCAGAAAAATGCACTAAGTTCTACTATCATAGGGGCTTCCTAAGCAAGGCTGTAGTGACAGATAGACAGACAGACAGACAGACACACACACACACACACACACACACACACACTTACTTTAAGTAAAAGGTAAACTTTTGTCTGACCCACTCTAATTAAGTGTCTAATATGTACTTGGCAGTATTCAATGTGTTTAACAGATACATGTTCCTCAAAACAACCCTATGATTAGGTGGCATCATTAGTTCTATCTTATTAACAGGACTGAGGGAAATGAGAATAAACAAATTGCAGAATGAAACAGCAAGTGACTCATCTTTTTCCAAAGTGATTGCACTCAACCTGTATCCTCCAACCCCTTACTAAGCTACACATACTTGGCTGCCCTTCCTGCTTTATGACCTTTTAAAAATAAAGTACAAGCTGGGCCTGGTGGCACAAGCCTGTAAACCCAGGAATGCCAGAGGATGAAGCAGGAGGATCAAAAGTTCAAAGTCAGCTGGCACCATGGCACACGCCTGTAATCCCAGCACCTGGGAGGCGGAAGCAGGAGGATCGTGAGTTCAAAGCCAGCCTCAGCAATGGCGAAGCACTTAGCAACTCAGTGAGACCCTGTCTCTAATAAAATACCAAAAAGGGCTGGGGATGTGGCCCAGTGGTCGAGTGTCCCTGAGTTCAATACCCGGTACCCAAAAGAAACCCAAGAAAAACAAAAACAAAAAAAAAGTTCAAAGCCAGCCTCAGCAACTTAGGGAGGTCCTAAGCAATTTAGCAAGACCTATCTCAAAATAAAAGACTGAAAAGGACCAGGGATGTTGCCCCTGGGTTTAGTCCCTGATACGCCCCACACACATACCAAAAAAAATTGAAGTACAGATAAGGTAAAAATATAGGAAATTGCTTTGGAAAGGATGACCATATTTTAAAATGTAAATTCAGTATTATGTGTTCTTCTATATGTTGGTTTGAAGGAGCTCTACAATGCAATCTTTAGCCTGAGAAGAGACAACTAACTCCTTAGACATCTAGATGAAGATATTCTCTTGGGGGCTGAATCAGAAATTTGAAGGTCCAGATATCTGAATTATTTAATGTCTGCCAGGGATTTAGGGTCTTAAAAATTGATTCGTGTGAATTCAATTAGCAAGAAACAAAGCTCTAAACAATTCAAGAAATATTCACAAAATCGCAATATTAAATACAATGTTTAAGATAATAGAGATCCATCTTCTCTGACCAGTAAAATCTTCCTATAATTTGAAATTGCCAAGGAAGACCAGTTTGCAAAGAGTAGTTAGCAGAGTAAAATCTCAATGGATTACTTGACATATCTATTGTAACTAAAGGGATAATTCTGCCACAGTGGTAAAGTTGGTTTACCTATTTCCAAATAATAGGGAACCCTTCAGAATTGGATGGACATTGTATTAGTCAGTATTCTCTAGAGAAACAAAACTAACAGAGTCAGTAAAATTGGAATTTGGCTTATGCAAATATGGAAGCTGACACATCTCAAAATCTTCAGGGTGAGTCCACATACTGGAGCCCCAGGAGAGTTTGTGGTATATATGGATCCAGTCAGAATCCAAAGACGGGAGAAGCAAAAGGAGCAGGGGTGTCAGGATGGTAGCTAGACAACCAGGAAGAAGTAGTGTCTCAGTTTGAACTCAAAGAATGGAAAAGATCAAGTCCTAGTCCTAGTTTGAAAGCAGCCGAGCAAGAGGAATACTGCTTTATTTGAGGGAAGATCAGGCTTTTGTTTTATGCAGGCTTTTCCTGGGTTGGATGAGGCCCATAAACATTAGGGAAGACAAGCTGCTTTACTATGCTTTACTGGGTCTACCAATTCAAATATTCATCTCACCCTAAACACCCTCATAGAAACAATCAACATTTATTTAGCCAAAGACTCGGCACCCTTTTGTCCTGTTGACACAATAAAATCAACCCTCACAATATCAATGGCCCTTTTAAGTTTTCATATAAATGGGTCATTATCAATTTTCTTTGGATGGTTATATACAATTTTTTACATGATAAAAACATACAAATGTTAATAGTCCCAAGAATTACCTGAGGTTGCACTGTGGTCCCTTATGGGAGAAACTTCCCCAGTTGCTCATTTATATCTTGCTTTCTTCATAATGTTCTTCTCAAAAGTTACTTACTTCTTTATTAATGTGGCATTTTGCTAGTTGATTCCTATAATGTGTACAATGCATGCTAATCTTCCTATTAGAGGAGATCAAATAATAATATCGAATTAAAAGGAATCAATTAAAACTATTTACAAGAGCATATTTTCATAAAAGCCAAGGAAAAAGGCAGAACTGCTGACATGAAAGTATGTTGCCAAAAATGTAATGGTCTCTTTTATCAGTACAGACAAAAATGTAGGACATTAATTGGTAATTAAAATACAAAAGACTGTTATGCCAAGGCATGTTTTCACTCTTGAATACCAAAGTTCCATCTATGGTACTCCTAAATAAATGTATCCATCTATGATACTTCTAAATAAAAAGAATTATGAAATCATTTATATGCTAAAACATTGAATTTTAATTTTGTTAAGTTGAAAACGATTATTATAAATTTTGCTTTTGTTTCATTATATCTTTATATTAAAATAAGTGTATGCTTACATTGGAAAACTTAGAGAAGAGAAAGCAAGAATGTAAACAAGCACAAATCACTCAAAATACTACCAAAATATTAGGCTAATTTGAATCTTTTTGTAACTTTGTATGTACTTTATTTCAACCATATATGTATATGAAATTCATATATGCATAAAATCCCAAATTTTATACAGTTAATAACATATATCTAGATTAAATTATATAAGGAAAAAGAAATATTTCTAAGTTATTTGATTTGTAGATACATTGTTTTTAATGGCAACAAAACATTTAATTAATTAAGCAGTACTTTAAATGTTAACTTATATTAAATATTTGGATTTTTTTCCTACTAACAGAAACTGCAGACAATTTTTTTTAGCACTAAACAGGATTAAATCCTGAAACTGATATTCCTAGAAAGCAGATAGCTGAGGCAAAACCTGAATGTTTGGTACCTGTGGTCTACTCTCTCTTAGTAACACATGTCTATTTCAGTATTTTCATTTACATATACAAGAGACTTTCTTTATACATACTTCAATCAAATAACATATTTTACCTAACATGTATTAACCTGACAATATAAATTGATAATGATGACATCATTTTTTACAAATTTATATTTCCTCAGGGGCCTTATGCATGCAAGGCAAGCACTCTACCAACTGAGCTATATCCCCAGCCCCCAAAGTGATATTTGTCATTCTTGCATAATTTGCTTATTTAAATCCTCCACATTAAATACAACTCTTCACTAGGCTTTATCTAAATAAGTTGTGCCATTTTTTCTTACTCTTTGAATAGTGGTGTTTCTTATGTGTTCTCTGGACTCCCACCCCAATACAGCTTTGTCTCTCCTAGTTCTATGTACCAGCACTTTCGGAATCTGCCAACAGGAGGGTGATTTGTCCTCTTCCAAGAGAATGCCCTTAGACCCACTTTCTAGACTCATCTGAATTACTTGCTTTCAGAACATGTTTTTACATTTTTGGTATGCTAATGGTCTCACTTGCTAGTTTTAATTTTAATTTTTATTAGAAATCATCTGACTTTTTATATGCTTTTAGTGGTTTCATTAAAGAGAGGATGGAGGGCAAAGAAGCAGGCTGGTGGAAGGGAAGTGTATTTTCTCTAGTGCTAATCTTTTCCCGGAATGTGTTTTATAATTTGGTTTGGTTTTAAAGGAAACTTGATAAAGTATTTGATATGATCCTATTATTTGTCAAACCAGAGGGGGAAAAATAGAGTTTATGTTTTCTTTCATAACAAAGTGGAAAATGTATAACATTTTGGTAGCTTGGATTCTATCATTTAAGGGGAAACATTTTCTTTTCTGTTAGAATATTTGGAGTCCTAAGGGGAAACTGATCTCATAGAGCAGGAGTTAGTGTTAAAGATTGTCAAAAAGAATGAGGCAGGACATTCATAACTGTCCATCTTTGTCCTAGATACGAGTCAGTGATTCCCATTAGTTATTTTAGCAATAATGTCCCCTGACGACCTTCAAGGGCTCCATGATCTTATGGTCAATGCCTCTTTCATCCTCTTCCCTTGTTCACTTGGTTCCTGATGGCTCCTGCAGGCTACTGAAGCCCCTGACCAAAAGCATTTGCTCTGGAAATTCCCTCTGCCTGCAGTGTCTTCCTCCAGGCTCCTTTGTGGCTAAATAGTTCCTCTCTTTCCAATTTTTTGTCCGCATGTCCCTGACTCAATATATCACAACTGCACCATCTTTTTTATTACTGCAATTTTCCTTCTCAGGCTACTGGACTCTTTTTTCCCTGATCCTTCTTTTTCTTTCTGTGTTTTTAAATAATGCTTATTAATTTCTAAAATAAAATGTAACATAGATGCCTATTATTCTGATTGTTGATTGCCTTCCTCTTTTGAATTTCAGCTCCAGGAAAGCAGAAATGTTCTTTTTCTATTTTGCCTACTGACACATCCCAAATGGTTTTAACAGTTTTAGGCTGCAGTAGGTACTCAATAAATATTTTATTAATAAAAGAATAGATGACATCTTAATGTAGATATTCAAGAGAAAGTGCAGTAGGTCATTTCTGTCAAAAGATACATGGACAGTGGTGTGTTGGAATGTCAGTGATTAGTAGATTTTACTGAGTTTTAATGAAAGTCTTTCTACCATCATAATTGGCAAATCCTAATGAATCAAGACATTTTTTTTTCCTCAGAGACTGATTTCTATGCACATCTAAGGATCCAGGGTCTTTATTCCTTTTGTTTGACTAGTCTTCCCAGTTTGGATTTTGGTCACTCTGCTTAGTACTTCAGGTTGAAATAAGACTGCCACTTCAGTGGATACTTTGCCAACATGTAAAGATTTGTGTGTCTGACAAGGGAAAGAGGAGGCAGATTCTCAACATACTAACTCCTTTACCACACAGTCAAAATCCAACCCGGGGCCTCCTAAAATATTAATGCTCACCTCTCATTGGTCTGTTCTTGCCACAAGGCCATCTATCAGTTGCACAAAGAACTGCAAATGTAAATGTCTAACAATAGAAAACGTTCTTCCACCGTTGGCAGAGAGTAATCACAGTACATCTCCTGGGAATATAATTACATTACTGAAGGAAATCAAGAATTAGTTGCCAAGAGAGAAGGGGAGTATGAAAACTATAAGTTTGCTACCTTAGAGTGGCTGCTACTACAGACTTGACACTCCAATGAAAGTACTTGTTCAGTAATGGAAACTTCTAAGAAAGAAAAAAAAAAAAAAGCATCTGAAATTTTGAGGAGAGGCAGATGCATATGAATTTTAAACAATATCCACAACGGGGAAAAAAAGCCTATATTTTTTTGACATTGAGAAAACAAAATACCTTTGATACTATGTATGGTAGATTGGCATCATATAAGGATCAGAGGTAGTACTACAATTGCATTTGTTCTTGTAGAAAACCAACACAATTATTTTTGCGTTTTTTCTTCTTTGCCCTCTGGAAAATGACTTAATCTGGGATTTAACACTTTTTGTAATGCTTTTTATGTCTGGTATACACTGTGGAAGACAATTTAATCTACTGTTTTCAAGGTCTTTCTTCTTTGGAATTAACACATTTTTTTCTATGCAGGAATATATGCCACTGAACCTATTTTAAGTAGTACCATAGAGAGGTAATTTAAAATATGTGCCCTGGGTATCATTTCCTAGATAAAACATGAACAACTTAGCAGCATTTTCATTCAAAAATAATTTTAACTTCTAAAGGGAAAGGACCAGTTTCTTTTGTTTAAAAAAGAAAAGAAAAGAAAAGAAAAAGAGCAAGAAAGCTATTGAGTTCTATTTAGATGGTGACAGGTGCTCTCAACAATTTGGATGTTGAAATAAAGGCAGGCTTGTATTAAAAATAAAAATGGAGAGAGAAAAAAAAAAAAACAATCTGGAGGGACCAAGAGTCTATCTCAATTCAATTCGGTTTTGCTGATTATATTTCTTGAACATCTCTTGAATCAATTTTTTAACCTCTCTTTCTTTGCCGCATCTATACTAGTGACAATAGCCTCCTCCTCAATTCATAGGCCAAGTTGTACCAAGCCTTATCTCTCTAACACCAGATCTGATCACATCAAACCTCTGCTGTTCCCAAAACAAAACTGAAAAATCTGCAGTGTCTCCCAATATCAGGACAAACTTTTTTAGTAGAGCATAAAACAGCTTTCAGCAGACAGGTACCTAGTCAGGAACACAAGCCTGTCTCTCACTACTCAACTTACTTTGCGACACAGACCCATATCCTTTTCCCAGAATAATCCTTACTTCTGTTTTAATATGAGTTGCTTCTTCAAATATCAAAATTCTTCCCCGTTTCACAAAATGTAACTTTTTCAATGATTTGTAGTTTTTTCATTGATGTATATTGTAACTTACCATCCTCTCCACAAACCATTTAAAATATATTCTTATAATTACATTTAAGCCAACTTTAGTCATTAATCAAATTATATTGTATTTTAGCTTATTTGTTTTGAGTGTACATATACTCTGTCTTACACTTTGAGTTCCAAAAGGGTTAAGAATGCCTTATTGCGATCGTTGGCCCCGAAAGAAAAAATAATATGCCTTACCATATTTAAATATTTCGGAATATGAAAGTCAGATATTTTGTTGAATGAACAGTCTAAAAGATAATTGTTATAAAGTACTAAATGACCAGAAAAATAAAATTTTTCAAGAAGGAGCTAATAGGCCAATGCTAATTTAAAAATCACAACAGAACTGAACAGCAAATTGAATTTGAGTGATAATAGACAAAATGGACTATATTCAGAAAAGTGAGTAAATAAAATCTGAAGTTTTTATTTAGATTTACTGGAGGGGTTTGGGACCTCATTTGGACCTTGACACAGTTCTAAGTTTTGCACAGTCATAGGAAGATTAAAAATAAAAATGTTTAGGAGCAAAGGACAATAGTGTCAGAAAGCAGGAATGACTTTGAGGATGGTATGAAGCTGTAGCCTAGTAGGGGCCTAGGTTGAGTGGCACTTCCAGTGTGTCCTGGGTGATAATGAGGGGTGGAATCAAAAGAAAAGGTGTTACAAAGTGATGCTGCATTTGGAATTAAAAACTTGCATTGGAATCTAAATCTTCCTTTCTCATCGTGTGACCTTCAGCAAGCCTGTTGTAATAACATTCAATAATGCAGGTGAAATTCTCCAGCACATTGGGAAGTAGTTAGGAAGTGGTCAAAGTTATTAGTTATATCTGAACAGGATTAGAAAACATAAGAAGTTGCCTTGAGTCTTTCATGTACGAGCAATATGATTCAATCTTATGTAAAAATGAGCTATATTTAAACTCTAGAATCATAAAAGTAGTTTATTTTCCTTCTTCCTTTTCCCTGTAATCACAGGAATTGTTTCCTCTGTGATGAGCAAATAGAGCCAAAATTTTAACATAATTCAGGATCAAAAACTTATGTTTACCTTACCAACTCTTGAGACAACAGTGTTACTTTAAGAGACAGGTTTCTTATGGTGACATGGAAACAGTTTCAAAAACTTAATCAATTAGTTGAAAAATCTAAATGTGCCAGTTTCCTTAGAAGAGAACATTTCTGGTCTGTGAAGGAACATGAAGATCATCTACTGCACCTCTGTCAGATTATTGACTAAAAAAGAAAAACTGAGCCTGTTAAGATGAAACAACTGTCTAAAGCCAGTTAGTCAACCAGATGGCTTCCATAGGAAATGACCAGGAACTCTAAGCCAGCGCTTTCTTCTCGTTGGGTCTAGGTGGACATCTGTCCATAACAGGAAGATCAGGCCTGTGTTTTTATCTTTAGATCTTTTAGGTAACTCATGTGTGCTCAATGCAAACCCAATTTTAAGGCATGAAGAGATGCCCAGACAAAAACCCAAATTACATTTGCAGCAAACCCCTGCTATTTCAGTACATTAGCTACAGATTCAATAAAGGTAAAGTGGTTGTTAAGCTTTTCAGCTTGAATGGCATCATTTTTTTTTATTGCACTTGGAAGAAAAATGTGGTGGCACCCACCCAAAATCTTAAAACCAGAGCATCTAACAAAAGATGCTGTGAGCCTTGAGCTCCATTATAATTTCAGATTTGGTGTGCTTCCCACTCTGTAAATCACCTGAAATTTACAGCTGCACCTGCAAACCCAAGCAAGAGGCTGAACTCTTAGATAAATAGAATTGCTCACAGTGTTCCCTGAATGTGCACTGTTAGCAAAACTGGGCCCTCAGCCCAAGTGGGGCTCCTGATTTACCCAAACTGGCTGCTTCTATTTAGCCAAAATCACTTGGTTCTTTGGGGAGTAAATATATTTAGAAATAGTGTCAATCTTTTAGACATCCTAAAAGGGTCTACAGTAAGACATGTTTTTGAAATTAAACTGATACATCATAAATCTTAGTTATGATATTTGATCCTTTCATAACTTTTTCCACCGCCCCTATAATTATTAAAGATTAACAAATTTTAACAGCCAGTCAAGTATTAGCAGAATATTTGTAGAGAAAATTCTGTCAATAACACTGGATTAGTTTCTATGAGGCACATTCACAAATACAAGTTTCTGATATCATTGAGACGTTGTCTCTTCAGATAAGAAGAGGTGAGGAGGCAAGAGTGACATCTGTTAAATGACTACTATGTTCAGAGTGTTAAATGCATAATGGACAAATATGCATAATAAAATCCAGTTTTGAATCTCTCTTATATGTCTTCCTTAAACCTGAGTAATTATGGATACAAATTGTTTTCATGCGCAATTATCAAATGGCAAGATGGAGGATCAGAAGTATTTGTTAGTCTGCATGACATCACTGAATTACTAATGGAATTGAGGTTTGAATCAACTTTCTTAGTTCTCATCCACAATCTTCCTATGTTTCATGTTCTCTTTTGTTCACTGCATAACTGCCTCTTCCTTCACTGTGATTCTAGTATATACATCCCTTATGGGGAACACTGACCTTTAGTGGAAGGTAGAAAATATGTAAATAGCTGAAAAAAGAAAAAAAAATGAGGCATGAAAGTCCACAGGGCATAAAGGGTTTATGCAGCCTAGGAAACCTTGTTTGGAGACAGTGGTGTGTTTAACTTGAACACTTGTGAGGCAAAAGATTGAAGAACTGAATCTAAATTGAAATGGTTCAAAACGGTGGAGGGTTCAAAAGTCAAACATAAATAATGCTCTAATAATGCTCTATTATTTTTAAAAGACTTCCACTTGTGGGCAGGCAAAGTGGTTCTCTCTGCCATTCATACCCTCGTTTTAGGACTGTACTCCTTTCTTCACCTGCCACCAATTAACTACTACCTGGGGGGAAAAAGGGGAGGGAATAAAATTATAAATCAGTTCTTTGTACGAAAGAAACTTATCATTAGCATTCCTTTTTAAAAATTGTCTTCAACTTTTAAGGAATTGGTTAGTATTCTTTTAAACACTATGAACATCTGCCAGTTATAAAATACACACCACACAAGAAATCAATTTCTCATTATAATCATTTTTCTCTTCAGTGCCTGGGATCGAACCCAGTGCCACCTAGATGCTAGGAAAGCACTCTTCCACTGGGCTGCAGCCCTGGTTCTAAAATATAGATTCAAATTCAAGAAGACTGTAATCTTATATCAAGCATTTGTTGTTAAAGTGTTTCAGTTTGGTATTAATATTAGCAAAGCTAGTTTTTTTCTTTTGTGCAACTTATTTGCAAGTAAGAATTTGACAGAACCAATTCATGGGCAGGGTATATTTTTTCTTTAAACAACTAGATTTTATTTTTAAAGTTATCTTCTATGGAAGTATAAGTAGTGACATGATTCTTTTATGAGTCTTTTTGGCCCATCATTATTCTCAGAAAAGTATAGAATTTATTTTGGATAATTTGTTCCATGGAACTGTATTTCATGTGGGAGATATTCCAGCTCTGTATTTTCAGTTTTTACACAGAGTTATCACAGTGGAGATATTTTCATTTTTTTCCAAGAAGTGAGGTGTGCTGTCCCAAGAAAAAGTGGAAGGGAATCATATTGATAATGCTAAATTTTTTGAGCACAAGAGCTGGAAGACTGGAAGAAGAAAAATAGTTCTCCAGATGATTGCCTTTCCTTGATTCAACCTACTCTCTCTTCTTTGCGCTATCATTTCCCCATCACTCTCCAAACAAGCAACTATCAGCCTTTATTAAAACCCTGTGCTGTCATCTAACTCAGAAAAAAATCTGCTTTTCATGCTATTTCAAAGGATAGAAGAAGAACACCTGGGGCGGGGTAGTTTGGTAAGTAGAGAATATAGATCTCATTTGTGTGACCTGCTACCAACTAATATTTGGTGACAAGGACTCCTCAAAGTGTTTGGCATACATACACCATGCTCATCAATATATAGTTCTCTCATGAAATACATTTCCAGAATTCTGTATATGCCCCCCTTGAAAATAAAGCAACAATTCATGTGTAAATTTTTTGTTGTTCCAAATATTCTGTAGGGGATTAACTTTATAATTACTTTAAGCAACATTTCCCAAATATTTGTTGAGCATATGAATTCTGTAATTCTTTATTAATTCTCACACATTATAACATAGTTTAGATATAACTGTCAGAAATTATGTGTCAATAATAATAACTTTATTACAAGTAGAATAAAATGGTATTGACAATAAATTTTAGAACAGTTATGAACAAGAGATTTTATAAAGAAAATTCATAACTAAAATTGGCTTAAGAAAAGAAAGACAATTTACAGGTGGTAAACAAGTTTCTTTTTTCTAGATATTATACATAAGATGAATCAAATAGGAAAAATAAATTAGAATTAGTAACAGAATTTTGTATAATGGCAAATTACAAGATAAAAATGTATGAATAGATATTGTTGTATAACATCAACAAACAGTAACAGAGAATCATAGCATATGGAAAAATGACCACTTCTTACAAAAATAGAAAATCTAAAGGGAATAGCCTTCAGAAAGAGAGAGCCAGAGAGAAGGAAGAAAGGACAGAGGATGCATACATAACTTTCTAGAAAAAGGATGGCATTAAATTTCCTCTAAGATACATTGAAATTAAATCCTGCTAAATTTTTGCTACTCCTTTACCACTGACAAATAGATCTTGCATTTCTTATCCAAGTGCTTCATAGGGAACACACACACATACACACACACACACACTCACACACACAAGCCTACAATAGTTGGGCACCTTGATGATGAATGTTTTTGTAAAGGGTTTCATGGACGTTTACTCGTATACGTAAATATGAAGATTTAAAATATCAATTTTAACATCAATCAGCTCAAGGGGTTTATGAAAATTCATTAAAATTCAAATGGGATTTAGTTTGAAATTTTTATAAAAGGTTAATATAATAAAAATTTTCTTACAAAGATGACAAAAAATGGGCACATGTAGACTATTTACAAATAAGTAACAGTTCATGGAAATGTTCACTTTGTAATAATCAAATGACATTTTTTTTCTTCATTTTCAAGAAGAAATTTTTCTGATTATATCAATGATTCAAAAAATAAGTAAAATTAAAGTAAGTGTTTAAGGGAGCCCAGAATGTCCTCTTGGCCATCTCTTTCTTAATCACAGAATTTGCTTTGTTTTCTAACCTAATAGTAGAACATTTACATGAAAAAGGGGACATAGGAAAAAAAAGATAATGACAAATAGGAAAGGCACTGGTCCATGCAAAGGTTATTAAATGCAAAGAACATTTCTTTTAACTTTTTAAAATTTGTTCAAAATCTTTCTAGTATTATATTCATAAAAATTATTGCAGAAAACATTTTTTGGTTGGATAGCATGCTCCAAGTAAAAGATATTCTGTGCAGCATAATTTTCAACACAACCTCTGTGTGTTGGTGGAAGCATTAAGTATATTGGGAAGAGAGATGATGCAGGAATAGATGGACAAAATGTATTATTTTAGAAAATTTGCAACCTTTCCCTGACACAGATGTTGAGAATTGGATAATTACTTGCTCATACTTTTGAAAGACTACCTGAAATGGACTGTTCCCAGTTAATTTTATTATCTAATCTATATGACTTAATAAATAATTACCTGTTTGACTTTCAAAATCTAACTCAAATATCATTTTCTTCAGAAACATCTTCCCTGAATCCCTCCCACACAAGGATTATATTTTTCTTATTTCTTTTAAAATCTAAGACCTATTTATTTGCATTTATGATGAGAATTTTTCATAATACCAATTTTACTTAATATTTTATCTTTATCCTACTAGATGGCAGGCTATATTCAGGAAAGTTTCTAGGTAGATTTCACTCTGCAGTTCTTTTTTTAAAAATATTTGTTTTAATTGTAGGTGGACACAATAACTTTTATTTAATTTTATTTTTATGTGGTGCTTAGGATCAAACCCAGTGCCTCACATGTGCTAGGCAAGCACTCTACCACTGAGCCACAACCCCAGCCCTCTGCAGTTTTTAAATAAAGATATTTAGTATATAGTTGGGAAAAGATATGTGTTTATTTATTAAGATTTATATGTAATGCTACAAAATAGGAAAACCAATTGAATATGCTAACTATCTCAATGCATGTGTAATTGAAAGAATGTTTCTTTTTCTCCATGATAGATTGGTATAACATTGTTGGATACCTTTTCTGATAATTAAAAGAAATTGCTAGCTGGCTAGCTAGCAGCTAGCTAGATAGATGGATGTATAGATAGATATTTGACAAGTATGTATATGAATATGTACAAATATACATTTGTATAAAATAATATCAACCTGATAAATTATAAAATTTTATCTATTTTAAGTTTGCAATTAATCAGAACCTGTAATACTATTTGTGAGAAACATGTCATCTGTAAATTTTGTTTAAGGTGCCTGGACCATGTCAACATGAGGAATGTGAGGCATTTACAGTATGAATGGCAATCAGGTTCTTATCAGGTGCAAGTGCCTAACAGCCCTCTAAGCATGAGTGCCTCTTTAAAATTTGCATCCTAGACATCTCTTTCATATCACTCTGGTCTCAAAAACTCCCCCTTTTGGAATTGTTTCTAGGGTTATAAGTTTGTTTCCAGACTTCTAGAAACTTCTCACTACTTCTTATGTTTTGAGGTAGGGCATTGTTTTAGTCAGCTTTGCAGTGCTGTGATCAAAAGATTTGAGGAAAACAATGTAGAGGAGAAAATATTTACTCTGGCTCATAGTTTCAGAGGTCAGTCTATGGACAGCTGGTTCCATAACTCTAAGTTCAAGGTGAAGAACAATATCATGGCAGAAGGGCATGTCAGAGGAAAGCATTCAGAAATGACAACCAGGAAGGAGAGAGAGCTCTCTGCTCACCAGGGATAAAATATAAACCTCAAATTCATGGCCCAGTGACCTACTCCCTGCAGTCACACTTTACCTGCCTATAGTTACTGCCCAGTTCATACATAAGTGGATTAATCCACTGATTAGGTTATACATCCCATAATCTTATTATTCCATCTCTGAACATTCTTGCATTGTCTCACACATGAGCTTTTGGGGGGACATCTCAGTCTAAACTATAACAGGTATTGAACCAGAATTGTGTTTAGAAGCCTCTCCCTCCTGTTTCCTTATCAAAGCTCTAGTCTTTTCTGCACCATTCATATGAAGAACACTCATGCTATAGATGTGCTTATAAATAGCCATTTCATTTTGAAGTGAAAAAGACTGAAAAAATTTCATGTTGGCTTCCCTAGTGGTAATTGTGTTTTATTGAAAATGCCTTAGTAGAAAGAAGTTTATTTTTAGCATCCTCAATGCTCCCCTCAACCTTTATGCATGTGCTCCTAGGTCCTGCTCCCAGGTCCTGCAGGGCCCTCTGTTGAGTCTTGCCTCCTGGGAGATTCTTTCCAACAGAGAGCTGCCTCTAACATTCCTGCTCTCCACACACCCTGCTATCAGTTCTTCGTATCCATTTGCATTTTCTTATTTACTATTACATTTAGCAACTGTGATGTATATGTTGATTTATTATGTTGATTGTCTTAGTATCTTGAAAGTCAGATTCTGCATTTAGACTTTTTAATAAATCAAAAAGTAATTGTTCTCGGGCATCAAAACAGACTGAAATAGGATAAAGGAAACTAGGTTTGGGGAGTGATAATTCACTAAAATGAATTCACATTTGCAAGTCTGTTATGCTTAAAAAAGGCTTTTCAAAACTTTTCAAAACTTCATATTAATGCCTCCTAATTGGTAACTAAAAAAAAAAAAAAAAATCCATTTTCTTTTTCAAAATAAAGAAAACATACTGTGTTTTAAGAGAAATGACTTACCAAACTCCGAGTTGGTGTCCAGCTACACAATATGTAAGAAATTGGTGATGTGATGCCATAATTCTCTATGAAAAATCTCTAGGCAACAGTAATCCATCATTAAGTAAGATATGTAATAACTTCAGAAGGGGTGATTAAGAGACACAATTGTCAATAAGAACTATGGTATTGTAACTTTTAGCATGAGTTTCAGTAATTCTAAGCTATGTTATTGAAAATGATACATTGTTTACTTGATTTGTCAAACTTCAGTTAAAAACTAAATTATATACTAGCAGTTCAATAAGTGTTTCATTTAACTTTTGCTAACACAGATAAAAAAAAATGCAAGAGAAAAGATCAGTACCCTAAAAACAGAAATGATGAATTTTATATAAGTAAATATTTATAAAAAAAATTATTTGACTGTTTTAAAGCATGAGCTTGGGAGACAGGCCTAGAATCAATGTTGTTTTAATATTTCATAATGAACATACACATAAGTAGTATTATATAATAAGCCTTGCTACCATGTAGTCTCAGTTTCCCTCAACCCTGGCCCACCCTCAACAACTATCTACCCTGCTTCAAAATTATTTGGATTATGTCCCAGAAAGCATATTATTTATCAGATTATATTTCAATATGTGATTCTAAAAATGGAAGCTAATTTTCTTAATATAACCAATTATCAGATATCAAAATTTCAAAGTGTTTCATTATTATTATCAAATATTCTGTCAGCTTTGAAATTTCCAGTTGCTCATATATAAAAACTAGCATTTAAACCCTACTTTTTCATTTACTGTGTGGCATTTCCTTCACCTTTATAATAAACGAGAAAATCCCACCTGAAAAAATTTTCTGTGAGAATTAAATCAGATGTTCATCTATGTAGGTACACATACATTTTTATGTATAATAAGCACATATGCCTAAGAATGAACCCAGACTATGATAATTCATTGAAAGATTTTTAAAAAGGATATCTTTGGAGAGTAATTTTAGATACATTTGGGGTATATGTTAAATGTAAGTTCTCAGAAAATTTTCAGGTACAAATAACAAAGAATGGGCCCTAGGACAAACTACAAACTATACACTCCGACCATTGACTGATTCCTCCCTTGTTTCCTATTGTCTCCCTCCTCTGAGCCCTGTGATATTCTACTACTACTAGTGGTGTGGCGTCAGTCACACCTACTGCTCTCACTTCTGCTTACTTGAATTTACTTATTTATGCCCAATAGAAGGAAGACCATCACTAGTTTGTTTCTTGGAGACTACACCATAATGTTGAAGTTGCCATTTTTAAAGAGTCATCATATGGAACTTTCCATTTACATCCGAGCTTAACTTTGGGATTTGGGGGCCATTTTTAAGATGAAGAAAATTCTCTAATGTCTCTGAACATGAAAGAGGGATAGCTAACTCCAACAATATATTTATAAATGGTTGATATTCTTTCCTAACATAGGTAAATATAAAAGATATATCCTAATCACTTTGTATTCATAAAAATAGGACAATCCCCTCCTCTACTCTTATTGGGCACTAATATAGAATCACTTATTTTGATGTTGCTTCAAAGGAAATACATGGATGTTAAATATAAGAAGTTAAAGATAAATGTCAAAGTCCACATAAAATTTTGACATGCCAGGGATTCAACTCAGGGCCCTAAACCTGCCTAGCAAGAATTCTACCAACAAGTGAATTCCCCCAGCTACAAATAATTTTTAAATCATAGATAATGCTCAATTTTTCATAAGGATACAATATATTGGAATATGTTTGGGTTCTTCAGAGAAACAATGAACTGTGTATGTGTGTGTGTGTGCACGCATGTGTACATGTGAAGATTTTGGGATATTGCCTCATTTCGTTAGGAGGCAAAAATTCTACCATCTGCCCTCTGTAAGCTGGAGAACCAGGAAAGCAGTGAAGTAGTGTGAAGCCCTGAGAATCAGGACAGGTTCTAGTCCAAGTCTGAAGTTCTAAGAACCAGGTGCCTTAAGGACAGGAGAACATGGAATCCTACAAGCTTAGGTAATTAGACAGAGTTAACTCAATATTATTCTAATTTTTTTTTTTTTTTTTTTTTTTTTTTTTTTTTTTTTTTTTTTGGTACTAGGGATTGACTTCAGGGGCACTCGACCACTGGGCCACATCCCCAGCTCTTTTTTGTATTTTATTAAGAGACAGGGTCTCACTGAGTTGCTAAGTGCATCGCCATTGCTGAGGCTGGCTTTGAACTCATGATCCTCCTGCCTCAGCCTCCAAAGTGCTGGGATTACAGGCGTGCGCCACCACGCCCAGCAACATTCTTCTACTTTTTTGTTCTATCCAGGCTTTCACTTATGCAGAGTTATCTGCTTTGTTCTGTCCTCCATCATTCAAATTCTGATCTCTTCTAGAAATGCTCTCACAGACATACCCAGAAATAATAATTGACCTGCTTTCTGAGCATCCTGTTTCCCAGTCAAGTATATACATAAAACTAATCATCAGGAAAAATATCTAAATTTGGCCTCCTACGAGCAGCATGTATTTGATCACATTGTCTCACAGCCTCAGTAATCTTCTTTTTCAAATTTTCTCCATTTGATATGTGAAAATAATATATTTTTTAAAAAAGTCATACTTCTTTTATTTCTAGTATAATTTAATATTTGATATTTTATTTACCTTTTATTTTTATTCATTTTATATACTTTTTATATCTTTCCATTGGAGTATTTGCCTCTTTCATGTTGAATGCTTTTTTTATGTGTTCACAGTATAGTTTTCATCCTCTTTTTTCTAGGTTGCCATCTGACGCTGAGCCTTTTATATTTTTGATGGGCCTTGTGGGTCTTGAATACTAACAACCATCACAATTGTATGGCATTGAAAAGTTGAGGATTTCAATGTATTTCATAGTAATGAATTCCCAGGACAGTCCAGTGTTACAAATGCCTTTAAAATACAGTAAATTAAAAGTGACATTTTCCTGGATATATGGTCAGAGAGACAGTGCATTTATGATTAGAAACAAGGATCCAGTTATCAATACTAACTCCATCATCTGTCTTTTTTCTTCTTCTCTATTTTCATGCTGTTAACAGAGAAACAACATCTACTCGGGGCTTCTGTGAAAATGTATCTAGTTGTTTTCTTATTCACTATCATTTTGGCTTTGTTTGTTTTATGATCTTGTCTTCTGTATGTTCTGATCAGCAAGTGGAACTTGCCTACTCACTGATAGGGCTCCATGATGTTATCAGCTGATAGCCAACAGCCTATCGAGGCCACACAAGCACCTCTCAGGTTCCTAGGATTGTGTTTTTAAATTACAAAATAAAGGAAGAAGCACCTTTGTTTTGTCCTCAAAAGACTGGGTTTGTAGATAATTTCTGAGAGAATGCCTTTGCCTAACTCATTTGGAGGTATTTTTGGAATTACCTTCAGAACCTGTTTGAAGTTCATTAGTTTTATTTAAACTTTTTTTTTTGGGGGGGGGGAGGGAGTACAAAATTGATCATTTTGTTTTCCACAAAAACTTAATTCAAAATTAAGTTCCTTTCCTTGTCATCACCAAATACTGTTTTATGAGGAAATTCATTTTTAAAGGTGAAGAATTATCATTCTCAATGATATTCAAGAGTATAATGTGATTAAGACCCTGAAAGAAAAGCTAACGGAGACCCCTTCTGGTGTAGACGAAATATTTAGCCTATAGATACTACCTCATTCAATATCTTGCCTCCAGGCCAGGTTTATTGCATAATATATAGTAGAGTCTCAACAATCATTACTAAGTTAGTAAAAGAAAAATTCTAGAATTATTTGATAAAAGCAAAAATTTCCTAATGTAATACTTAACTTGAATGTACACCTCATAACAAAGGCACAGATATTACCTTTATGCATTTTTCTACGATTTAATTTTTTAAAATGTATTTTTAATTGTATATGTACAGTATGTTTTGGTTATTATTTTTTCTTCATGCAGTGCTAAGGATTGAGCCCAGCGCCTCACACATGCTAGGCAAGCACTTTGCCACTGAACTACAGCCTCAGCCCCAAGATTTAATACTTTAAAATATAAAATTGCATTTATAAATTACTTGAATTCTTCAAAAATCATAGGCAAAATATTATTTTAAAAAGAAATATATAATATATAATGTATATAATATTATGTTAAAAAGAAATATATAAGATAAATGCTTATGAATATATAATGTTTTAGTAACACTATTTTCATGACAAATTCCAGAATAATCATCTCCAGTTAATAAGCATGATTAGTTGGAAATGGCAGGATCAAAAGGATCTAGCAGGATGACTTGACGTGCAACTGAGGCTTCAAATGTTAGAAAATAAAATTAATTAATTATAAATAAAATGGACATTGTTGGTAAAGTTATACATTATTATCGTTATCATGTACTAAAAGTAGTCTACTGATTGCTTATCACTTTAAAATCACCATTTGAGAATGTAAGTGCAATAAAATGCTTTCAGTTGTAGCAAAAATTTTTTAAAATACTTTATTTAGTTGCACACAATGCATTTTTATTTTTACATGGTGATGAGGATCGAACCCAGGCCGGGCAGATGCTAGGCAAGCGCTCTACTGCTAAGCCACAACCCAGCCCAATTGTAGCAAAATTTAACTGAGCATTTTTTCCCCTTTCTCCTGTGAGTCTTGTCTCCTCTGACACCTGACTGGGAATGCTAGTACAATCTAGTGTTCATGCTTTGAGGGTTTCTCTTTCAGAAATTGTCTTTTGAGGGTAAAATGTCTGCATCCCTCTTCCTCATTGACTTTGCCATCTGTTGTCAACAATAATTGGAAAGCATTTCTTATTTTCCTCACGTCATCTTCTAATTTCTTTTTCTCTGCTTAACCATTTTATACTTAACACTGTATTGTGGTAAATATACTTGGGAAAATGCTACAAAAATATTTCAATGAAAAATATTTACATTACAGAGGACATGAAATCCTTTCCTTTTTTTTTTAAGGGATAGAGCATTTCATAACAATAATTGTTAGTTACACACAAAATAATTGTGTAAGTTAAAACAAGTTGTGAGGAAAGCTTGCTTTCTGAACAAGAAAATAAGTATACTTAAGTAACTGATTATTAACTTAGGATCACTTTTGAACTTTTGAAATTTTCCCAGATCCATTTCAAAGGTGTACTGAGTTTATTTAGCTCTTTAAATTCATCTGTGAATCCTTATTGACACCTCCCATTTTCATTGTCAAACTGAGAATATAATTTCACTCTAATATCACTTTCCTTAAAAATGCATCTTTATGAATTTATGGATGTTATTCCAGGTGTGATTCAGAGACGAAACTTTAATTTCAGAACTCAGTAAGTGTTACTGGTAGCTTCAAGTAGAGAGTGACATTTTGGCTCCTTTCGTGATACAGAATAGAGGTGGAGAGGGAAAATGGAAAATGGATTCCAAACCTAATTTGCGAAGACACCTGAGGTAGGAAAATCAGAATACGTTTCCAAAAGTTGAAATTCTTTCACACTGTCATTAAGAATAGTAGGTAGCACCTGAAATTTTTACATTAGTTGTCCTTACTCAATAATTCATCATTCTTGATTTAGACATTAAATTTCTTGCAGAAGGTCTTCTTAAATGAATTAATTATAGTCCTAAAAATAGAAAAACGACTACTATAAATATTGTACAGAATGAAAGAGTTAAGATATGCTTTTGGATCACCCAGCTGAAACCATTTCTTACAGTGATATTAATTGATAAAGGTGATTAGGTGCCTCTTGTATATTAATTAGCTGACTCACAAATACAAATAATACTAAAATAGCTTGAACATCTCCTTTATGTTCTTCTGCTTCCACTCCTGAATGCTTAATTTCTGAGAGGTTCAAAGGTGACAGATGATCCCAAATTAACTTTCATCCTACCTGCATACAACTTTGAGAAAATCCTCCGATTTCCTGATATTGTAAATTACTTTGATTAACAGTATTAGTAGAATTTAAAGTGTTATTGGAACAGAAGGGAAAAGACAAAACAATCCATCTGAGACCTACATAAACAATTCATAGTCAAACATAAACCTTAGTACTCATTTGAATTTTTCTCTTTGCCCTCTGCCCCCAGGCTTTGGGAAATATATTGCATACTGAGTTGACAGGATCTTAGGAGCAAAACCTGTGAATTTTTATCCAGCCATGTTACTCATTAGCTGTGCAACCTTGGAGAAAATAATGCCTCTGAATCTTTTTATTTCCTCTCAGTTCTTATTGTATGGAATTGATATCAGAATTAAATGATATGTACAGAAAGCATTGAACATAGTTTCTAATGTATATTAAATATTCATTAACTTAATTTTTATCAACATTGTTTCACCAATGTCTTTACAACTAAAAATCAAGTCAAGAGGAGAAAGGGATGCTGCAAAAAATGTATGGAAGAAAATGAAGATTAGAAACAAGATACAAAGGCACACAGAATGCCCTGGAGAAGTGACTTACAAACGTTGGCAGGCACATGATCAAAGACAACAAGGAAGCTGGTGAGACTGACTGAGCAGCTACACTGGGGCCAAGGGCTTTTGAAATAACTCATCTTATTAATTAATCAGCTCATAAAACCTGATTAGATATTATCATGTCTTTCTGTTGGTGATGAAACTCAGGCTTAGAAAAGTTATTTGGTTGGATCAAAGTCACAAAGATAATATGTTTAAATTTTTTTTAATTCATTCTTTTTAGTAATACTTGACAGTAGAATGTATGTATAATATTTCAAAATATTATACATACATGGAGTATAACTTCCCATTCTTGTGGTTGTATATTATGTGGAGTTATACTGATTTTGTATTCATATATGAACATAGAAAAGTTATGCCTTATTCAATCTACTTTTTTTCTTATTCCTTCCCCGCCTTCCCTTCAATTCTCCTTTGTCTAATCCAATGAACTTGGATTCCCCCACCTCCTTATTGTGTGTTAGCATCCATATATTAGAGAGAACATTCAGCCTTTGGTTTTTTGGGATTGGTTAATTTCACTTAGGATAATAGTCTCTAGTTCCATCCATTTACCAGCAAATATCATAATTTAATTATTTTTTAAGGGTAAGTAAAATTCCATGGTGTATATATACCAAATTTTCTTTACCCATTCTTCTGTTAAAGGGCACTTAAGTTGGTTCCACGGTTTAGCTATTCTGAATTGAGCTGCTATAAACATTGAAATGGCCAGTCACTATAGTATGATAATTGTAAGTCCTTTGGGGATAACTGAGTCAAATGGTGGTTCCACTCCAAGTTTTCTGAGGAATTTCAAATGCCCTTTATCTGAAATGTTTAGGAAAAGAAGTGTTTCAGATTTTGCAATATTTCCATGTATATAATCACATAGTAGAGATAAGACTAAAGTCTAAACAGAAAATTCATTTATTTTTCATGTGTACCATACACATATAACCTGAAGATCATTTTATATGATATTTAAATATTTTTTTGCATTAAACAAAGTTTCATGGTGTAAGATTTTCTCCATGTGGCACTATGTTAACAGTCAAAAGTTTTGAATTTGGGTACACTTTGGATTTCATATTTATATATTAGAGATTTTCAACCCATAAAAATCATGTATTTGGATTAATTTTTCATACTCTTTTTTTGTCCACATATATTTATATATGAAGGCTACAAAATTGCATCTTCAAATACTAGGACAGGGATAAGTTCATCACTGATATTCTGATCTATTTGTCTTTCCTTAGCTTCTCTCCAACCTCACACAAACTAACTTTCTTGATACCAAGAAAGGGATTTAGGAGATACCCCTGGGATTTAGGAGAATTTGCAATGATCTATAAATTCAAAGACATTGATTGCTAAATTATAACATTAAGTTGGTCTTGTCTATTTTTGATGGCGTAATTAACCGATCCAAATGTTTTCAACCCCTTTCAAACCAACATTCATCATTTATTTTTTAATGAAATTTATTTTTCTAGACATGGCTTAGGTTATAGTTGTAAATAGAATGCAGTTGCACTAGGGTACCTATCCTTAAGTTACCATATCAAAGACCTTGTGAATGTATAAACAAATATGTACCCAAACAGAGGTATGGATTGCCAGATTGCATGACAAGCTTGTTACTGCTTTTCTCATTGTACTTTTTTTTTTTTTTTTTTGGTGGGGGGTAATGGGGATTGAATTCAGAGGCACTTGACCAGTGAGCCACATCACAAGCCATTTTTAAATTTTATTTAGAGATGGTCTCACTGAGTTGCTTAGCATCTCGCTGTTGCTGAGGCTGGGTTTAAAATCACAATCCTCCTGCCTCAGCCTTCCGAGTTGCTGGGATTACAGGCGTGTACCATGGCACCTGGCTTCTCCTTGTACTTTTTGTCTCCCAGAAAATACTCTCATAATTGAAGACCAATCCCATTGTTGTTTTCATTTAATATTAGCATATTTATTTTTTGCCTTAAATGATTAAAGCTTACTAATATTAGTACAATACTAAAAAACAAAATAAATGACACTTTTTAGTCAGAAAGTTCAATTCCTTTCTATGTTTTTTAACAGGAATTAGAAACATCCTCACACACACACACATACAAAACAATAACAATAAAACCTCACATTGTCTGTGTTTAACTCTACCATTGATTTAGAGTTTAAGATAATCTAAATTAGCATTTTTAGGTAGACAAAGTATTTCTCTCCTCATACACCTATGCACATGTTAGAAAAAAACCACCCACATTTGTTTACATTAACTGCCCCTTAAGGCTATTTTTTTCAGCTTTATTGAAATATAAATAAAGGACACTTAGCGCGTGCAATTTGATGCATTATTTTCATAATGCTTTAAAGTATAAAGTCAACCAAAGAATTTATGTGGCTTGCCTAATACACATAAAGTTCTGAATCTATGGATTATTACCTTACACAAAGGATAAATTAGACACTGAAGACTTATCCCTTTAAGCTAATTTAGAGTATTATTGGTGTCTTACATATTGCTTATCATGTCACCAAAGGAATGATTTCTTTTGATGCAACATGTGCTTGAGATTGGCATTAGCCTATAAGTATGTAGAAATTAGTGTCTCCTCCAAATCATCCAACTTACTAAAATTAAAATAACCTAGTAACTTAACTGTGAGTATTCTTCCTGTTATTATATTCCTAGGGAAGATCAGACCTTTTTGATCTTCCAAATACCTATTCTTGGCCACAAGAATAGGTATTTGGAACAAATGAATTCTGCTATGGAACAAATGAATTCAGCCTTGTCTGAAATTATTCACTTGGCATTTATTCAAGTACTGCTGTGTAACAAAATATGCACTATTGTTAGCCTACTCTTATTTAGAGGATTTTATGTATAAATCACCTTTCCAAACAGAGCTATACATTTTGTATATCGATTATCTCTATCAGAAGAGAATAAAAAAGAAAACTAGATATTTTGATATTTATGCAAATTTCTCTAAGAAGGAAAACATTTAAATTGTTATGATTTAAGATTATCTCTATTTTCAAGTGTTTTGTAATTAACATGTAAACATTTTGTAATTGTAAGATTTACTTTAAGAGATAATTACAATGAAGTAAAACAGCTATAAAGACTAGCAATTTAAAACTATATTAATAATATCTTATTATATGTGTTTTATTTCTTAGCAACATATCATACTTAAAATATTGATTTGCAAATGGATATTACAATGTATAATTACATGAAAAAATCAACAATTAGCTGTCTTCTACTAGTTTTAATAATGATCATCATGTCATTCACATTTGAAAACTGTATTGTATACAAGGGAAGCTTATGTATTTTAAGGTGTTTTTAAAAAACTATTATGTTTCCAGATCTTAGATAAAATATGTTAGGTATAGATAAATTTATGGATTAGACTACTCTGACCCACTTAGAACATCCATACAAAGTTGGAGAAGTGGCATATTTACAATCAGAGTTTGCTGCAGGGATGTGGATGGATAAGTCACAGAGGATTCTTTTAAAGGAAAATAGAAGCTTTCAAATAAAACTCCTCACCCTTTGTGATCACTCCCTCACAGAGTTCATTTACTTTTATGGCTTCAACCATTATTTCTATGTTAAACAACTCCCAACTCTGTATTTCCAACTACAATCACTCACCCAAGTTCTGAATTCATATTTCACATTCATGTCTACATAGATATCAGTAATTACAAACTCCAAACAGTTCTCCACCACCCCTCCTGCTCACTCAGTGTGTTCTAACTTTCCAACATTCCTAACAGTATCATAGCGTGTCTAGAATACCACACCTACCCGTATCTCTCAACAGGAGCAATCTGTTCATGTCTTAATTCCTGTGGGTCTTTAGCTCCTGGTTCCATCACTTCAATTTATGCTACTGATTCTTTGCTCCCTAATCATCCATAACTTTCCATTGAATCCCTAGAACCCTAATCTGGCTTTCATCATATCATTTCACATCACATCATATCACATCGTATCTATAAATCTTCATATGCCTTTGTTCGAGGTACACTAGAAATGTCATAGATGGCTTTTAATTATCATTCCTGCCTCAACCTAAACACTATAGTTAGTTAACTGAAAATGGCAAGACATAGGAATTAGAAGGTTGTTATTTAAATTCAGTCTTCATGTGTTCAGTGACTTCAGTCTAACACATCTTTGTATAAGAAACTGGATTTGTAAAACAAATTGGATATGTGTTGAAATAATTTAAACCTTACTAACAAAGGTAAAATATTCCTTCACACTTCAACAAATATTTATCTAGGACCTAAGAGAATCTTAGTCTTCTCTGTCCTATTAAGCAGTGTAGAAAGAAGAATTGCTTCAAGGTTGCACTGAAACAGTTAGAAAATGAACTGCAGTAAATCATGAGATGTGGAAACCAGTCGGTGGTCAGGGAAGTGTTTCTGTGTGTGTGTATGTGTGTGTGTGTGTGTGTGTGTGTGTGTGTGTGTGTGTGTGTGTGTATGTGTATATGTGTGCACGCACTCTCTTTAATCAACCAGAATACATGTGTGAAACACTTGCTTCACATTCAACATAATATAGGCTCAATAAAGATACAACAAAAGCCTTAGATAAACTTCCAAATTACTTATAATCAAATTGATTATAGGAAATTCAGACATGCTAAACAAAGGCAAATAAAATAAAATAGAATACAGACATCTCTAAGTATCAAAACCTAATTTGTCCCTACCAGTGTAGAGCAGCAAATTTTCAGAATGTGGGAACCTGTATACCTTCTTTTAAATGGGGAAAAAATTCATGGGTTCCCATGGTAAGCAAACCCTCAGACATCATCCTTCAAATTACTAAAACATCTTTAATCACCAATATAAAAATTCTTGAAGGGTTTCTGCAGAATATAATGCTTTTAAGGCAGCACTTACCAAGTTACATAACATTTAAATGAGCCAAAATGGGTGTGTTTGTGTGCAGAACACAAATATAACCCAAAAATGTAGACTGTATTTCCTTCCTACACTGCAACAAACAAATATGTACCAGTCTGTAATTTTTTTTAAGAAATAAAAACAGAGAAAGTAATAAAGACAGCATCTAAATTGCACCCAGTGTGGTAGTTAGTGCTCACAGAACTTGGTAGATGCAATGCTGAGGCCTATGACAGGCCATGTTGTCAGGAAGGATGGGGAAGAGTTTAATGACAATAGCAGAGGGGTTGAACTGAGATGTTAGCATTCTAATACCCTTTCTCCCAGATGTCAACATGTTCATTGGTGTGTGAACATATTCATTAGAGCAGGATTTCAATTTAGATTGTGAATTTGGGATAAACCATTTTGCAAGTCATTATAGTCAATGTTGAAATATTGAATGATCAGTTATCAAGGGATACATCATTTTATTAGCTACTGGATTGAGTGTTTTGGATTATATGTGCTACAGAATTAGAAAGATGAGAGTTAACAGCAAAACAGGAAACATATCAGGGAGAGACTATGTATATACTAGATAAAACATTCCTAGATATGAACAGAGCCGAGGGGCAGAAATGCAGTGAGTGTGATTATCTTAAGGGACAATTGTGTGTTCATGCACAGGCATCAACTAAATTACAGAGGCATAAACTAATTTAAAAATAGTTTCCAGCAGTGGCAAACCACTTTCAGAAAGTCTTAATATATATTTACTATATTCACCAAATTTCTGTGTATGTTTGTCCATTTTATTTACCTATAGCATAATTTATATTTTCAACATACGTGATACGTATGCATATGAATACATGTGCATAGACTAACACAATTCACTATATTGTTAACCATGGTTTTCTTAGAGATTTGAAATTGTGGAAAGAATTAAAAAGAAAAAGCTCCACTAGTATCATCACCTTTAAACAAGATGGGAGGTGAAACATCATTAACTTTGTTAAAGCAAATTAAAGTGTTCCAAAAATTAAGTAATTGGCTAAATATTAAAACTTGTGGTAAATTAAAAGCTCATGAAATCATTCCATTTTAGAAAAATGACAATGATTAGAACTATAACATTGTTTAAATTTTTATATTTTATTTATTAAAGATAAATATTCACAGCAGATTTCTGATTAAAAAAACAAACTAGATCAACATGTGTGCACAAACATACCTCACTCTACTTTAAATATGTTTTTTTAAAAAGTTACATTTTTAAATAAGCACACGTTTTTCATTTTTTTCTGCAATGTTAGTTTACAATAACCTTTTAAAAATATTTTGATAATGTGGTGATTCATTTTAAATTTAGAAATGCAGTCCAACATTTACATGGCACAAAATTGAAAAACATACAATTTCAGGATCTAAAAGTTACAAACATTCTACTTACATTCCATTGTTATGTTCCCCAGGGATTAGTATACTCATGCATAAACACACACATACACACACACACACACACACACACACAGAGTTACATGCTAAAAACTTATTTTCAAAGATTAAAAAAAATGCAGGCAGAGGTGAAAGATACTTTTAGTCTTATTCTTTAACCACTGCCTTGCAGGAATAAAAACAAAATCCCAAAATTTAGAAATTAAAGGTTCAAAACCAAATAACCCATCAATAAACAGGCAGACAAAATATACCACACTTCTTAAAAGAAATACAAATGGCCAACAAATATATATATAAAAAAATTTCACCATTCTAGGGAAATGCAAACCAAAACTACATTGAGATTTGGTCTCACTCAGGTTAGAATGACTATCACCTAGAATACAAATAATAATAAGTGCTGGTGGGGATGTGGCAATAAAAAACACACACTCATACATTGTTGGTGGGACTGCAAACTAGCACAACCATTTTGGAAAGCAGGATGGAGATTCCTCAAAAGACATGAAGAAATGAAGCCACCATACGACCCATTTATTCCACTCCTTGGTATTTATCCTACAGAACTAAAATCAGCATATGATAGTGATAGAACCACTTCAATGTATATAGTAGTGCAGTTCACAAGAGCCCACTTATGGAATCTGCCCAGTGCCCATTGACAAATATGAATGTATAAAGGAAATATACATCCACAATGAAGTTTCATTCAGCCACAAAGAAGAATGAAATTATAGCATTTGCTGGTAAATGATGCAACTGAAGAACATTGCGCTAAGTGAAATAAGACACACTTGGACAGTCAAAGGTCAAATGTTGTCTCTTATATTCAGAAGCTAAACCAAAACAAGGCAAAAATTGGGAGGACATCCAGGAGAAGGATAAAGGAGGAGGGAGAAAAAATGGAAAAAGGAACAAAAGATAAAATGAAATGGACCAAATTATGTTATGTTCATATATAAATATACCACAGTGAATTTCACCTTTATGTGTATCTATAAAGCATCAACCTAAAAACAACAACAATAACAACAACAATAAATGAATAGAAGGAAGACAAGGAGAGTAAAGGAAGGGAAACAGAAGATGGAGGGGGAGGAAAAGAGGAAATATGGGAACTAAAATGGGGTAAATTTTATTACACACCTGTATGATTATGCCAGAATGAACCCAGTATTATGTATAACTATAATGTACTAATGAAAACATAAAACCATATTGGTGACAATTACTGCAATTAAAAGTGGAACTATTTAAAGAAAAGGCATACAGTTAAAAGGATAAAAGTAGAATAGAAATATCTGACTTAAATACAAGAGTTTATAATTGTATTGTATTTGAATACTTTGATAATGGTAAGGATAAAATGGCATATTGCACATTGCGTATGGAAGAATTCAGAGTCACTAAGATTAACCTGTACAAGCAATAGTCCTGATAATCAGGTTACTGTTACAACATATAACATGATGAGATTTTTTTTTTTCTATTCTGGGAGGTTTAGATTATAAATCAGTCATGTTAAAGCTTCTCAGAGTCCTGTAATACACGCTGTTGGAAGTCTAAGGTTAATTGGATGAACAATTAGTCTTTGGTCATCTGTCAAGGATGCTGTGGATTCCTGCCAAAAAAAGGTAGATTAAACTAAATGTCAATTCATGATTCTTCATTCCCCGTAATTCTATTATTTTAAAAATAAATTTGGTCAAAATGTATGAGTGAAAGTTATAATGTCTACAATCTTGATCAATTAAAATGCAAGGCTGAGGTATGATATTTCAAGGAAGCTGTTAAAACACTAGAATACATTGCTTCTACTTTCTGAAGGCACATTAATAATATGAACAAGTCAAAGAAAAATGAAAGAGAGAAGTAGATTAATATAAATCTTGTTCTCCACATACATTTGTCCAACAAAATGGACTTAGTAATTAATCTATGCATAGCAATAGATTTCTAAGCAGTAAAAAAAAAAAAAAAAAAAATCCTAGTTTACATGTTATTACAGAGGGTGAGGGAGCCTAACCAATCAAAGAGCAATGACATAATAGTATCTGATCAAGATCAGATTATGAAACAGATTTTAAGAGCTCCAAAGTGATAAGTGACCAGCTTCTCTGTGAAATGAAATGATCAGTAAAGTTAGTTAATGGTAGGATTAAGCTGAATCTTTTAGGCAGGGAACTCCTAATAATCATGGGTTAGGATCAAAGAACAATTGAATACACCTAGCCTACATCCTGGTGCTCCTCTTTTCCTACAATTTGTTCTTCCTGCCCTTGAGCATCCTATGCACATTTGTATGGGCACTTTCAAGCTAAGATTTAGTCTCTTCTTAGGGCTAACACTACATAGCTAATATGTGCTTCTCAACTAGACCTTATGTCTGTGTGCCCATCTCCAGGGCAACTACTTTGGGGTCATTTCAACAATAATGTGAGATCTTGGTATCTAAGAATGTAGACTTGCAAGACAGTACAGGTTTTGAATAGGGGTATTCCCATGTCTCCATAGACCCTTTGGCATGCAAGGAAGTTCACAACTGGAATAAGAAGTAAGATAGGCTCTTCAAAGCAGATGGGTCTTGGGAAGAATTCAATGAGCACATTTTATGATATGAAATTGCAGAAGGATCTCAAGGTCTAATCACTGATTAGATATTAGAGACTAGGATTTAAAGAATAATTTACAGCCTGCATTGAAAGTGGGAATCGCAAAAGAAGATTGAAAAGGTGAATTGGGGTTATTAATAAGTTTAGTGCTGTGCATATTAAATGTGTTTCATTTTTATAGAGCTACAGAGTAAAAAGAAGCTGGGAGATGGAAGACAAATTTACTTTCAGCTATTAGGAAAAGGCAGTAGGTGCTGTGTTCTGAGGTGCTCAAATTAGTTAAAGTGTCTTTTGAGAGTAAAGAATCAAGGTCTAATGTTTTTGAAAACACAGGGAAAATTCAGTCATACCTAGCATTTATGTCACCCACAACTTGATAGCTTTAGTAAGAAATTGTTAATTCTCTAATGGATCTGTGAAATTCCCTCTTGTCCTCTCTCAACAGGCAGCATTACACTAATATTTGAGAAGAAATTTTTCAGCTTCTTCATAAGTGTCATCATTTCATTCTCCGAACACTTCAAAGCATATGAAGTTAAGTGAACTAGCACTGAATCTCTTTGAAATGTGCATTACAATGATATTGCTTCCACTTCATATTACTAGTGGCCCCATTTTTAGACACTACCCATATAGGATTTGAGCCCAAATAAGATGCAATTATGAAAGAATTGAAATGGAGGAGGTCATTGCTCTTGAACTCCTAAGAGCTTTCCTCCTTTTGTGCAATTTTGGAAGGAGCAGCAACTCTTTAGAAAACTCAATAGTGCCCCACAAATGACATGCTCAGGCAATCAGGGGATCACTTGCCATCGGGTCATTTAACACTAAAGAGAAACACACAAGAGATCATGCTAATTCAAAATTGGTAGTAATAAAGATGGCTAAAGAAATGATCCTTCTTTTTACTAAATCCAAATTCACTGTGTAAACACTTAAGCATAAGCAAGACTATACTAACAAAGGCAACAGATCTTTTACTCCCTATTTCTCAATAGCAAATGTAAGTGCTATTTTCTTGTGTATTCTGAAAATAACATTTGTCTATTGTCTTCTTCATCTAGACAGTTATTTTTAAAATTAATACCTGTGCAAAATGAAAATAATCATTTTGATGAATAACAACAATAAAATTAATCTTACTGTAACTATCTACTTTCCATAGAGAGATAGCTTCTAAGCCATGCATAATGGGATAGAAGAAAACAGGCATAGCATCTTTATATTGATAGTTATTGGGACTGCCTCAAACTAAAGCATCTGGTTTGCAATCTTACCAGTACTCAATATGTTGAACTCAAATACATGATTAAAAAAATAGAATAAGTTGACCGATTTTATTATCATAATATAAATCTTTTTTTACATGAATCTGCAAATTGGTCATTTAAATTGTTCATTTTCAGAATCAAATAAAATCTTTTCTAAAGCTATGAAATACGTGTCATCAATTCATCAAGATATAGTCATCATAGTGTGTAGTTCACAGCATGATTATGGTCTTAATGATTTAACCTAAACTGTGCAGCACTGTGGGCTTTTGTTTTAACAAAGACTTGTAGTCAGCAACCATTGGGACAAAAACACAGAAAACAAGTTAAATAACAGTCTGTTTTGCAATGTTTCTGCATTTATCTCCTTGAATTCTAATAATTTTACAAGTGCTTTAACATCATCCAGAATACTTAATTTGAAAATAGTACAACAAATAAATTATAAGCAAAGTCCTCTGGAATTTGACCCTCCTCTTTTAAGACCCAAAACTTTTCTGAGTGCTCGGAATAATTAGGTCTTAAGAGACTAAACCTTGCTAACTAAAATGCTCATAATGCCCAGCCATACATCAACTTTTATGTTTATTACTTCACAATGGAAAAATATGTCATAAAGACCAGAAATACTCACCGTCAATGTGACCAGCATATTATCGCCTCTGTATTCTAACACTCTAGGAAGCCAAATCAAAATCAGAAACCACTTTATTGATTTACCATGAGTAGTAATGGTCTGAGTAGAGGAAAATACTCAAAAGTCCATTATATCAGTCCATTCTCCTTAAGAGTTGAACGTGCACAAGAATCTGAAGGTGGCTTGCTGAGTGCCAAAGCAAACCAGGCAGCTGGCTGAATCAAAGCTGAAAGCACCTGAGATGGCTGGAAGCCACTTATGATTGTGATGAGTTTCCCTTAAGACTAGAAATATCCATCCCCTTGGCTACCAAACTTTCTACTCCACGAATGGCTTTTCCTTGAACAGATATTTTGAGGCCATGATTAATGTGCACTCCTTACCGCACACTACTTGAATCATCATGATGAACATCTTGCCTGGTGACTTTCTTTTTATCACTGCTCTTATGACTGAGCAAACCCTTCTTCTGAATGGAACAAGATATTTTTAAAGTAGTTTAATTCATTTTGTTTTAAGTGTTGCTAAATACTTGTGGATTTGTAGTTATATTATTTCTTAGGGGTAAATGTCACCCCCCCCAAAAAAAAAGTATGTACGTACATATTTTTTCCTGTATAACAGTTTATATTTCAAAGACAATCCATTCTCCTTTTTTCCAAAACCATTGGGCATATACCACTGTAGCCCTTAATATCGTAAAGCTTATTCATTTTTTCTTTATGTATGATTAGATGATGTTTAAAGGGTTTATGTAACTTATTTAAGATTACACATCTGGTGTGCAATGATGCCTTGATTCAAAATCATCTGTTTCTCATTCCTAATACTAAATTCTTTGCCACTTTATTAAAGTGCATGTTTCTTTCCTGCCATCTTTTCCCTTTGTTTTTCTAAGATCTTTGTGTGATTCACAAATTCATTTTGTAATAATCTTGAATCTTCAATATTAAGAAAAAAAAACATTTCTATGTGGATTCCATGACACTTCTCTGTCCTACTCATAACAAACGTTATGGACAGACATGTTTATGTACCGTCTCATCTTAATTCTCAATGTCTCCTCATCTATTCTATGAGGACACCTATCCATTCAATTACATTGCAACTACTGTTATTAAAGTCCTCAATCACTCTTTGTTAGCAAATTCAATATTCATCTCTTTGATTTTTTTGAACATATTCAGAAAAATAGAGTACATCTTTTGTAAAAATAGCGTCTGCTCTTGGAAACTGCACATCCATATCTTTTGGTTTTCCTCCTATCTTACTGCCTGCTCCTTCTCCTTCTTCCTATTTGGAATCTTCCCTGTGACTTAACCTTTGAATATTTTAATGCTCTGGGCCCTTTTTCAGATGGCTCAGCCTCTACACTCTCTCCCTATATATCCTCCTTCAGTCTCATGAATTTAAACACAGTGTATATGCTCAAGTTTGTATTTCTAGCTCTGACCTGTCCCTAGCACTTCAGACAGTATATTCAAAAGCCTACTTGACAACTCTATTTAGATGTCTATCTATCATCTTATACTTAATGCATACCAAATGGACTTTTTAACTTACTTCCATAGCCATCACCCACAGAAACCCTCACTCTGCATCTTAGTCTCTTCCATCTCAAAAAAAAAGCACCCATCTGCACAATTGCTCAAGTAAATTAGCTAGGAGTCTTCAGCAATACCTTTCACTCTCCATTACATTCAGTCTTCAGTATATCAAGTCACTCTGTGTTTAGAATATATCTTGAATCAGACTGTTTTCTTGCACATCTACAACTACCTGTTCATTTCTTTATATCACTACTGTTGTCAGAATAGTTGAATCAGCCATTGTCCCTAACTTAGGCTGTCACACAATGTCTTAACTATCCTCTCTGATTTAATGTGTACTCATGCAACCCAATTCACCACCTACCAACTAAAATGACTTTTGAAAAATGTAAAGCAGATTGTTTCTTTCCTCCTTAAGGCTTTCCATTTCCTTCCAGTCTCCCTCATATGACATTTAGCATTAAATACAAATGTTGTATCCTTTATCTGTTTTACTAGAATTATGACCACTGGAATCTCTTGAGCTTATATCACTATACTGTAGCACCTAGGAAAATTGTCTAGAATATTTATTACTATGGTTGGCAAATATAACCAAATATAGTAAATAATGAATAAAGTGCTCTTTGACTGGAGGAATCAGGTGCATTGAAAGTGTCACTTGTTGATTACTACATGTAATATGTGAAATCTGTCCTGATTGCTTTTGTTCTCACCATTTTCCTTTTCTGGAAGAAGTCCTTCATCTCCTCCATCCACTCAAACTCTGCTCGTTCTTGCAGGTCTATCAGATCCACCCCCAACTCCTACCCTGCCATTAGAAACTTCCTGTGATGTATCACCTTTATTTGCCTCTGAAATGCCTTCGAATAATGCTAACACTCCTTTGGTACTTTTAAATCAGTATTAACTGGTTGCTCTTTCAGAAATTATCCTCAAAAACCAAATATGTACAAATAATAATTGGTAGTGTAAGTCTCCAATAGGAGTCTACCTTTTTTTAGGGAAGGTGTCATGTCTTATTCTTGTCAGTCTACTTTTACCTTAGTATGACAATTATAAGCAACACTCAAAACAAAGCAGCATGCTAATTAATTTAATAAGCTGAGTACATAGGTGCTACCTAGAATAAAAATTTATCAGATGGCTTATAATTTATTGGGTTGAATATGAAAACACCCCAAGGAAATTCTAGAAACACACTATCTATGTGTGATCTCTGACTGATCATCATGTATGTGTGAAAAAAATACATGTAAAAAATTATATTACACACATTTATGAGGAAAATAAGCAATTGTTATAACTACTCAAAAAAAAAAAAGATAATACAAAGAACACACACTTAAAGACCAATAATAATGAATAGAGCAAATGGGTCTTCCATGACAAACAGGTTGTTGGGAAAAGTTGATTGAAACTCTACCAGAGAAGACAAAACTTGCATGTCTAAATATGAAAATTATTTTTGCATTATTATGAGTTATTTGTAACTCTCAGCATTTTTGTAATATAGTTCCAAGACAAAGATGAGAATAAGATACCCCATACAGATATACTCCAGACAATATATGTTGTATTAATCTATTTTGTGTTACTGTAATGAAATACCTGAGGCAGGCTAACTTTATTTTTAAAAAGTTTTATCTAGCTCCCAACTTTGAAAATTGAAAGTCCAAACAACATGATACATATCCTGGCAAGGGTTGCCCTTGGCTGCATCATCTTATGGTGCATGAAAATTATAGGAGTATGTGTAAAGGGAGGAGATTGCCTCTTGCAACAGGAAGCCAGAAAGAGTTTGCAGTCCCAAAGTCTCTTCTGAGAGCACAGTATCAAGTTAACTAAGGAACTCCCAGTTCCCTCTGCCTCTTAAAGATCCCACCTCCCAACATTACCACATTGTGGACCAATTTCTCAACACCTGACCCTTTGAAGAACTCTTGTAACCCATATTCAGACCTTAGCACATGTTTTTTTTGTTGTTGTTGGAGCACAGATTTTTCTCTGGTCACTGAATGCAGGACTTTCTATATAAGTAAAGCTGAGTAGTTGATAAGAGTATTCACTAAAGCAATAAGAAATGTATCATATATTATTACATTATGTTTAGAAAGTAAAATATACATGTTTTTTATGCTTTTGTTGATTTTTCTAAGTACTATTTTATATAAATTTCCAAAGCATACATTTTCCAAATAATCTGTTCTTCAGTTTTTTTATGTGTTTGATAAATGGAAGTTTTAATGTTCGTATAATTGAATCTATCTCACCTCTTATGCTTTTATTTTGCTTATTATTATGCTTTTGAAGTCTCATTTCTCATGAATGAAGGAATACTTATCTTTCTTTTAGTTTGCTAAATGTTTTATCCTATTACATATAATGCTATTATTTTGACATAAGAAATGATCTAGAGATGAAATTATATATATATCTTTTGGCAGTTAACAGTACATTCTCCAACAAATTAATTAATTCATCCTTTTCACATTAACAAAAATTTACTAATGCTTACGTATTTGTAGGAATGATTCACTGTTTTACTGTGTTCGTGTATGTGTGCACGCACGCGCATGCACTCGTGTGTGTTTTGTGTGGTAGGTATGAATAATGAACAGCGAATTTACTTTGTTTTATATTTCATAATTCCTATATGAATATGTATTCATAGTTATTTATTTCCATATAAATTCTTTTCAATAATTGTTTAAAATAGATCTATATGAATATGTATTTATACCTATTTATTTTCCATATAATTTCATTTTAATAATCATTTTAAATAAAATAGGATAGAAGACAAATCTTTATTTCTCATTTTATTTATTAAAAACAGAGAATAAAGTTGCATTTTTCTGCAAAATATTTGTTGAGCCAGACACCGTGGCACACACCTGTAATCCCAGCAGCTCTGGAGGCTGAGGCAAGAGGATTGCAAGTTCAAAGCTAGCCTCGGCAACTTATCAAGACCATGTATCAAAAAATAAAAAAAGTGCTGGAGATGTGGCTCAGTGGTTAATTGTCCCTAGGTTCAATTCCTGGAAATGATAATAATAATAATAATTGTTGAATTTAATCACATATCCAATTGATATTAATGTCTCTATACTTGCATTTGTCTAAGTTCTTATACTGAATTTTTCTCTGTCCCTTTGTATTAAGATTGGTTATTGAAGATAGAGTACTGTCATTTTTGAAACATATGTATGTAAGTTTTAATGCATTAATTATGTACTTCTACATAAGAAATAATCCTAAAACTCAGTGTTGTAAAACAGCAGATATCTATTATTCCATGGTTTCTCTGGGTTAGGAAGTCATAGCTGCTGTGCTTGGTAATCTGGCTCCAGCTTTCTTCATGGTTCCATAAGAGTCACCAGGTGTGGCAATCACATAGATTCACTGGGGTGGGAGGCCCCCCGTCGAAGATGGTTTTCTCTTTTGACAGAAGACAGAGTCCATTACTGCACAGGCCTCTCTGTAGACTGATTAAGCACACTTATGACAGGGCATCCATGTTCTACTGGAACAACCAATCCAAGCAAATGCAGGTGATGAAGAAGCACATGACTTCAAGGGCCCATTCTTTGATGTCACACTCTGCCTTATTCTAGTAGAGGTGAGATTTTAAGTCCAGTCAAGACATAAAAAGAGAGGAACTACGCTTCACTTCTTGAAAGGAGGAATACTAGAGATTTTGCCAATATATTTCAACTGGTCATACTTACTGGATTTGTGAATCTTTTAATTTCAGATATTAGCAAATTTAATTACTGGAGATGTTTCTGAATGTTTTGCTTGCTTCTAGTTTTTATCTTAATTTTTCTAATGTTTCTTTTTCTGATTTGATATATTTTCCCATTTTTGACATAAGAACTGAATATGCCTTTTAAAATTTTCTCTCGAGATTGGTATGGTATCCAGCCTATATTTAGTTCTCTTTAACCTAACACACATTCTAATCGTGACATTAAAATAGATACTTGATCTTTTCATTCCATAAAAAAACAATGAAATAAACCATTTTAATTTTGTCCCATTTCTGCTTCTCTCACTTTTGAGTTATTGGGGTTTTTCCTGTCACTTTTGGGCATGATTTGTCATTTTTAAATGTTATTTTTAAAAGCATAGTAGCTTCAGTATTTTGGAAACATTTTGTGAGTATTGTTTCTCACTGTCTCATAGATAAATGAAAGTATTTTATTATTTTTATAACAGTAAAATATTGTCTGGGGAAAGAGTTCCATGGCATTGCACATTTACTTCAAATCCCCTTTGGCCAATGGCCAGCTTTGTGTTATAAAAACTTCCCCTCTGATGTGAGGTAGACTGAGGGCCACACATTAGTTCTTTTCCTCAAGTCATAGCTAACATTTGCCTTCTCTTCAGAGTATTTTGTTCTTGTCAATGTCTTCCATAGGCGTTAACTAGTTGCTCCCTTATCCTTGATGTGTTTTCATTTTCTGAGGGAGTTATGATTAGTGCCCCACCCCTTTTTTTTCTTCCTTGAGTTGACAGAGGTTTCTTTACATGTTAGTTTCATTCCCTTATGGAATGTAGTGAGCACTTCAACCTTCAAAGATTCAACGTGTTCATGTAAAAAAAAAGTAACATTTACCTCTCGTTTGCTCTCTATTATTAATTTCATTATTATCCCCTACACTGTTACTAATCTCTTCTTTTAGGAAGCACAGTTTTCTCCATTTTTAGTCTTTGTCCACTTTTTAATAGCTGACGAGTTCTTAGTTGGATTCACTATTAGAATTATTTAATTTGATTTGCTATGTTCATTTATATTTTCCCTGCCCTAATATCATTTTTTCAATTCTGCTAGAATATTGCAGTTTATTTGTAAATGGAATAAATATAATAATATCTACCTGACTTTTTATTTCTGCCTTTCTTGGTCATCTCATTCTCTCTATGAATCCAGGTCTTAAATCATGTTTTCAGCTCTAAGTCCATGTTTTATTTAATTTATTTTTGAAAGCTCAAAGCACATGCTATTTATAAAGAAAAGTATCCTTTAGGGTAATATTTTTCCCTGAAATATGATGTTTTTTTGACTCTACAATATCATATTTTCATAAGATCAAAATTTTAGTGAATATTTTTATAAACCAAATTTATTTGTTTCACGTTTTTCTCCTAAATCAGGATAGATTATAGTTTTCTTATGATTTCCTCAAAAGAAGTCATGAGAGTCTGTGCCAACACATTCTGGGGAATATTCTATGTTATGAGGTGGCCCAGAAGGCACAGAGGAAGAGGGAGAGAGGGTGAAATCATGTGAAAGTTCCTTTTTGTCCTACTGTTTGATAAACTGGATGTATATTTTTCATGGCCCATTTTTATTAGGTGGGTAAAAACTCCACCAATTCATTCCACCTACGGATTCACTGAATCCATTGTCTCCTTTAATACCAAAGAGCCAGCGAAGTCAAAGGAGGCGTTACAAGCTATTTGCTGCAAAGTGCTGTCAATATTTGTGATTTGTTTTTATTATACTCTTTCCTGATTTCCATTGAAATGCATGTTGTCTCCGGGGTTTTGATTCAATCCAGTTTAGCACCTCAAAGAATGCCTTTAAATTTTCTGTGCTGTTTCAGAAATGATGAAGGTCTTTGTCTTTTTAAAATATAGTAATTACACTAGAATCAAGGAGAAAAGGAGCTAGACATCCATCCTCAATTGTACATAATACCCAGAGATGTGTGCGATGTTTCTTCCATTTTGAATACAATCCCTCCTGGAGTGGCGAGGGGCAGACAGATGCATTGTCCTACTCACTTTTATGATTTTCTCAAGTTGTCGAATGTAGTTTGGGAATATATTTAAACAAAATACAGTCATCTCTTCTTAAATATGTGCTGCCATAAAAGTTTTGGCTTTGTGTTGCTGTGTGATTATATGTGCCATGTTTTGTTGTAGGAGCAATTCATTTTTTCTGATCCCTGATCACAGACTGCTTTAAAGCAATCTCCCATTTATTTATTTTTGATTCATCAATATCTACCCATGTATTTTTTTATTCATAGTATCAGTGGGATATATACTTCTACTCAGTATGGTGACATAACCCATGGTTTTACATCAAGACATATATTTAATCAGGTTATTTTTAGTGCAAATGCTGAATGCACTAAATGCATTAGCTGATATCCTACCAGTTTGCCCTAATTTTCTCTGTCTCCAGAGAACTGAGGAAGAATTCAGATACTGAAGCTGCTTCCAGTTCCTTTTGTGCCTCAGTGACTTTCAGTTTTATTTGGTGCCATAACAGCATTCCCAGTTTTATATAATATGAAATTATAAATGCATGTCACTAATATCACCAGTTTGATGCTTAAGCTTACTTTTCTATTATTTTTAATGGAAAGAGAGCTTCTTTCTCTTATTAATATTATGGCAATTGATGATGTATTATAAGTAATTCTCTATAGACAAAAACCATCAAAACACTTATATACAGTTGGGTAGTGATTATCTGTGTAATTTCTTCAAGAAGAACATATCTAAACCTGAATTCATTATTTTTGCCACAAAGTTCTTTTAGTGACACAACCTCCCAGGCATTAAGATTAAAATGAAAACAGTGATTTTTGCTAGAATCCTATTTTTTTTCATTCCTATTTCCATAATAACATGGAGTCATTTTAAACTTTCCATTCATCTGAAAACAAGCACTGCTTTATTTCTAGACCTAATCTAGCCTGAGTCTTTTCTTTTCTAACTTGATAGAGTGAGGAGTTAGAGAATGTAGAACAAAAGATAAAAAAAAAAAAAGAGAAAAATAAGGAATACTAATATTAAGAAGAAAAATTAAAAATTTTTTCCATAAATGATTGAAAGAAACCATGCAAAATGAAAATTTAAAAAGCATCAGTTAAATTTAATAACAATTCCATTATAATTGCATGACCCAAGTCTTGAATTAAATAGAATGGGAATTGAGGAAATAGAGTATGCTTAAGTTTCCTTTAAAAAAAAAAAAAAAAAAAAAACAGTTAAAACTTGACAAAATGGAACGGGAATGCAGAAGGACATGTGGGATTGGAAAATCTTTCCTGTTATCATTGCCACTGTCACTAAGAGGGGTGCTGTGAGAATATGGCAGTATGGCAAGGGGACAGAGGGTTAAAGATTTAAATCATAGAGTTGTGCAGATGAATGAAAATGCCTGAAAAGGTAAAAATGGATGGGGTGGATTTTCATGGTAGGGCTATTGAAATTAGAGGAAGGAAGAATGAGTGCACACGAAAGTATAATTTTAATATGATGCTTGGATTTGAGTCATGTATACCAACAAGGCCCATCTGATATTATCTGTTTTCTCAGTTAAAATTCTAGTAACAATGGGAGATTGAAAATAAGAAGATAAAAAAATGAGAAAGTATCACTATTGCTATCACAAAGTCTTTGATCTCTTATTTCACTTAGTATTTTTTTTGAAATAGATTTATTATTATTATTATTATTATTATTATTATTATTATTATTGGTACTGGTGATCAAACCCACGGCGTTGTGCATGCAAGGCAAGCACTCTACCAACTGAACTATATCCCCAGCCCCCAAATAGATTTTTTAAAAATATAAAGTGAAAAGGGGTTTTAGTCAACTATCGATCTGTATTGACCAAAATTCCTATCAAGAACAACATGAAGAAGGAAAGATTTATTTTGGCTCACAGTTCCAGAAGTTTGAATCCGTGGTCAATAGGCCTCATTTTTCTGCACCTGAAGTGAGGCAAAACATCATGGTACGGGGACGTGGCAGAGGAAGGCAGCTCAGCCCACATTAGCTGCAAAAGCAAAAAGAGCACACCAAGAATGAAGGCAAACGCCTGTAGGACACTCCCCAGTGACCTACTTGTGCCACCTAGATTCCAACTCCCAGGATCCATTCAACTACCAAATAGAATAATCCATTGATGAGGCCAGAACCCTCATAATCCAATCACTGCCTAAAACCTCACCTCTGAACCTTATTGTGTTAGGCACCATGCTTTTAACACATGAGATTTTGGGAAGACATTCCAGATCCAGACCATACAGAAAGCATCACTATTTAATATTTGAGAAATCAAGAAAGGGAAGATGGGTGACCATGTTGCTTTCTAGTCACACCATGTCCTCATGTTAACATTCATTCTCTCTAGCTGAGGAGCTTGAGGGAGCATTTTATTTCAGATTTCATGTTTAGAAATGTGATGAATCAATGGGTTGTGACTGTGAAGAAAATACAGTTTTTGTGGGTTTTTTTTTTTCTAGTTTTATTTCTCTTTAGGAGAAATTTGATATTAGGATATTACTTTATAAGACTATGTCCTATTAAGTTCCTACATGCTATTTACCCACTAAGGGTACACACAAAATCAATAATACATAGTATTTTTAAAATAAGTTGAAAGAAAACATTTACGTTAAACAATGTTTAATTTGCCCTTTGTTGTTTACAAAATAAAAATTTGAAGAATAAATATATATTACAAACAACACGCACTGTAGTTATTTCCCCCCTAGACTGAAAGGCACAAACCACAACATCCAAGCTCATCTTGCCATTTGCATCCTCATTTCGCTTTTAAAATAATTTGTTCTGAATTTTTATTCCCTCAGAGTTTAAGAGAGCATGAAACCCCTTAGTATTTGGTCCAACATGATTGTGTTTTATGAATGATGATAATCTCCATGCTAAATACCACAATCTTCTTCCAAGAAAAGAAAACCAGTCTTTTCACATGAAAGATGGGTGTATCTAAAGCAAGATGATGTTATTCTGCAGCTCAGTTTCATTAACACAAATTTGGTAGGATCATTGGAAGTATCTCGTGTTCAAGGAGCATTTAAGCACATTCTAAAGCACTTTTCATTTTAAAGTGATACTAAGGGAAGTTTTCCAAGGTAGTTGCAAGGGACTTGAATTGTTATATTATGGGCATAGCCTCATTCCATGGTTGCACGTCTGACTGTTTCCAGGACTTTCTACTGCTAAGCACAGAATTATGGAATAAATCTCACTAACTTACTAGCTATGTGACCTCCAATAAGTTTCTTAACTTTTCCAAGGCTATCATTTATCACTAAAAAATGGCATTTCTTAAAAAAAAAAAAAAAAAAAAAAAAAAAAGAAGAAGAAATACTATTCATTCAGTTCCCAGGCCACATAACCTAAACATGTTAGCTAATCACTCCATCTCCCACATCCTGACCCTAACTCCACTTTGCACCACTTTAATCCTCCACCTTTTATTTGTGTTACAATCCTGTTAACTAATACACCAACAAAAGCTTTTACTCAGCAACAATTGAAATCAAATTTGCAATCTAATCCCCTACGATGATGACATATCATTGCCAGTTATACATTAGAATACACTATCAAAAAGAATTAAAAGTACAAAAATCAATTTCCTTTTCTTATAGAAATTGTGTTTTATCTATGTGTTTATATAAAATATAATAAGAGTAGTGAGGGAAAAGATAAATTTCCTATCATCTCACATTGTCTCTATCACTAGACCTTGCACTTAAGTGAATTTCTACAAAAGCAATATAACAAATAAAAATAAACCTCAAAAAAAAAAAAAAAAAAAGAATACACTATCAAACTATTGAGACCACTTGCTTCATTGATGCTAGCAACAACAAGGTCTGCTCTTGGCACACACCATTGCTTTCAGTCTGTTCGCTACATCTGGAATTCTCTTCTTTTCTCCCTCCTCTCCATTTGAGTCCATTAAGTCCTTACAGAACAAGGCCCACTTCCTTATTATTCTAAATATCACAATTTTAGGACTTAATAGAGTGATTTGGCTTAACCTGAATATACTGGGTACAATTACATGGCTGTGTCATTGCTTCTATGTACTGCACTTTCATGTTGGGACAATTCCCTCAAACCTAAAAGTCATTTCTGTTTCTTATTTGGCTTTTATATGAAAGAGCATGGATGTCCTTAAAGCACTAGAAAACTTATTACTTCTAAGTAAAAGCAGAGTTCAGATAATCTAATGGCAAAGCTGAAGGAAGTCCCATGAGAGGAGAAGAAACAAGATATAAGATGTGGGGGCTAGGGGCTGGGATTGTGGCTCAGCGGTAGAGCGCTCGCCTAGCGCATGGGTGACCCGGGTTTGATCCTCAGCACCACATACAAATAAAATGCATCGAATAAAACGCATTGTGTACAACTAAAGCAAATTAAAAAAAAAAAAAAAAAAAAGGGCTGGGGATGTGGCCCAGTGGTCAAGTGCCCCTGAGTTCAATCCCAGGTACCACAAAAAAAGAAAAAGAAAAAAAAAAAAAAAGATGGGGGGCTAGAGGGCTTTCTGATCAATGTCACCACGTGAATTTCATGAGATCCCACAGTGCTGACACAGCTTATGATATAGGGAGCTGGCTGGGGAAAAATTAATGAAACAGTATACAAGAGTGACTATCATTCAATTTATATTGGAGTCTTTTTAAAAATACAGATTCTGGGTTCTTCTACAGATTATTATTTGTTACAATAGATCAATGTGAGTATCTGTTTTCCTTGGCAATGCCTGGATACATCTGATCAGTAGCCAGCTTGAGAACACTGTGTTTGGATAGAGGTCACTAGTTACGCAGCAGATTTTTGCAGTTCCACAGTCAAAGCAGCCACTACAGCACTGGTAGACCATGGTAGTGAAAGCTGCCTGTACCCGATGGGGTAGGGTCTTCTAATGATATGCTGTCACATGTCTCTTTAATGAACCCCTTTGTAGATAATCTTTTCTGTGTCTGGTTCTGTCTAATACAAGCAAGGTCACCTTCTCCAAGCAGACAGAGGAAAGTAGGGAGGATATATCTGGAGAATTGTGACCTTGATCTCTCAATGTTGTATTAGTTATTCTGGAATTTTTACCAATCAATAACAATAGCAACAACTAACAATAAACAAAATGAAATTGAAATATATTTTTATTTTTAGATAAAAAATAATACAATTTCACAAGCTTTCAAAGAGCCCCACTAGTTATTGGAAGAAGCTAAAACATGCAAAATACAAAAATTCATTTCTTTATATTAACATTATTTATTGTTCCAACCCACATCATTCCATTTTATCCCATTCTTCTTTGATATATATTACTTTATATATGCCTGCAAAATCAGTTTTTCCTGTAATATCTAATGCATGTGTTTGGCCAGCAGTCTGTGATTTTTTATTAGTCCTACTTTTTGGCATTCCTCAAACATTTCATGGTCTTCAAAAGAATCCACTCATATAAATGCATTAACAAAAATAGCTATTTTTTTCTACAATTACTCCTCCTATTACTAACTGCACAGCACTATTTACCAAATTGTGTTCTTTGCCATTACATACATTAAATCATATAAATTGAGAGAAATTAATAATTTTATCATCTGTTTTAGCTGGCAACAACCATACTTCCAGCCTTTTGGACTTGCCAAGGGCAGCAGAGCTGAAAGATAGATATAGAAGATGCTTATTAAAATTGAGTCCCTGGCTTCTGGTAGGCCCAGAATAGGCCCTGCCCTGTAACAGAAGCAAGGGAGTAGTCCTTTGGCCTAAGCTCTATGAGTTAGTTTTCTGTTGCTTACATTCAATAGACATTTAATTTACAGAATTAGTCCAACCTGAAGCGTGAAATGGGAATAATAGGGGCATTCTTTTTGTTTGAAGAGTCATTGACTCATTCAAAAATAACTATTTAAGTAATTTTATTTATTTCTTTACTTATTTTTAATATATAAGGCCATGTGTTTCAAAAGGCAGAAAGTTAAACGGAAATAAACAAAAAGAACTTATCATATACTCATAACCCCACTCTCTCTAGCTTTTACCATTCCACATATCCCCACAACCATCAATCACTATTAGTTTTTAAGTGTCTTCCATATTACAAGCAAAGGCTATGTATTTATTCTTAGTTTTTCTAATTTTTTTAATATATCTAGTAGTATATTGAAAGCATACTTTTGCATCATGGCCAGATTTTTTGACCGAATATTATTACCCTGGATATTTTCTTTTTCCTTTTTAGCTCATAGAAACCTTCCTCATTTTTAAAATTTTCATTTTAGTCCATTTTATGAATATATATGGTTTATTTAGCCCAACTTATCCTGTGACGATTCAGGCTGTTTAACATATTTTGCTAATATAAAGCATGGAACATTGAGTTATAGTTTGCATTTGTTATTTGGCACATATGAGAATATCTTTATAGAATTAGTTCCTAGGAATAAAATTACTCCATCAAAAGGCATGTGCAGGGCTGGGTTTGTGGCTCAGTGGTAGAGCACTTGCCTCACATGTGTGAGGCACTGGGTTCGATTCTCAGCACCACATATAAATAAATGAATAAAATAAAGATCCATCAACAACTAAAAAAAAATTTAAAAAGTTACGTGCACTGGGAGACCATGGTAGTGAAAGCTGCCTGTACTATAGTTATGTAACTAATTTTATTTATTGCTTTACTTATTTTAAATATATAAGGCCATGTGTTTCAAAAGGCAGAAAGTTAAAAGGAAATAAACAAAAAGAACTTATCATATACTCATAACCCCACTCTCTCTAGCTTTTACCCTTCCACATATCCCCACAACCATCAATCACTATTAGTTTTTAAGTGTCTTTCCATATTAAATGTATCTGTAAATACAAAACTGCCCTAAAATAAGTCTATTAAATTTGTTTCAAAATAAAACAAAAAGCTACATGAACAAAAAATTTTATTGGGTATTTACTTTTTACTGTATTGTCAGTGTCTGTGCCTAGAGGTAGTTTAAAGATCAATCCTAGGGAACTAATACCATACCTATGGTCATTTTTCTTTATTTCAGGTCTAAAAGTTTGCAATTAATGATTCCTTTGAAGTAAGCACTTCTTGCTCTGGAGACTTATTGAAAAACATAAATACTATTGGGAGAAATAAAACCCTAAGGAGTTATATCTACAACAGTGCTTTAATCATACTGGATTATAACTATTTGTATATCTACCTTTTCTAAACTATGTTGATTTCCATGATGCCCATGACTAACATGGAATTGCCACTCCGTAAAAGTTTGCTGAATGGAATTAAGTAAGGAATCAAAAAAATTGGGTGATTTTATCAAATGTTTTAAGTAACAAGTTAAACAATGAGGTATTTGGTTATTTGGTTAATGAGATGCTTACCCTGATGACAGGTAGGGCCAAATCAGCATTCAGAACACTGAGTGCCATGGGCTGAGATTCCTGTTAAAATACAAGAACAGGGAAGCAGAAAAGAAGAAATGCTTTCAAAAACAGATTTGATGCACTTTACAATTCCATCTACCATTAACTCAAGTCAAAATAACCATTTACTTGATGGTACAGAGGCCAGAGGTTTCCTGCATCTGACTCAGAAACTGGACCTTAAAAATTGCTTTTTCCATGTTTCCATTTACTTTTATTAACATGGTATATATACTATTTTCAACCTAAAATCTACACACAAATATTGGAAACTGTTAATATTCCCATAATTTGTGGAAGAATATTCTCTCACAGTTTTCCCATTATTTGTAAAAAAACATGTATGAAAGCATTGTTATTGGAAAAGATATTGCCTCCTCTCCTCATCAGCAACCGGATATCTTTCTTTGATATAAAGAAGCAGGATTTGAGACACATCCTTCACTAAAATCTGCCCATGACCTTTGACAAGAGGACAAGTGATTACAGTGACAAATATGTAGAGTGCTTGCCTAGCATGTGTGAGGCCCTGGGATGAATCCCCAAGGCCACACACACAAAGCATTTCTTTGGATTCTGAAGCCTTTTCAGTACTGATGTTGTCATAATATCAAATAAATATCACCGTACTATATTGTAAGCCACAAAATAAGTGAATATTAATGAGTCACACTAATATTATTAAGAAATTAAGAGAAGGATAATAGAAAAATCCTGAGTGCAAAAAATTTCCAAAGAAGTCATATAAATATGGGGTTGGGGTTGTGGTTCAGTGATAGAGCACTTGCCTAGCATGTGCGAGGCACTGGGTTCAATCCCCCCGCACCAAATAAAAATAAGCAAATAAAATAATGGCATTGTGTCCATCTACAAATAAAAAAATTTAAAAAAGGGAAGAAGTCATATAAATACTAATCCTTCAAAGAGGTGGAACATAAATTCCCTTTCCTTAAGTGTGGTCTATGTCCAGTGACTTCCTTCCAATGACTACAATGTACAAAACAGGTGAAAGAAGAGTAACTTTGTAGTGGATAAAACTAACAAATACCAGTTCAAACAGGTGATCAATCAAAATTAACATTGTCAGTGATATACCATGCTGATTATAAGTACCCTTTATATATTTTATGAAAATGACACTTCACCAAAGCTCATAATTTCAGAAGAAACATGACAAAAACATCAGATTAATCCCCATTTATGGCAGATGACAAAACACCTTACCAGTATTTTTCAAAATTTCAAAGTCAGTGCTGTAGCCTGGATATAAAATATCCTCCAAGGGCCCATACATGGAAAGGTTTGGTCCCTAGAAAGGACTTTTGGGTAGGTAGTAGAACCTTTAAGAGATGGGGCCAAGTGGAAGGTCTTCGGGTTATTGGAGGAATGCCCTGGAAAGTAATAGTGGACCCCAGTCCCTTCCTCTTTCTCTTTAGCATCTCAGCCATGTGGTGAGTGTTTTTGCTTCACTACATGCTGCCACTGTGATGTGCTGCATTACCATAAGCCCAAAGCAACAGAGCCAATGAATTATGAAATAAAACCTCCCAATCTGTGAGCCAAAATATATTTTCCCCTTTGTATGTTGATTGTCAGGTATTTGTTACAGTTATTGAAAGCTGACTAATACAATTATCAAAAATAAGGAAAGTATGAGACACTGTCACAACACAGAGCAGGTTAAGGAGAAAAAAAAAGATCATATATAGTGAGAAATACTGAAATAGGAAATCAACATCAGATAACAACTAAAAAGATCTGAATGAAATTTGGATAATAATAATGTGCTAATTTGGTTCAATTGTGACAAAATAATACTAATGCAATGGTAAAATGAGGTAATATGAGGTGTTAAGAGTAAATGAAACTAAGTGTGCAGTATGTGGAAACTCTTTATACTGTTTTCACAGTCTTTGTGCGACTCTCAGACCATCTTTAAAAAGTTCATTAAGCAAAAATAAAACTCCATCCTTCTCATCTACTCTATCCCACCTCTACAGAGGAAATAAACCTCAAACATGTCAATCACTCCCAATCCAAAACTCAAGAAGAAAATTATACACCAAAAATTAACTTGGCCTATTATATAACTTTTTCCTGGCTGGAATAATTTTTATTTACTGTTTATATATATTTTATCTGTGTCTAAAATGCATAAATTATATTTTAAATAAAATTTAAATGAAAATGGAATCTGAGACAAAGTAGCAATAGAAAATTTTGTACTCTGTATCTTGGGGAACTTCCTGTCATGAAATTGTTTGCAGACCTGGATTTTCATATTTTTCTGACACAAGGCAAACTTGAGAAAGCCCAGGGTTGAAAAAGGACATCTGATGAGACAACTGATGAGCAATGGTCCTTTTCTGACAGGTACAAGATTATATCACTCATGATGATTTAGGTCAAGAAAAATTGTTCCTATAAACAATTCCCCGGTGGGATAACTTCCTGTGTATACCTTTCTGCATGAAGTATGTATACATATTCCTCCTTTAAGATGTCTGAGGAAATGCTTAGCAGAAAAAGAAGCAAACTTTCTTTAGATCTGATTTTGAAACCCTGTTTTAAAATACAAGTACATTGTAGCCACCAAGATTAAATATCCCATCTTCAGACTAGGTTCAAAAAGTCTCTCTTCTTGCAAAACAGCTTCTTTTCTAACAGTCTCCTTCATAGAAATGCATTAGAGCTAGAGGTAACCTGTGTACTCTAAAGCCAATAATTACACTAAACTAAGTGTCTCTTGGTGATACTAGCTCTTATCAAACTCATGCCAAGTCTGACAAACCTCAGTGCAATACTAACAAGTATTCCCAGTCAATTTAGTCTAGAGTTTAGCAAGCTCCCCCTCTCAGACCTTCCCAACAGTTTCTTCAGAGTGGAGAATTTACTGTCTAAGCCCTTACACCCATCAACATTTGTTAACCAGTATTCCTCCCAAGACAGCATTTCATTGGTTAGCAGCCAGGAAAACACTCAATGAACTTTTCATTCTGTCGGGTTCTTCTATAGTACCAGGCATATATACATAATATAATTAAATGTCAAAGAAGTTTATGTGGTGTTTAAGTGACTAGAATGGATCCTAGATCTGAAAATTGGATTAGATATATGAGATGGGAGGAAGTGTACATTGTTTCATTCCTCCTTCCAGACCTCAAAGACTTCTACTAGCTATGTTTATTATTCAGTTACACTATAAATTTTTTTCTTAGTGCTTTATGAAGTTCAAATAACTCCATTTATCAAAAGAGGTATAAGTTATTTTAATGCTTTATTGCTACTGGAAAAAATAAGCTCAGTAGTTGAAATACAATTCTTATGAAACACATTTAGTAAAATGGGAGTGAGGAAAATGGGAGATTAGCATAAGAAAAGTAAATGAGTCAACTTATTATTAACAAAAGCAATGAATGAGACCAAAGACTGCAGAAATACAGTATTGTGGGTTTTCTCATACTGTATTCCTGTGATTTTCTACTTTACAAATCAAATGATGGCTTAACTTTCAACCACTGGGGACTTGGATTCTAATGGGCTGCCTCACTGGTGTTCAGAACAGGGAAAATGAAAATGTGAGGATTTTGTTCAAAGATTATTTAGTAGAGCAAGCACAGGGCCCTTTTGGGGATGGGTTCACAGGTCATTGACACATGATATCAGTTCTGTTGGCGTGTACAGCTGTTGCATATTGGCCTTTCTCTGCTACATAGACACATTCATCTTCTAGACATAAGCATGAAAGAAACAAAGGTAGGTGCCTTGACTAAAATGAAAGAAACGAACAGCTCCCTTCCTTTAGATGGCCTTAGGCAAACTTACAACATAGGTGATAGTGGGTTGTGTGCTTTTCCTGCTGAGCTCTTGGGTGAACTGCTTTCCTCTCTGCAAATAGTCATTGTCCCTTTTCTGCCTTCTAGATGCTTGAGAGTCCCTGACGATGTTGTTTTGCCCTCACTTGTCTTCAAAATGTCTATTCATCTGTCTTTGACCTTTAAACCACTGCAAGCTGTTTTGTGTCAGCTACAAATTTGGAAAACACATTGGTGAAGGCAATATAAGGTGCTAATGCTTATTTTCCTCTTGTAACATTAATTCATGCACACACAAAAACATTCCTTGGAGGCTTACAAGATGTCAAGAACTCTGTATTTAAGCATGTTAGTGACAGCCTTTTGGAGTAAAGCCTTAATAGAAAGAAATTACTCTGTAGGAATGGAGGGTCCCTGTCTGATACATCAAAGTAAGTAAGAATGGAGTAAAGGTGGAGATGGAGTGGAGTGGGAGGACATTGTCTCAATTAAATGGACTAGGCATTTCCATTTTAATTTAAAATGAGCCACCTCCAAATATCTCCTGATTCATTTTCAGTGGATCTCACAGTTAATATTTGTGACCTGTGTATGATATTATCAGATGTACTATTGAATAGAGAAGTATTTCTTAAAAATAACTAGATGGATACGTAAGTGGTAAGAGAGTATGTAATGGTGATTAACAACTAGTACTAAGCCTTGCGGTTTTTATTTCCTTCAGAAAACACATTCAAACCTAATCAGCATGTCTTTTAGGTTTATCCATTCATCTCAAAGCATAGTTTTAATTAGAAATAAGAATGTTAATATTTTAGTGAAAAAAATTAAAAAAGAAACTCAGAAAAGAAAGTTAATTCTAGCAGACTGTTAGCACAAGCTTTATTTTTTGTTTTTGTTTGGTTTTGTTATGCTTTACCTTTATAATAAAATTTTCATATATTTTAAGACTTCTTAGCAAATCAACATGGTCAGGATTTTTTTTTTTAAACATTCCTAACCTGTATTAATAGTTCCACTATATGGCAATATATTCATATAAATGACATCAAAGTAATTTCATAATACGTAAAATGTGAAAATAAACATCTAACCTCATAAGTAAGTGCAGAATATAAAAGAAAAAAATCAAAACTCAGCATGGATAAGATTATAGGAAAAGAGTTATTATTATAAATCTTTGGTGGAAACATGAATTATAATCTGCCATTGATTATCATAGAATGTTCAATATTTTAAATAATGTGTTATTTAAAACACAATCATGAATGAGAAACATCATTCCTAAGAAAATAAACCCACTTACTTAAGGAAAACGGTTAAATCAATTAATTTGTGTCACTCACTTTCAAGGTATTGGAAATATAGTGATTAAAAAACCGACAATGTATCTTCATTCACCTTACATCTGGAAGGGATGAAAGATAAACAAAATGAGTATATCAACATATGACATAATATCAGCTGGTGATCAATGCTTAAAGAAATACTAAACAGAATGTAGAAGAAGAAATCACAGGTGATGGCTTTCTTAACAGTTTGGTCAAAGAAAAGTCTCTGAGGTGGTGACATTTGGACAGGAACTGTATGAAGTGAGAAAAGGTGTATGAAGTGAGCCACAGGGTGTCTGGGGAGGCGTCTTACAGCAGAGCAAACAGAAAGTACAAAATCCCTCAAAAGCAAACTTGGCATGTTCAAGTTTCATTAAAATAGCAGCTGGGGCTAGAGCCAAGTGAAAGAGAAGAGAGAATAGGTCAAAGGGCAACACAGGCCAATCATCTAGGTTTTCATAAGCTAGTAAGCTAAGGCTCATGGTTTGGGTTCTATTTTCAGTGTGATGGGTTCTAAGTAGAGTACTAGATGGACTGTCTTATATTTGGTCCAAGGTAGGGATGACAGATTAAAAGAAAAAAGGTCTCCCTCTTAAGACCAGAAAAAAGAAAAAGGAAAAAAAAAAAAAAAAATAGTGATTGCTGGCTAAGAAATTAGCAGTAGAAGATTAGGAAGTGTGTAGGTTATGAGTTTATTTACTACTTTATTATTTTTCTGTATCTTTTGTAAAGTTATTAAGATTTTCTGATGTTTGGATGTGGGTTTGAAAAAGAATTTGTGAAAGAGTCTGTAACTTGAGACCCTTGCAAGTGAAAGATAGAGCTGACATAATGATAAGGGGACACTGAGGAAGGAGCAGGTGGTGGTGAGGTGGTGGCAATGGACTGCAAACACTGAAGTCTGTGCTTTGAAAGCATACTTAATGACATTGGAAACTATTAAAGGTATATTATGAGGTATAAAGCTATGGAACAAGACATACGATGAGATATATTTATGTGTGTGTGTGTGTATGTGTGTGTGTATATATATATACATATATTTATATATTCATATATATATATATATATATATATATATATATGAAACTGACCAGTGATAAAAAGATGTTAACATTATTTATCACTGGTTGATACAATTATATACAATTATAGCTGACTCTGAGTTTCTTTGTCATTTTATTCTCTATTTTCTATTTTTTTTTTTACTATAAACATGTGTATTGAATCAAGGAGAAAATCATTTGAGATAACTTTGAAGATCATGGAGAAAGATAATTGGGGTAAAATATGGTTGGAAAAAACCCAGCTGTTTGAAAATCACTTGAAACATCTGACAAACACAAAACACAGCTGGCTTGGAGGACAGAGATATTATATAATTTGAATTCTTTACTGTTTCTGCTAAAATGGAAAAGAAATGGAGGAAAACATCTCCTTAAAATAAGAAGATTGCCATCTATTTTCTGAGTGGAACTAAAAAAAAAAAAAATCCAGAAGAAAATTCTCAGCAATTTATATTGTTTGTGAATTTCCTAACAATGAGCTGTGGAAAAGGGTGCTGAGCACACACACACGGTATTCTACATCAATGAGGCAGGTGAAAGTACATGCCAAAAATATCCTGTGCCAGTTCTAGGAATTTAATAGTGGACTTTAGGGTACTTTTCAGCAAAATAAAATGGTATACAAAAATAATGTCAACAATATTTTTCATATTTAAAAATTGTATGTGTGTGCATGTGCATCAAGAGATCAAAGAAAGTGCAACCCCTAAATGTGATGCTTTCTCCAGAGTAATGAGAGTTTAGTGACATTTTTTTTCTTTTCTGTGGGTATATATTGTTTGGTGCTTTTCAAAAGCAATGTACTGGAGTTTGGGGATATGGTTTAATGGTACAACACTTGCCAAATATATATGAGAGCCTGGATTTGAGCCCCAGAACTACAAAACAAACAAACAAAAAGTACATAAATTATTTATGTCATAAGAAATATTTTATTATTAGGAAGCAATAATGAACATTACAAATAATTTAGAATACAAACAGAAGAATATATAGGAATAAATTAAAAACTGTGAAAATAAAAAATAAAAACACATGATTATGACAGACAGAAAAAATAAGTATGGTAAAGATTTTATTTTATAGCTTATATGTGTATATTATACATTTATGTTAATTTTATAGTGTGAATATATATTGTAAATATATACATATATGTGTATTGCCATACGTATATAGACCACTATGAAGTATATAATACATATTCTGGAAATCTATTTATTCCATATAATTATAGATTCCTTCACCATAAAATATGCAGTATTTGCACAGTGGCAAATGATGTGGTTAAACTACAATTCATTTAATTTGTCCTTGTAGTTGAATTTTGTTGTTAATCACAGTATTTCAGGGAACATTTCCATAGATAAACAGTGCAGATTATTTCCTTTGACTCAGTTCCTTGAAATAGAATTGCTACCTGTCTAAGTAAGCAGGTAGATTTGTGTCAGTTTTCACATTCCTATAAAGTGTCAGCTCCTTTACCAACATTTCACTTGCAGTGTATCTTATAAGTGTGTTTTTATTATTTTTCTCCACTGACATGGGGCAGGATGGCACATACCTGTAATCCCAGTGACTCAGGAGGCTAAGGAAGGAGGATTGCAAGTTCGAGGCCAGACTCAGCCACTTACCAAAGCTTAAGCAACTTAGTAAGACCCTGACTCAAAATAAATGTAAAATAGGTTGGGGACTTAACTCAGTGGTAAAACACCTCTGAGTTCAATCCCTATTACCAAAAAAAAAAAATAAATGAAATAAAGTTTTTCTCTACTGATAATATTTTAAAGCTTTATTATTTTAAAATTTACATTTCTGTGTTTACATTGTCATGTTTGTCATTTTTATATCCTCATTTTTAAAATGTATTCTAGGTTTCTTTCTTTTTTTTTTTTTTTTTTTTTTTTTTTTTGTTTTGTTTTGGTACTGGGGATTGAACTCAGGGACACTCAACCACTGAGCCACATCCCCAGCCCTATTTGTATTATATTTAGAGACAGGGTCTCACTGAGTGCTTAGCACCTTGCTTTTGCTGAGGCTGGCTTTGAACTCACAATCCTCCTGCCTCAGCCTCCCGAACCTCTGGGATTACAGGCGTGTGCCAACACACCCAGCCTCTAGTTTTCTTTTTATAAGTGCCTAATTATTTGTCAAATAAAGTGCTTTCCCACTCATTTGAAGTATATACCTCATTGAAAACCAAGTTCTTAAGTATATTTAAATTTGCATCAAAGATTTTTTTCTTTCTTTCTTTCTTTTTTTTTTTTTTTTTTGCTTCTAATCATACTACCTTGCTCTGTATTAGCATCTTAGATTTATTTATTCTAACAGTAGTAGGCTAAATAATGGCCCCCACCACACCAGTTCTAATTCCTGGAACCTATAAATATCATCTTAGATAAATGGGTTTTACATATGTGATTGCATTAAGAATCTTGAGGTGGAGAGATTATCCTATCTTTCTTGTATGGGTCCTAAATACAATTATAAGCAGAGAAACAAGGGGAGAACTGACCTCACACAGAAGAGAAAGTAATATGATGACAGAGCAGAAAGGTTTTTAAGATGTTGGCATTAGAGAATGGAATGATGTGACCACAAACCAAGAAATGCTTGCAGCTACCAAAATCTAGAAGAAGCACAGAACTAATTCTCCCCTTGGAATCCAGAAGAGCTGGACCTGTACAGCACCTTAATTTCCGCCCAATGAGACTGATTTTCATCTTCTGGCCTTTAGAATTATGAGAAAAGACATTTCTGTTGCTTTAAGCCAGTAAATTTGTGGTAATTGGTTAGAGTGTTGAAGCATTGTTGTAGGATTTATTTTCTAATAATCTAAGACTAGTTTTGGATTTATTTGCCAAGTTTTTATTCTTATTCATGCCATAACTATTTGTTGAAGGTCTTTTATATGGCCACAAATGATTGGTATTATTTTTTACAAGTTCTGGGAAAGAAGTTTCTGTGAAATATTCAAGGTAACCTATTAGTTAAAGGGGACCATACATATTAAAATAAGTTTGTACATTCAGGAACTTGTATTTTATTCAAGTTATATGTTCTTAACTAAGTTTGAACTAAGATTGGAATAATATTTCTAATTGAATTTATTTCAATTTTTAAACTATTTATTATGGACATTATACACAGAAATAGGCAAAAAAGTCATTTTTAGTTATGTAATTTAAACTGAAACATATAAAAAGTGAGTTTCAAACCTAAATTTGGACACTCTGAATAAAAGCAACAAATACTATAGTGTTCTAGAGGGTAAAATCCCCAAAAGCAATAAAGATCATATATTTATACATGATCATTGGTGCATGTTTTACTCTTTTATGTAGCAGAAAGAAAGAGTGCTTTGGCCACCTAAGAAAGTAGTCTGGCCGGGCGCGGTGGCGCACACCTGTAATCCCAGCACTTGGGAGGCTGAGGCAGGAGGATCATGAGTTCAAAGCCAGCCTCAGCAATGGCGAGGCACTTAACAACTCAGTGAGACCCTGTCTCTAATAAAATACCAAAAAGGGCTGGCTGGGGATGTGGCCCAGTGGTCGAGTGCCCCTGAGTTCAATCCCTGGTACAAAAAAAAAAAAAAAAAAAAAAAAACAAAAAGAAAGTAGTCTGGACTTTGAGAAGTTACTATTTCCCTACAACTCATTTAGAGGCAATAAAATATTGATATAATATAAATGCTACTTAATGTTGTAGGTTGTGAAACAGAAATTAATAAAAACCATGACAGAGAAAAGAGAGCTGGGAGTTCCACATAGATTATCAACATATCTAAGTAGGAACCAGAATGAAGAAACAGTTCCAGTATTTAATACGTAATAATAGTGAAAGTTCCTAACTGGGATGTATCTGTTTATTAATACTAATAAACATAAAATTGATATGAACTTCCCTTATGTAAATCCAGAAATCAATTTGTTTGAATTGCAAAGATAATGAAAAAGGTGTGCAAATATCCAGGTGGAATGTGAGAGGAGAAAGGCAAATTTGCTTAGGGTAGAACCAAAATTGAGTTGGCATCAATTTCTTACCAAATCCAGTGAAAAACAAGAGATAATGGAATGAAATAATTGACTTTTCAAGAAAAGCATTTATCTGAATAAGCTGTTTTCCTATAGAAAAGTGACATAGGATATTCTAAAATAGGGGCTAAGGTAATGTGTATTTAAACATACTGAAATTTATTCAGAGTGATCAAATATTTAGCAAATCAGAAACTGTTTAGATAGAACTTACTGAAAATATAATAGGCTCATCTAACTGTTGGCATATGTCTAACTGAATGGTCATTTTAATTAGTGTTTCCAGAGCTTTTTCTCACAGGTGGATCTTTGTCAGGATATTCTCCATCTATTGAGATTAGAGAAAACTGAATCTCAAAAAGAAAAATTTAGGGCTTTGATTCCTTTTCTTCTATGAGGCTTCTAATCTTGTTTAGAATTTGCCTTACTCTTTCAAGAGGTTTTGAGAACAGCTTTTCTCAGGCAAAAGAGTCATGGTAAACCCTTTCTTTATGACAATGGTTGTCTATTCACTTTTGTTAGCATAAATGACAGGCAACTCAAATATTTAGGAAATTGTCAAAGTTCTGCTCTTTGTTTATATTATGGTCTGTATCCACTTAGATTATCTAGTGGCAGGTTTAAGAAACATTTCTAACACACCAAACTATAATCACTTTGAAGAGTGTTTCTCTAGTAACAATTTTTCATAGCATGATTATAGTGCATATAGTATGTACAGCATCTCATATGGATATATTCAGTGGAAATGATTAAATATTTTAACAAGGCATCAAAAAGCGTATAAGTCAATCAAAATAGGTACTTCAAAATCAGGCATACCTGCAAATCAGAACAAGATACCTGATACCTGGATGTGTCATGACTTATTTATCCAGTACTGTATTGGCTGTTGGTATCCAGATTTCATATTTATGAATACTATTGCAAAGGTGTATGTGTATGTGCTGTCATGTTTTTTACTTGTGTAAAATTTCAAGCAACACAATTACTTAATCAAATGGTATACACATAATAAGTTCTGTTATATAATTCCAAATGGTTCTCCAGAAATAATGAACCAATTAAAATCCTCACAGAAAGATGCCTATTTCTACATATTGTATTTCACCATATAATCATCACAGATTTTATTCCTTTTTATTTTTTTTTTCAAAAACTGAAGTAAAACCATCATGTGAGGCTGTTTTAAAAGGAAAATTGTTCCAGACTTACTTAAAAATCATTTATTACTTAACTGTCTTTGGTGCAAGGTTAGTATGCAAAGAATATTCATGAATATACATTATAATTGAGTAGTCCAAATCGACACACATCATTTCTTTGCAATAGTTTAGGGAACATTTTTCCTAGTTGGGGAAAAAAAAGTCAACTCATTAGTTGTTATTGATTTGTGCATTATAGTCAAACTATTACTCTTGAGAAAATTTACTAATGTGTTGCAGAATATGGACTGAGAAAATTTAGTCTGTGTCCAAAGATTCTACACCACTATCATAGGTTTTGTTATCTGATATGCCTTCCTCAGCACCATTTCTGTAAGAAATATTTACTGTTAGTATAGAGCCCTCTAAACAAATCATGTAAGTCAGCTTTCAGAAATATACTGGATGCATATGCACTGAGAATTCTAGGCTCAAGGTTCACGGTTCTCCAGAAGACAAATGTGCAACCCTATGCCACTGGTGAATGCGTTGCTACGATGTTTACCTTTAAAGCATTGTGACAAAAAAAAAAAAAAAAAATGCTATGTGAGAATTACAGGATAAAAGGTTATAAACCAGTTTTTGGACTGAAACAGTAGGGCTTAAAGAATTTTCTTAGGCAATGATTAATATTACAAAATATGGTAATAGCAACCAAATTATCTGTTTGTGTTAAGGGTACCTCAGGTCACCTTCTCATTTAGGAGAAGGGTTTTCAGGACTCATTACAGCAAAGTGATACATAGCAAAATCAGAAAGGAAAAATTTACACGGAGCAAGTTGAAGGAAAGAAAGTAGAAGCTTTTAAGAACCCCTTCCTAAAGGGATCATATGGGACTTGCTTAATTCCTCAAGCAGTGAGTTATGACAACATGTGTGAAAATTCATCTATGAGGAAAGCTCATTAAAGACTCCTATCCAAACTTTTCACTAGGAAATGGTCAGGGAGACACCCTCTGCTTGGCACATAACAAAATTCCAGGTACCAAGAAGCAAAGCAGGTTTTCACCATAACATATATTTGCACAAATCTTTTAGGCATGGTGAACCACTCGTATCAATTACTTGGTGGAAACATTCCCAATATGCAAGTTACCAGATGCCAGCCAAGTGTCAACAGTACAAACAGGCCTTTCTGCTGCATTCATTACTTTTTACCATATACTCTTTGGAAAGCTTCTCATTGATCTTATTTCATTTTTTATACTCTGGTAATGATACTGCTGAATCACAGGGCATACTGTCTTCCATAATGGCTACACTAACTTATATGCTGACCAACAGGAGAAAACTGCCCTTTTCTCCACATCCTCTCCAAAACTTGTCTTTCCTCCTTTCACATGAATAGCCATTAAACAGATGTGAGGTGGGACCCTATGGCTTTTAATTATGGATGATTTTGACCATTTTTTAATGTACCTGTTAGCCATTTATATGTCTGCTTTTGAGAAATATCTATTCAGATTCTTTGCCCATTTTAATCAGGTCATTTGTTTTCTTATTATTGTAGTTTGTATCCATATTTGGATATTAACCTCTTATCAGATATATGGTTTTCAAGTTTTTCGTACTAATCGATAGGTAGTCTCTTCATTCTACTGATTGTTTCCTTGGCTGTACAAAAGATTTTTAGTTTGCTATAATTCCATTTGTCTATTTTTGTTTTTGTTGTTTGAGGGGCTTATGTAATACATATATATGTTTGTATGTATATATACGTTTTATATATATATATATATATATATATATATATATATATACACATATATACCAGACAAATGTAAATAAACTTTCCCTCTATATTTTCTTCTAGTAGTTTTATACTATTGGATCTGGTAGTTAAGTCTTTAATCTATTTGAGTTGATTTTCATATATTGTGTTGATTTTCATATATTGCGTAAATTTTTCCTTTCTGATTTTGCTATGTATCACTTTGCTGTAATGAGTCCTGAAAACCCTTCTCCTAAATGAGAAGGTGACCTGAGGTACCCTTAACATAAACAGATAATTTGGTTGCTATTACCATATTTTGTAATATTAATCATTGCCCATTTTATTCTTCTTGTGAATGTCATTTGTCTCAACAGCATTTATTGAAGAATTTGTCCTTTCCCCTTTGTGTTGTCTTGGTTTCTTTGTACAAAATCAAATGACCTAATACATGGATTTATTCCTTGTCCCTCTATTTTTTTCCATTGGTCAACTGTTATTTCAGTACGGAACTGTTTTGATAACTATAGCTCTATAGTAAATTGTGAAGTTGGGTGAGTATAATGCTTCCAGTTTTGTTCGTATGCTCAAGATTATTTTAGTTTTTCATAATCTTTTATACTTCCCTACAAATTTTGTGATGTTTTTCTATTCTGTGAAAGAGGTCATTGTAATTTTTATTTCAGTGGTTATTTAGGTCACTTTGGTAGTTAGGACATTTTAAGAGTATTATTTCTTTCAATCAATGAACATAGGATCTTTTCATTTATTTGCATCTTTCTCAATTTATTTCATCAATGTTTTGTAGTTTTCAGTAAGTACAAGGAGTTTTCAGTAAACTCCTTGGTTAAATTTATTCCTAAGGAGTTTTTTGTTGTTGTTCTTATTTTTATTTTTTGTAGCTATGGTAAGGGGCATAGTTTTCTTCATATTTTTGGAATTGTTTATTGTTATTATAGAGAAATGAAAGTATTTTTTTTATGTTGATTCTGTATCCTTCAACATAAGTGATATGTATTTTTTCTTTTTTTGCTAGCTCAAAAAGTTTTCCAATCAGACCTTCAGGAATTTATATATACAGATGCTTTTTCAGTTATAATGAGGTTACATTCTGTTAAGCCATTTATAAATTGAAAATATCATGGATAAGAATGCACTTAGCATACCTAACCTACAAAATATCATTACCCAGCAGTACATCACACTATAGAATATTGGTTTATTAGCTCTTGTGATGGCATAGTGAACAAGAAACTGTGGCTTGGCCAATTGCCCATCATCACAAGATAGAATCACATTGCAACTTGCTAGGGCAAGAAAAGATCAAAATTCAAATTATGATTTCTACTGAATGTGAACCACTTTCAGCATTGTATAGCCAAAAGATGGTAAGCTGCACCATTGTAAATATAGGACTGTTTCTATAAGGTCAAATCAGATGCAAATCGGTAAATTAAATTTTTTTTCAATTTCCAGGTAAGATGCCTTCTATTTCCTTCTCTTGTCTGATTAGTATAGCTATGATTTCACATACTGTGTGAAGTAGAAGTAAGGAGATGGGTATCCTTTCCTTGTTCCTTCTGGGAGGAAGATCGTTCAGCTTCTCATGTCAAGTGTGTTGTTAGCTGTGGATTTATCATATAAGGATTTTATTGCATTGAAGTACACTTCCTCTGTGCCTAATTTGTTGAGAGTTTTTATAATGAAAGGATTATAAATATCCTCCAATGCTCTTTCTGCATCTATTGAGATGATTGTGTTTTTGTCCTTATTCTATTAATATGGTATAACACATTCAAAGATTTGTATGTTTTATCCCTGCAATGTATCCCACTTGATCTTGCTGAATGAGTTTTTTATTGTTCTGTTGAATTCAGTTTACTGATATTTCGTTCGGATCTTTGCATCTATGTTCATTAGGGATATTGGCCTGTAATTTTCTTTCCTTTTTGTGTCCATTTTGGCTTTGGTGTCAGAGTGGTGCTGACCTCATAAAACATGTGTTCAAAGTAATGAAATCAGTATGTCAAAGAAATATCCATACTCTCTAGTTCACTGCAGCATTATTCATAATACACAGTTGCAGAAACAGTCTACATATCTATCAGTGGATGAATGGATGGAGTAAAGGTAGTTAATGTCCACATTTGAATATTATTCAGGTTTGAAAAGGAAGGAAATCCTGTTATTTGTGACCACATGAATGAATGAACCTGAAGGACATTATATTAAATGAAATAAGCCAAGTATAGAAAGACAACTACTGCTTGGTTTCATTTATACTTAGAACTTTAAAAAGTTGAACTCATAAAAATTGAGGCAGAATGCTGGTTATCAGGGTCTGGGAATGGGGGTTTGGAGAAATGTTGATCAAAGGATACAACGTTTCAATTAAAAGGAATAATTTCAAGAGATTTGTAAATGATAAATATGCAGTTCTTATTTATAAATTAAAATAAATTTTAAAATGTCAAACTTCTCTCTTTAATTTGTTTATTAGTAGAAATGTGCACCTTTTCCTGTTTGTCATGGCCTATTCATGTGTTTCTCCAGTTTAATATTATTGTTATAAGAGCACTTTGTATTTAATATATTATCAGTATGTCTGCATATGTGTCAAAAGTAGGACTCATTGTGATATACTCAGACATAGCATAACTCTTTTAGAACTGTGATTTTCAACTAAGACAATCTTGCCATTCTAGGAGGATATTTGATAATATCTATTAACATGTTGGTTGTCACATTTGGGGTATGAGTTCTATGGAATCTGGTTGTGAGACTGCTAAACATCCTAGAAGGCACAAGAGAGCACCCCATATTTAACAAAGCCAGTCAAAAATATAATACCAAGCTGGAAAATCTTGTTAAAAAAAAAGTAAAACATTGGGGAAAAATATAAAATCATCATTATTTGGGAAAAAAAATCACAGGGTCCTGGTTAGCAAAATCAATAAAAACCATCTAGAGTTAATAAATTAATTTAATTAGGCTAAATAAAAGAGAACTAGGGGAAACATTTTATATCAGTAATAAGTGACTTTAACAAGCAGAAAACAATTCATTCAAAATTATAACAAAATAGATAAGTTACCTGGTAAAGTAGACAGCTCATATTTTGGCAGCATTAGGGACTTTGATGTATAATCCATCCTCAGTTTTTCCTAGGGCTCACTTTCCTCCTTCTGAGACATGGCTTCCTTTCAGACTAATGTAGGTATTACTTATCTCTGATCTAAAGATAGGGCTCTTTCTCTCTTCAGAGTATAAAAAAAAATTCAGATAATTTAACAAGGTCACACTCAATAAGCTACATGCTTACATAGCAATTTCTGCTTACTTTGAAGTGAAATCTCCTCTGGCCCCATCAATCACTCTGTAAGACCAGATCTTCTTCACACCAAGTAGTGTTGCTCAGGAGACTGACAGCTGCTCTGCAATTTTTAATCTCTGGTGGGCTTCCCTAGCACTCAATATAAATCCCAATTTTGGCTCATACAGGTCACTACTTGATACCAACTTTAAAATCCTCTCCAAAATGTAAATGGAACATTGCTGTACTAGCATTTTGGGATTTCGGAAAACTTTGTTCAGGCCAATGTGATGAATCATTTCCAACTAATATTTTAATAGGACATGTAAATTGAATCTGTGATTTTCTTTCAGGTTTGTAGAAATACGAATATTTCTCAGAGGTCTGTTTTCTTATCCTCAGTCAGCGTTTTGCCTCCTAGATCTCAATCTGCTGTTTATAAGTTTGTATAGGTTGTTAAATTGTCCCAGATTGTGATGAAATGAAAGATACTCTTTTCAGCCTCCAACCCCTAAGTCATTGACTCTTCATTTACAACAGTCTCTTTTATCTCTTCTGGATCATCCCCTGAGTATCCCCTTAAAATTTACCAATAGCGCAAGGAAGAGAAGAACACTGTAAATTACCTACCAGGGGCTTCTAATATCAAAATATGGTACAGCTTCTCAATATCTAAATATTGACCACAAATAAATCAACAAAATCCAATTTGTCTTAGATAAAATTAAGATGGCTAGAGAAAATGATGTCTGAATTTCTTCGTGATTTCTTTTCCCTAGGAGTTGCTAAAATGTTTCTGTAAAGAGATAAATAGTAAATACAGTGGTCCCTTGGTATCCATGGGAAACTGGTTCCATGACCCCATAACTACCCAAATCTAAGAATGTTAAGTCCTTTATATAAAATGGTATAATATGTACATATATCTTGTACACATCTTCCTATGTATTTTAAATAATTTATAGAATACTTAGAATACCTAACATAAGGTAAAGGCTGTGCAAACACTTGTTATACTATATTGTTTAAGGAATAATAATAAGAAAAAAAGGTTAGTGCACATTCAATATAACACAATTTAATGACAATTATTGACAATTATATATATATATATATATATATGTATATGTGTGTGTGTGTGTGTGTGTGTGTGTGTGCGCACACACACAAATGGTTGAATCCTTGGTGCAGAAACCCCAAATATAGAGGGCCAATTGGAGTTTAAACTTTATGGTCTAGATAGTCTCTGCCATATCTGCTCAAGTGTGTTGTAGTGGAAAAGTAGCCAGAAACAATTTTTGTCCAAACTGTGATCCCAGCCTTTGCTATCTAACCTCTCTGATGGTGAGGAAGAGTCAAAGAACAGTAAACCAATATGAAGAATACTAATGGGGGAGGGTAAATGGCATAAACAATTCTCCATATTCAAGGGAACTCCAGATTCTAGAGACTTAAGTGGGAATACTAACTTATATGTCCACATTCTATGAAAAATTCAGAAAGTTATTCAATAGTGCTAAAGAATCACTTTTATAACCAGAAAATGGGCAATTGTTTTAGTTTTAAAAAATCAATAAGGGCAACCACTTTTCTTCAGGATGGAACAGCAGACACAGGATTCATTCACCCACCACACAACAATAAAAAACCCAAACAAAATATACGAAATAAAAGTTTTCAGACACCAGATTTTAAGCAATGCAAAACAGTGATCCAAGAGAGACAGGAAACAAAGTGAGCTCTCTGATTGCTCCAGATTACTTATTTGAATGTGTTTCCCAGCTGCCATGCATGAGGAATCCAGGCAGAGCCAAGTTATCTTCCTTATCTGAAGAGACAAGACAGAACTGAGAATTCCTAAAAAGTTGAATATACAGAAAAATATAGTAGAGGAGAGAGAGAGAGTTGCACAAAGAGAGGTCCAGTGATCCGTAGAAGATACCGACCACATATTTATCAGATGCCTAATCATTGACAGTAGCAGCATTATTACTCATAAGGCAGTTTCTGTTATCTGAAATGCTTTTCCCCCTAATAGTTACTAGAAATTTAGCATAACATACCCTGTGCCATAGGCATAGGTATATAGTTGAATAGGACACAAACACACACCTTTGAATATATCTTTTTATCTTTAGATTATGCATGGCTCCTAGCAGAGTGTTTTGCAAATAATATATATCATTTCCCTGGAGTTGAAAATTAGTATTCTGTAATTACATTACTCCATTTTCATATATTCATGGTCTGTGTGGTTAATATTTTATTTAATGTTTAAAGTGAGAGTATTTGACTTTCTTTTTGAACAGTGATTGTAAGTTGATTGAATCTGTATTTTTAATAGGGAGACATAATTGTAATGTAGATGGAGTATTGCATAAAATGCATTCATATGATCTGTTCTAACTCTGCAAGCGCTCTCTCTCTCTCTCTCGCTCTCTCTCTCTCTCTCTCTCTCTCTCTTCGCTCTCTCTCTCTTTAACTGGGAAAACACCATTTCTCTAAATACAGACATTTATATTTTAGATATTCTGCCTGCCTCCTGGTTTGTATACTTAGATAAACAAGAGCTAACTTTCTTTCTGAAATAGAATGATACAATAGAGAAAATTGGGAAGTAATGAAATTTATGACCCAGATCTGATACAGAAACATGAGAGGGTGATATGCTAAACTACTTAAGAATTTTTTGTTTGGTTTTCCTATTTTGCTTTCCTCAAAAATTCTCTGGGGTTTGCAAGTCCATTTCATATCAAAAACTAGCTTACTACAATGTTTTGACTTGATTTCCTATGACAAATATTGTTGGCAAAATAATAAGTATAGCCCTGAAGCCTGAAGTGCCTATCTGCTGTGTATCTGTGGACTGTGCAGCTCCACATGCATGATTCGTTCACCAATTTGCATGATGACACTTTTCTGTATGAGAACATAATAGGCACTGAAATTGTGTCTTTAGTTGGTCCTCACAGCTCCAGAAAGTTGTGTATAAAATTCAGCAGCATTTGCTGTTTTTCTAATACTATTGTGCTGCCCTATATATCTAGTAGATAGGATTTGTTATTCTCTGAGCATTTGTGCTAAAGCACAAGCCTCCAATTTCTTCCTTAAACATCTGAGCCTTTTTTTTTCCCTTGATGTTTCAATATCCAAGTGATGTTCTCATTTACCTTTCCATAAATTCTCTGATGCATCCCCTGATAATTACCTATGAGACGCATATTCCAATTCTGTAGTCAAAAATATTTCCATTGTGCTTCGAAACTGCCAATGAGCCGGGCATGGTGGCACACTCCTGTAATCCCAGCACTTGGGAGGCTGAAGCAGGAGGATCATGAGTGCAAAGCCAGCCTCATCAATGGTGAGGCACTTAGCAACTCAGTGAGACCCTGTCTCTAATAAAATACAAAAAAAGGCTGGGGATGTGGCCCAGTGGTCAAGTGCCCCTGAGTTCAATCCCCGGTACAAAAAAAAAAAAAAAAAAAAAAAGAAAAAAAAAAAAAAAAAGAAAGAAAAAAAAAAGAAAAGAAAGAAAGAAAAAGAAACTGCCAAAGAGTATGGGTAGACTTGAAGGAGGAGTTTTGGTATTTCAAATAGACAAGGCCTTCCAGCATTGTTGAAATAATCACAGTACAGAGTGGGAAAGTGTTCTGCCCCTTTGCAGAATGGGAACTCCTAATATGTTTGGTGTTCTTGGAAGACCAAAACACAAGGCATCAGAAACAGAATAAATCCAGGAATGCCTTGCAGAGTAGCAAGGCAAGCATCACAATATGGATGGCAAGGCAGAGCCAAGGACTGCACTATCCTGACTTTTGACTTTTACTCCTTGCCTAAGAAAGGAAGTCAAGTGAACTCAGCTCAACATTTTGGTATCTTCTCCATTAAGTCTAGAAAATCTGCTTTGGCACTCCTTGGAGTAAGTAAAAATATCTGATAAAAGAAAACATCACCTGCAGAAATGAAAAGATGAAGAGAGCCAAGGAGAATGAATAAGCAAGAGAGAGCACCTGCCCAATTCCCTCCAGGAGAGCTGTGGGGAAAGAGCCCCCACACCTTTGACCAAGGAGGAGACCCTTGATTCTGGAAACTGCAAAGGAGAACAAGACCATCTAAAAGTGAGATAACGAAGAGCTAAAGAGAAGAGAATTTGGAATTGCCATAAGTATCTCCACGAACAACCAGAAAACAAAAAAGAGTAAGAATGGCAAGAGATCATCACTGTGTTCTTGAATTTCATCCCTTTGAAGCATTTATCCATAGGCTAGAGAGCATAGAATGTGAATCCTCTGGATCAACCCTGGAGCCTTCAAGACTGTGACATATGCAAATACAAATGGGGAATGGCATGGATAAAGGAGGTGCCACAAACTCCTCCTAAAACAAACAAAACCCCTCTTATATTATGCCACTGGGACTTAAAAACAAAGTCTTAATTATTTTTTTAAATTTCCCTCCTCAGCCATCTATACAGCAAGACAGAGCCTTCCAAAAAAGACCTATATGTCACTCATGCAATTATCCTTTGAAAATATTTTTTTTCTTGGAAGATGGAGATGATTGTTCTAGAGCAGAGAGCAGAGATGGGTGGTGAGGACAAGGGACTGAAGAACAACTGAAGTGATATAAAACATGAAGGTTTTGATTCCTAAACGTTAATCTCATCTGCTTTGTCACTTTTTCCTGTGTTCTCCCTGTGGTTCATATTCCCTTTGATTGCTGCCATTGTTAACACATACTGTGCCTTGTTACAAATAAAGACAGAGATTGCATCTCTTGGATAGTCACAGCTCAACTCCAGGGTGCTTTTCTGGAGACAGGGAGGGTCAGTGAAATGTAGGCTGGAATTGAGTCACCTCATCTGTATGGCTGGGTGACTTGCAAAGTGTACAACTTGATACACTCTATGAATTTGAGAGTTATTGATAAATTTGTCAATACTCTAGGTATGCAACTTATAATAATAGCCCTTTCTGAATTCAAGAATAAAACTGGAATTCTGGGTCCTATGCAATGAAGACAGTCAAGATATATGCTTACACTATTCATTATTTGGGTGACCATTAACATTATTGAAACTACTTAATAAGGTTACTGGTATAACCTTACCTGCAGCTTCACTTTCTGTTATTTCATTTACCTATGATTGACCATGGTCCAAAAATATTAAATGGAGAATTCCAGTTATAAACAACTCTTTAGTTTTAAATCATGTGCTAAGCAGAATAGCATGATGTAATCTCACTATCCTACTTTATCCTGCCCAGAGTGTGTCATTCCTTTGTCCACTGTATCCATACTATGTGCTACCTGACAATTAGTCACTTAGGAGCCATCTAGGTTTTCATATCTACCATTGCAGTAAGGCCATGTTTATCGTCAATATACCTTTATTTTTATTTATTTACATGCGCTGCTGATAATTGAATCCAGGGCCTCACACATGCTGGGCAAATGCTCTACCACTGAGCCACAACCCCAGCCCTCAAGTTTGTATATACACTAAGATTCTGTATGATCTGTGTTTTCAGTCATCCATTGGGGATCTTGGAATGTATCCTCTTTGGGTAAAAAATTCTACTGTATATGGTGGTTGTTATGAGTCTCTTTGATATATGCATGAATTTTTTTTCCTCCAATTAGATCAAAATCCTGTGGCATTTATTAAAATTTGCAATGAATTTGTCTTAGATGGTAGAAAATGCACTGAGTGCAACAGTTCTGGGATAAACTATTAGAATTTATACAATTCTTTATGATCCCCATATATCATAGCATGGGGGTGGGGGAGGCAGGAAAAGGGCTTTCTTCTTTTCTTGGCCTAATTGGATCATCAGTCATCATCCTTTGTAATTCTCCTGGTATTTAAAGAAAATGAAGATTAATGTCATAGCTCTTCCTGATTTTAACCTCAAACCTCTCTCTTTCATGAATGGGTTCACAGCCCTGAATCATGACCCCTTGAATTTCCTAACCAAAGCATAAGGTTATTCCTTTTTTGTTGTTGTTGTTGTTGTTGTTTTGGGGGAAGGGGGTACCGGGGATTGAACTTAGGGGCACTCAACCACTGAGCCACATTCCCAAGCCCTATTTTATATTTTATTTAGAGACAGAGTCTCACTGAGTTGCTTAGCACTTTGCTGTTGCTGAGGCTGGTTTTGAACTTGCAATCCTCCTGCCTCAGCCTCCTGAGCCACTGGGATTACAGGCATTTGCCACCACGCATGGCAGTTTCTTTCTTTATTTAGAAGCAACTGTTGGGAGAAATAGCACAAAATTACAGAAACAGAAAAGTAGGGTGTCAACTATTAGTTGTGTAAAAAACTTTATTTCTCTAAGAATAAACTTTTTCATCTGTAAAATATGAGAAAATCTCTGTTGCAATTGTAGTTGGGAAGTAGAAGAAATACTACATATAGAAATTATTTTGGTTCCACAGTTTAGCTACTGTGAATTGTGCTGCTATAAACATTGATGTGGCTGTGTCCCTGTAGTATGCTGTTTTTAAGTCCTTTGGGTATAGACAGAGGAGTGGGATAGCTGGGTCATAAGGTGGTTCCAATCCCAGTTTTCCAAGGAATCTCCATATTGCTTTCCATATTGGCTGTACCATTTTGCAGTTCCACCAGCAATGTATGAGTGTGCCTTTTACCCCACATCCTCACCAACATTTATTGTTGTATGTGTTCTTAATAGCTGCCATTCTGACTGGTGTGAGATGAAATCTTAGAGTAGTTTTGATTTGCATTTCTCTAATTGCTGAGATGTTGAACACTTTTTCATGTATTTGTTGATTGATTGTATATCTTCTTCTGAGAAGTGTCTGTTCAGTTCCTTGGTCCATTTATTGACTGGGTTATTTGTTTTTTTTTGGTGTTATTTGAAGTCACAAATGGTGAGAATATACATTGTATACAACCGGAGATGTGGAAAAATGTGCCATATAAGTATAATATGAAATGTTAAAAAAATAGAAATTATTTTGGAAACTATAAACCTTATAGAATAAAAACATTTATCATTATTAAAATGATAGATGATTCATCTATCATTATTATCACAGATTTTAGTATAAACACTTCTATGTGTTTAAGAGCCCTCTACTATAAAACAACATTAATAGTCCCTTCCCCAAACAAATTCCCAGGGTCTTGTTGCTGAGGTTATATTGATAATGGAGGTATAAAATGACATTGAACAGACATCTCAGTAGTACAAAATTGCGTTACTACTTTTCTCACATGTGATTACCTTTTAAAAGTCAGCATTAAATTTTGATATAAATTTAACCTTGATTTATAAGCTTCCTTGCACTTATTTTGAAATTCTCTCCCTCATTTTTCCTTGGCTATCATTAATCTCAGACACTGCTAAGTCCACATGGGTTAAGTAGAGAACATTACACTTTGTGTCTCTGCCGACTTTCTAGTACTAGTAAATGTGACCTTGTGTTCAAGCTCATTTTCTTTCTGATTGAGTAAAAAAAGAGCTTATTCACTCATTGACTTTATTCTGATTCTGTGCTTAAAACTGTAATATCTGATTATAGTTATTCATCAGGGATATTTGGGGCAAATAATATGATTGGTTAACTCCTTCACTAATCTCTCAAATGTTGCTCCCACCCACACGTTTTTCTCTTTTCTCTTGACCCTAAGCCACAGTCAATTCCTGTTTTGTCTACATTTCTACATGACCTTGTACTTACCTCAATTATGTTTCTTAACACATTGTATTGGAACTACTTATTTACTTGATTCTCTCACTAAACTCTGACCTTCTTTGGTTGTAACATGACCATATCCAGGCATTTAGAATCAAGAATTCTTTCTTATAGCAACAATAGCAACAACTGCAAAGTTAATTCATCTTTGCCTATACCAGGAAAGTTCTAAGTGTTTTTACACATATTAACTCTGATAAAGAAAGTATTTTTAAACTAACCTCATGAATCTAATGGAGACACAAATAAACATGTGTTGAGGATTGTCCATAGTTCATAATGATGCCAGACAGATGCTATAATTAGTTCAAAAAAAAGAAGCCAAAGAAACACAAATTTATATAGAGTAAAAGATTGGTGATATGAATTTGCAACTAGACAAAATCTGGCTTTTTCCATAGAGAGTAAGAGAAGACAACTGAAGTTGCATATGACAGAATAGATTTGTTATTTGTAGAGAAGAGTAACTTTTGATGGTTGTAATCAGAATCAGATGTGCCAGAAAAGTGTGAAACATGAGAAAAGGCAGAGCAGGCTATGCTTATTAGTACAGAGGGAGGTAAAAGAGACAAAAATAATTATGGACTGATAATCGCCAATAAACACAGGCTATGTTGTTAACACAAATTCAAACCTCAGGCCAGTTGTGCCCTTGTGTTAGGCAACTTTCTGTTTCTAAAACAAATACCTTAGGTAATCAATCTATGAAGAGTAAAAGGTTATTTTTGTTTCATGTTTTTTCATGTTTTTGTCCCCACTACTTTGGAATCTGTGGCGAGTCAGCACATGAAGGAAGGAAGCTCATGGGCTCATGGTGGAACAACATTTTTCACCTTATAACCAGAAAAAAGAAAGGGGGGAGGAGGAGAGGAAAGGGCTGGGGTCCCCACTACCTGACTATCCCCTTCAAAGGCACAGCCCCAGTGACCTGAAGATCTCTCACTAGGCCCAACTTCTTAAAGATTATACCACCTACCAATAGTATCACCCTGGGGAATGGGCCTTTGTCACATGGACCTTCGAGGAAAAGTTAAGATCCAAACTGCAACAGCACTCTGACTTATCTCTGGAGAAAACTTTCTCCACCCAATCATCATGTTTTCCAGAACTACTTTTTGTTCTTTATTTTTATTTGTCCTTTTTAGATATAAATGACAAGAGAGTATATTCTGACATATTATACACACATGTAGTATTCTAATTAGGTTTCCAGTCTTGTGGTTGTCCATGATGTGGAGATTCACTGTGGTGTATTTGCATATGAACATGGGAAAGTCATATCTGATTCATTCTACTGTCTTTTCTATTCCCATCCCTGCTCCCTTCCCTGCATTCCCTTTTGTCTAATCCAATGAACTTCTATTCTTATTTTCCACTCTCTCTGCTTTATAGTACACGGTTTCTTTTTCTGCCTGACAGCTCACTGCTTTCTTTACATCATGGACACTGACCCTCCATTTGCCTTTCCACACATTAATTTTCCCCAGCTATGGGCATTCTGATATTCTTCCATTAGATATGCCTTAAGTTCCCTGAGTCACTGAGTCGGGGCAGAGAGTTAAAAAAAAAAAAAAAAAAAAAAAAAAAAGGCAGTTAAATTTTTCTCCCCAACAACTATTCATTGTGTTCAGCCAATCGCAATGTCAGGAACTTGCTGATTGGGGTGGCTTTGACTTTGATGCTATCAACACGAAGAAAAGAAACAGCAAGTGAAGCAATATGAAAATCCAGTTGGTTCTGCATTCTTTAAGCAAACTATTTTTGGCTTGTCAACCAAGAAAATGATGTATTCCTTTGCAACAATCCTGTAGCCTGTTGACACAAGATAAAGAAATTGAAAGGGGGCCACTTAAAGAGCCGGAATCAAAGAAGTGGGAAAATTGAATTAATCTGCACCTCCCCCAGATATTTTTTAAACCAAATTACTCCTCTGCTCTTAGTTCTCTAGTTCTTTTGCTCCTCTGTAGATTTCAATGGAGAAAATGTAATGGGAAATTGAATCAGACAACTCCCTCAAGGACTAAAAGAGCTGCATGACATATATTTATAATTTTCATTAAATTCAATGAGAGCTACTTTTATTTTTAGGGTATTATAATAATGTAATCCATGACTGAATTGAAAATATTGTACAAATACTGCTAAACAAATGTTGGAAATCTTGGAAAATCAGATAATAGTTTACCTATTCATCATCTGTGTTTTCTCAAATTTCTTCCATGAAAATTTATCAATTATCTTAACCAAGGAAACCTTTTCACATTTATAATTTAAGAAAAATGGATCAATTGTAAAATATCATTTTATGAGTGGCTTATTTTTAATGGTTCATAGTTCATTTAGGAAGCTAGGTTAGAAATTTTTGTTAATCGCTCTAAGAATAAGAAATAATTTGTACTTTTCCCCCCCCAGCTAATTATGGCAGGTTTCCTAGATGCAGTTGAATTTCAGGTGAAAGTTGAAGATGGATATTTCCAACATATCCCTATAGCTCACATTTTCTGGACTCACAAACTATTAAAAAGATAGGAGCAGTGAAGTTCTACTCAGCTGAAGTACATGTTGTGCAGGAACCAATCACTGATTAACTTCTGCTGCAGGTGTTTCTTCCCTGAGCTCATTTTGGTTTTGGTTGATCCACAGAAAGATTTTCTCTTCCTCCAGCAACTCTATAGTTGCTGGTTGATCTTTGCCTTTTAATATCCATCATGAATAAAATCAAGAACATGGTGTCTTAAAGCCATGCTATGGGTTTAAATAAGAATTTGTTAAGCTTCTTGTACATCAGAATCAATTTCATTTACCACTAGTTATTTACAACCTCTCAACGTATAATATGAGAAGAACTTTCTTACTTTAATACCTTAATATATGCCAGGTAACCATTGATCCTTATAATGGCCTTTTGTGAAGAAGGTTATTAAAATATGTTCAAATGAAATTATTTGTAGATAAAGTGAACACTATAAATATAATCTAAATTAAGTATATGTGGACACTATAAATATAATCTAAAGTAGACAAAGATCCTGGTTTGTCATACCAAAGATGATTGGTTGCCAGAGTAGTCCAAAGATATCAAGGCATCTGCTATTTTTGTTCCCAACCAAAATTTACTCTTGTGAATTCTCCTGTGCCACTTAAATATGGCATTAATACACTGGCATTATAAACTATATCATCATAAATTGGTGCTCTATTTTGCTTAATCCTTCTATTAGTGTTGTAAGATCACTTGTTCCACATGCTTAATTTGAGAAAGAAAATAGTAGGCCCTCCCCCATTTGAGAAAAACTTTCATTTAAAATACTGCAAATTTATCATTACAGAAGTTCTAATTCCTAAATTTAATGTGACTATTAAAAAAGCAGATGCCAATTATCAAGAAGATCACAAGTTTCAATTAATTGTTTATCCTTCCTTCTTTGAGAAACTATGCAGCAAGATATCTTCAAAGGACAGATATTTAAATAGTTAATTTTCTAAGCTATTAGGAAATTGAATGTTGATTGCAGCCATAGTATAAGAGTGACAACCAGAGAAAGTTGTCTAGGGAATTTGATGGGATAGAATAAAATAAAAACCCCAAATTGCTGTAGTGAAAGCTAGAGTGCAATCTGGCACTCAGTTTATCCCAAGCCTCTATTTAAATTGAATTAGTTGTGTGCAAAATAAGTGATTATGCAATCAAAGCATTCATGATGTTATGGGGCTAAGCAAATAGTTTTATTTAAGACATATTTACTTAACTGTCTTTACAGCATTTAATTTTTGTGAAACTAAGTTTAAAAAAATCACACAGATATTCAGTCTTGACAAAATAACTGCCCAGCACTCTTACGGTATTTTTAAAAAGCTGTTTAGATGTGGAATATTAATAGATCACAGGAAGCAATTCATGCATGAAATAAAGAGAACATTACATTCATCTCAAAATCAGTAGAGTTAAATAATAAATACGACTTAAATGAATACAATTACACTGAATACCTAATTTTGAAAATAAAGCACTTCTAAATTTTGTATAGTTATAAAAAAGAACCTAAAAATCAGCTTCTTCTCATTGCCCAATTAAAAACATGGCATTCACATATCTATTCATATATCTATATACATAAGATGTATTTTAATGGGAACGTAGTAATTTATGGCCTGCAGTTATCATCTGACCATACACATGAAAAATGTTTAAAACATTACATATGCTTTTTCATAAGAATTTTCAAAGTCTGCATAGGATTACAAAGCATGAATTAAAGTGAATGATGTATTGAACTGAAGAAACTGAATTTTTTTATTTGACGTTGTATATATAATAGTAGAATGCATTACAATTCGTAATACACATATAGAGTACATTTTTACATATCACTGTTTGTATACAAAGTATATTCACAAAAAGCATTTGACAAAATACAGCACCCCTTTATGTTCAAAACACTAGAAAGACTAGGGATAACAGGAACATATCTCAACATTATAAAAGCTATCTATGTGAAGCCCCATGCTAGCATAATTTTAAATGGAGAAAAATTGAAAGCATTCTCTCTAAAAACAGGAACAAGACAGGGATGCCCCCTTTCACCACTGTTATTTAACATAGTACTTGAAACTCTGGCCGAGCAGTTAAGACAGATGAAAGAAATTAAAGGGATTCAGATAGGAAAAGAAGAACTCAAATTAGCACTATTTGCTGATTCTGTACCTAGAAGACCCAAAAAAACTCCACCAGAAAACTTAGAACTAGTAAATAAATTCAGCAAAGTAGCAGGATACAAAATCAATACCCATAAGTCAAAGGCATTTATGTACATCAGTGACAAATCCTCTGAAAGAGAAATGATGAAAACTACCCCATTTACAATAGCATCAAGAAAAATAAAATACTTGGGAATCAACGAAAAACGTGAAAGACCTCTATAACGAAAACTACAGAACACTAAAGAAAGAAATTAAGAAAGACCTTAGAAGATGGAAAGATCTTTCTTGTTCTTGGATAGGCAGAATTAATATTGTCAAAATGACTATATTACCAAAAACATTATACAGTTTTAATGCAATTCCAATCAAAATCCCAAAGACATTCCTTATAGAAACTGAATTATTTTTCAAAAACATTAATCTAGAGATACCTGTGCTTCTTTGTTGTGACACAACGTATAGCCAGGACTAAATGTTAACTCATATAAATATGAATATATCACGACTTTGGGGTTTTTTTAGTTCAAAATAAGAACTTTTATTTGGAGATTAATTTCCCAAATCAATCATTTATATTTTCTCACCTTCAAAATAATTTTAAATAAAGGCAATTCAAGTAGCAACTTTATTTAAAATTCAAAAATATGTTGTTGCCGGGCGCGGTGGCGCACGCCTGTAATCCCAGCACTTTGGGAGGCTGAGGCAGGAGGATCGCGAGTTCAAAGCCAGCCTCAGCAATGGCGAGGCACTTAGTAACTCAGTGAGACCCTGTCTCTAAATAAAATACAAAAAAAAAAAAAAAAAGGGCTGGGGATGTGGCCCAGTGGTCAAAGTGCCCCTGAGTTCAATCCCCGGTACCAAAAAAAAAAAAAAAAAAAAAAAAAAATATGTTGTTAACCCTCCAGTTGTACATTTTTCCTAATGAACAATCTATTTATTACTGAGAATTTCTGTTATGAGTCTTTTGTATCATAAATTAATTTATAACTAATGAAATGTTCATAATTGAAGATTGTAGTTAAAATATAGAGTAAAACTGAATTTATTCTCCATTTTTTTTATTTCAGATAAGCAACTTGTTTGCAATAAATATCCAAGTAGAGTAAAAAGATTTGTAACGGGAAATAATGTTTTCAAATGGTATTTTGAAATATGAAATACAGGGACCAAATTTTTAATCCTGGTTTTACTAATAGCACTATAGATAATCTCAGCTAAACCATCCATAAATGCAATGAAAATACCCACAGAGTCACTGTAAAGTTGAGAAGAAATGGGCAGAAGGTCCAATGCATGTCACACAGTTGTCATTCAATAAAATGTAGTTAATTATTTTTAGTTGTAGATTGACACAATTTTTTATTTTTTATTTATTTATTTGTATGTGGTGCTGAGGATTCAACCCACAGCCCCACATGTGTGAGGCAAGTGCTTTACCACTGAGCTACAACCCCAGCCCAAAAGGTAGTTAATTTTATCATAATATAATCCCCTGGTATAGTTTCCTAAGAGACTTTCCACATTAGCATTTTCTTCAAAATCTGCACTACATAGCTGGTTGTCAGGAGCAAGAGGGAGTATAAAAGGGAGTTATCATTTGATGGGCACCATGTTTCAGTTTGGAAAGAAAAAGTTATGGGGATGAACTGTGATGTTATTGTGATAATACTTAATGTACTGAGTTATAAGATTTAAAAATGGCACATTATACAGTCTATATATCATATATATGTATATTTTAAATACAATTTATAAAAATTAAAAAATAAGATAAACAAGATAGACCTTTCAGTGGTTATTTGTCTTAATTTAAATGTTTGAAAGTAATGTCATTTATTCTGTGGATAGCCACCTCCCCCCATATCACCAGTACAGCCTGATCATAACAAGACAAGGCTGAGTTTATTGCTTGCTGTGTAATAGGACTTTGGGCAGGGAGGAAAGGGGAAGGTAGAACTTTATTAAGGATTTGAAGTTTTGTTTAATATGGTCTTTCAATACAGAGTCTGTATAAAGTTTGTATATCATCACATAAAATTTTATAATTGGTAGAAAGGGTGAACATTTTGAGATCAGGGATTCAAAGAATCTTAAGACAAAAATTTCCTGTTGGTGCCTCTTTTTGAAAAATTGAATCATTAGTTTACTTGACTGATCCAAAGACTGTTGAAGCAAGAGAGCTATTTCAATGAAACAATGGAATAATAAAGACATGGTAATTTAGAGATTAAGTTGTGTGTGTGTGTGTGTGTGTGTGTGTGTGTGTGTGTGGTAGGAGAGATGAGAGGAGAAGGGGCCAAGTACTTTTAGTCATGGGGTCCAAGCCGTGTTTATGATGGACAGTCTTGGTTCTTACTCCCTACGTTCCCGTGTTTACATCTCCATGGTAGAAAAAGAAATAATTTAAGTTGAAGTCCGAATACCTGAATCTTAAAAGTCCTTCTATATCTGATCTCCTACCTGTATTTAACCCTCAATCTTTTCCCTCTCTCGGTTTCTCCCCCACATATATACACACAGACACAGAGCTATTGTCACCATGGATGACTTTCAGTACCTTGATAATGTATTGTGTTCACGTGCCTCCTACCTTTGCCAGAAAAGTCATCTTTGCCAGAAAATACATCTTCCCCAATTTGACCCCTTTATTTGGTATGTAATATCACAGCTCCTGATTACGAAGTGTCTGTCTGCCTTCTCATGATACTGCCACGACTTCCTAGCATAACTAATGTGCTGTCTCTCTTCTCCAACAGACCATGAACTGTCTAAGATGGGAACCTTGTCTGTTTTGTCTACTGTGCATCTCCCAGGGTCTGACTTATTGACAAGTGCAATTAAATACTGATAAATAAATGTGTCATCACTGCAGAAAATATTAGAATATATAAATAAACAGAAGGGAAATACATGCTTCATATTTTATACATATTTTCAGAGAATGATTTAAATAATTCATATAATATCGTGGTTATTTTTCCTTTTATTTGATCCAATAATTTATTAAAATCACTTAAGAAAATCTCTTAAAGTCTCCCTTACAAATTTATTTTATTATTATTTTTGCTTTAGATTTTTTTTAAACAAATGGTTCATACATTTGCATTCATTCTTCCTGTCTAAAACTAAAAAACAATTAAGGTTCCATATTTTCCTCTGAATGACAAAAATACAATTTATTTTTTTATTCTAAGATTGTGGGATATGAATTGTTCCCAATAATGATTAGCCCTGGCCATTGTATAAATAGTGTTTCTCTGAACACTCTTGTACATAAAACTCACACTTAACCAAGCATATAGTTAATATTTTGCATATATATTTTAAAAAAATTAAAGGTTAAAAAAAAACATTTTTCAAGGAATATATAATCTCTGAATAAGGGCTTAAACAATTTTGCTATGTGGTCTATTCTTCTAAGATAACTCTCTATACAATTCAGTCTCCCCAGTAATAATTTAAAGTCTCTGGTTTAAAACCAGTGCAATGTGCTTCTCTTTACAATAATACTTTTTTCCACTTATCATAACTATTTTAAATTTAAGCTATATTTGGTATCAATGGAATTTGGAATTCTATGAATATGTCTAGTAAATAAAATATATTGAATTCAAGACTAAACTTCCAAGATTCTTCCTTATAATTATTCAGTTTCTTTTTGTATTTTTTTCTAAAATACTTTTGCAGTTATGTATTTCATTGTGTATTCTTTATTTGTATAAAGAGTCCATCTTTGAAAATTATTTAACTTAAAGTTTTATCTTTTATTTGCTTTTAATTGTTTCTTTGTTTTGAATCTACTTCATTAGAAATTAACATTTTTTCACTCAACTAAGCTTCTGGTATGGAGCCATATTCCTATGGGAAATGATGATGAAACATGTCTGATTTGACTTGTCCACACACTTTTTACACAATATATTAGGTTGCTATAACAAAAATAAAATGCCATGGACCGAGTGACTTTAAATTTATTTTTTACAGATCTGAAGGCTGGAAAATGCAATGTCAAGGTGGATCTGGTGTCTGGGGAGGGGTCCCTTCTTGGTTCATAGACAGTGATCTTCACACTGTGTCTTGTGGTGAGAGACCAGAGTGAGAGAGTTCCTGAGGTCACTTCTACAAAACACTAATCCCATCATGACTGCTCCACCCTGAGGACTGAGCTATTCCAAAAGGCCCCTCCCCCTAATATCACACTGGGGGCTAATATGTCGACCTATAAGTGGGGAGAGGGTGTGAACACACAGCCTATAACTCCATTCCTACACAATCCCTTATAAATCTTTGCTTTTGTCTTATACCTGGCCCTCATATTTTGAAGTTTATTTTGTCCTTTCTTTGATGAGATAAGGAAAATACTAGACAGCATCTTTCCTCAAAATAACCTGAATTGGTCTTCCTCAAATATTCTATTGTTCATGGGGAGACAGTTAAAGACCTCCTCAATATGACAGTAAAGGGCTGCTGATAAAACAGACAGAATTTCAGATATCAGACAGGGAGGGACAACGGAAGTCATCAATCTCTGGTGTATAATAAGAGAAGATGCTCTGTGGGAAGTTTGGACTCACCTGTATGCTTGGTCCACATGAAGCACATTGGAAAGCAGTCTTAGATAGAATTGATTTTCAGTACAGCTGGCGTTGATTCCAGGGACAGCATGCAGCCTTCTTGCTGCTTCAGCGGAGTGTTCCAGACAAAGCTGTTCTAAGTGACAGGCTGGGCCTCAGATCTCCCAGGCAGCTATTTAGGAATGCTGTGGAAGCACAGTGGTTAAAAGGATTCTGCATGGAGCCCTTTCTGCTGTCCCACTTCACCTCCATTCTTCATTCTTACAAATAAGGTCATTTTAGTGGGATTTTGCCACATCTCATCTAAATCAGACTGAGTAGTTCTGAGCCAGCCTTTTTTTTTTTTTTTTTTTTTTTTTTTTTTTTTTTGTCTAGTTCCTGCTGCATTAAATCTCACAAAGATCTTCTAAGGTCATGACAAGTGGATTCCAACCCCGTATCCCTCCTCCCATTTATTCTTCCTTTAATCATTTCTTTACATTGGAAGTGAGAGGAGATGAAGGTTAGAAATCAATAATCATAATGTAATGCTATATATCTAACAATTTTTTTATCTCTAAAAAAATTCTTTTAGGATTAAAACTGGATTAGAAAGCAACCTGGAAGAAGGGGAAATAAATATTAAGGAGCTAAGAATATTATTGTCAGCCAGGCATCTAATATCTGCATTTGACAGTCAAATAGTCACATTTTTCTTAGGATTTTTCTAACTATTGTATAAAGGAAGAACCTGTGCTAGCACTCTATTTTGTGAATGTTACAGAGTCAAGACTAACTTGAACTCTTGGAACATGTAATGTAGCATAGTGTGAGTACTTCGTTGACCTAGAAACGCTCTCAAGGGACCTAGAAACAATTAGAAATTTAAATGCATGAAAATGGAGACATATTTTATGTTATGTCAAATGTTTCAATTGTACTACTGGGGGGCAAAAGACCCTCTGTGACTTTAGATTTTTTCTAATGCTTAATATATAAAAGGAGAGGTACTGAATATTGCTTACTTTGAAACAAAAGATCTCAAAACTGCCTTACAGATAATGTTTCACCTTTAAAAAAATAAAATGAACTAGAATAAATTATCAATTTAGAACTACGCAAAAATGGGCCTTTTCAACCTCAAACAAAACCATTAACATCTAGAAGACATATATTAGGTATCAATGATGTCACAGATATCATGCCTGGGAGCTACACAGATGAAAGAAACAATCTCTATTCTCCAAACCCTTATAGATAAAGTAATCCTCCTGTTGTCTCTGGTGAAAATTATTGAAAGTAAAGTCCATGACATGATCAATACAGATAATGTGAATGGGTATTCAAAACAATAAAAAGTTACCTTATTGTGGAATAGTTTCCCCAAAGGAACCTATTGTGGGTTTTGAAATAAAAGGATTTATGAAATTGAAGAAAATACAGTAACTGTAGTCCAGTCCACATATATTATTGTACTAATCTTTTAAAACAGCATTTTTCACAGGAAAGAAGTCTGTTTTCCTTCTAAACTCCATTTTGGAATGTCTGTTTTCTGCTTGTTTGATAATTTCAGATCCTACTCTGCATTAATGCTCTGTGTGGAATCACCTGTAGGCCTATGCAACTATATATGCCTGGGCCTCAAACCCAGAGGTTTGGGATGGGGTGTGATAATTTGCATTTCAAACAAGTTAATGGTTGGTACTATAACTATTTGCATGAAAGAAGCACTTTTCAGTTATAAAAATTTATATTACTTTTGGTTTTAGTGCAGTTCTGATCTAGGCATGGTGGTGGAAACTCAGGGCTACTATTCAGTGTAAATACCATTGCTGTTCCAATAGATGATTACTGCCAAATAACTGATCTGTGATGCAGTGCTTCACAAAGCTTAATATAAACATGGGTCACCTAGGAGCCTTGTCAAGATACTGATTCAGATGCAGTGAGTTTGATGTGAGATCTGAGGTTCTGCACTTCTGTCAAGGTCCGTGCTTTAGGCTACACTTGGAGAAGCAAGGTGCTGAAGGACTTGGGTGCACTGTGGGGTTTCTTCTCAGTTGCAAATTTTTTTTTTTTTTTTTAGGGCAATCTCAAATCCCAAAGTTATCTATATACTTTTGCAATAAAGGTTATGTTATTGTGTCAACTATCCACAACAGAAAAGAATTTCTATTTACATAAAACACAGAATACAGCAAATATCTTCCAAATTAATTTCTTCATTTTACTTCAGGTCATTTTCCTAATCTTGCATCTGACTGGGAATAAGAAAAACATGGTGCAATCATTGGATACCTCTTTTTTTGTGTGAATTTTTTAGGGTGGACTTAGTCTAAATGTAAAGAGGTTCCATAAGTAGCTGTCCTAAGTTTATGAACCCAAGAAGTAGCATGACCTTTCTCACTTCATGATAAGGTTAATGACCTTCACCTACTTCTTTTTATGGCCATGAAATGAAGTACATACTTTATAGTCCCAATGTTCCTGAAGCTAGCAGGTGATTATGAGGAGGTCCTCAGAGAAACATGCACTATTTCTTAAGCAGTACCACAGATTTCTCATTCAATAACTTTGTTGAAAGTCCTCTAACACTAATTAGAGAAAATATTAATATGTGTCTCTTTCATGTGAATTTCAATATTATGCATCCCAGCACATTACATACCTTACAAAGAATGAACAATGCAATTAATTTACTCTTCTGATTTTTAAAACTCTGAAGAGTATTAGGTAGAAGGAATCTTATCCTGATTTCTTTGAAGTTTCTGAAATGACAAGTGAGAATATTCTTGTTCTTATCCTACACATGAGATATTGCCATAAAAAATCATCATGAACAAATACAGAGCTTGTATTTCCTTAATATTTGAGGCTATCCTCTTGCCCATAAGAGGACAAAGTAGAAAAGTACTTTGAATTTAAAAGCATAAGCTTCCAGCCCTAAGTCTTTCCATTTACAAGTATAAGAAAGGATATTGGGCACTGTTCTCAATTATTAATAGAAAGTGGAGATATTTTCCCCTGGAAAATAACTCATGTATCTTTAAAAATAGTGTTTAAACTTCTTTAATGAAACCATCAATTCTAGGTAGTTCTTTTACATGTTACAAATTTTGAGTTGACCTAATGAAAAGCCAATATTCCTTCTGAAACAAAATCTTGTTTCATTTTTCCACCAATGCATCCATTTGTCATAGTGTCAGTCACACTCAGCTTTTGATATTAAGTATTTTAATAGATATTTATTGTGAAAAATGAATAGAAGAAGTTGCCATCTTTAGGACTGTTGCATGTGAAGCAATAACAATACTTTACTTGTATACCATAATTCTTCAAGAAGGAGAAACTATTACTTTCAAAAATTAACATTTTATGTTTTCAAACCAAAGCCCTTACATAAATTATATCACTTTGCCTTTTATAAAGCTTCCTACTGCTCTATAATATACAATTAAAACTTTTTTTTCTCTGTATTGCCTAAGCAATAGTCTTTATTAATCAATTGATTGTATGTTATGAATTTCTTATGAAATCGGCTTATATCGTCATATCAAGTCACTGGCATTTGGAAAACTAATGTTTAAATGATTTTATGCCTAACATTTCCTTACATCCCAAGAATAGGCTTAATTAATATTTCATGCATAATATTACATTGCATAATTTAATATTCTGTTCCTGATGGTTTGAGTGCTACTCTCAATGAAAACTGAACCTAAGATATTTTAACATTTAGATCCCAGAAACAAATCTAACTTTTAGAAAAATGGGCAAGGCAAAGAGAGGAAACAGTAGAAGTAGAGATACATGCAAGAGTAGTGTGGAAGTAGAAGAAAAAATGTAAAAGGGAAGGACAGGAGGCAGGAAGAAGTTAAGGGCAGAGAATAAAGGAAGGTGGGGAAAAGATTCTGGTGTGGAATGCCATAAAAAATGGCCTCAGAAGCCACTCTGAAAATTTGCCATTGATTCCCATTTATTGATTAACTGGAGTCAACTACAGCTTTCTATATCTTGAGATGTTATAGAGTGCCTGTTTGCCATAATGGCTAGGTATGAATGTCAAGAGCCATCTTCAGTATGTGAACTTGTGCAAGACATTTCACTCCTGTGTTTTAATTTTACCATTTTTAAGTGGGAATCAGATTATCATCCAAATCATAGAACTCTTGTGAACATCAAAAGAGTTAATTTTCATCAAGCACTTATAAAGATGGGAGACACAGAAACATCCTCAATAAATGTTAACACTTAAGACTAGTTGAATTTGTATCCTGCTACTTTGCCGAATTCATTTACTAGTTGTAAAAGTTTTCTGGTAGAGTTTTTTGGATCTTCTAGGTATATTATCATGTCATTGACAAATAGTGCTAATTTGAGCTCTTCTTTTCTATGTGGATCCCTTTAATTTCTTTCGTCTGTCTAATTGCTCTGGCCAGAGTTTCAAGTACTATGTTAAATAAAGTGGTGAAAGGGGGCACCCCTGTCTTGTTCCAGTTTTTAGAGGGAATCAATACCCATAAGTCAAAGGCATTTTCGCACATCAGTGACAAATCCTCTGAAAGGGAAATGATGAAAACTACCCCATTTACAATAGCATAAAAAACAACAACAACAAAAAAAAAAACCTGGGAATCAACTTGATGAATGAGGTGAAAGACCTCTTTAAATAAAATTATAGAACACTAAAGAAAGAAATTATAGAAGACCTCAGAAGATGGAAAGACCTTCCTTGTTCTTGGATAGGCAGAATAAATATTGTCAAAATGTCCATACTACCAAAAGCATTATACAGATTTAATGCAATTCCAATCAAAATCCCCATGATATTCCTCGAAGAAATAGAAAAGGCAGTCATGAAATTCATCTGGAAAAATAAGAGACCCAGCATAGCTAAAGTAATCCTTAGCAAGAAAAGTGAAGCAGGTGGCATCACCATACCAGATTTTAAATTATACTATAGAGCAATAGTAACAAAAACAGCATGGTATTGGCACCAAAACACACTGGTAGACCAATGGTACAGAATTGAGGACACAGAGACTAATACATATAATTTCAGCTATCTTATATTAGACAAAGGCGCCAAAAATGTACAGTGGAGAAAGGATAGCCTCTTCAACAAATAGTGCTGGGAAAACTGGAAACCCATATGCAAGAAAATGAAATTAAACCCTCATCTCTCACCATGCACAAAATTCAATTCAAAGTGGATCAAGGACCTAGGAATTAGACCAGACACAATACACCTAATAGAAGAAAAAGTAAGCTCTAATTTCCAACATGTCAGATTAGGCCCCAAGTTCCTTAATAAGAATCCTATAGCGTAAGAATTAGTATCAAGAATTAATGAATGGGATAGATTCAAACTAAAAAGCTTCTTCTCAGCAAAAGAAACAATCAGTGAGGTGAATAGAGAACCAACTAACTGGGAACAAATATTTAATACATGCACATCAGACAGTGCACTAATTTCTAGAATATATAAAGAACTCAAAAAACTCAACAACCAACAAAACAAATATCCCAATAAATAAATGGGCCAAAGAACTGAACAGACACATCTCAGAAGAAGATATACAATCAATCAACAAATACATGAAAAAATGTTCAACATCACTGGCAATTAGAGAGATGTAAATCAAAACTACCCTATATCATTTCACACCAGTCAGAATGGCAGCTATTAAGAACACAAACAACAAAAAATGTTGGAGAGGATATGGGGAAAAAGGCACACTCATACATTGCTGGTGGGACTGCAAAATGGTGCAACCATTATGGAAAGCAGTATGGAGATTTCTTGGAAAACTGGGAATGGAACCACCCTATGACCCAGCTATCCCACTCCTGGGTCTATTCCCAAAATACTTAAAAACATCATATTACAGTGACATAGCCACTTCAATGTTTATAGCAGCACAACTCACAATAGCTAGGTTGTGGAACCAACCTAGATGTCCCTCAGTAGATGAGTGGATTAAGAAAATGTGGCATATACACACAATGGAATTTTACTCAGCAATAAAAGAAAATAAAATAATGCCATTCACAGGTAAATGGATGAAATTGGAGAATATAATGCTAAGTGAAGTTAGTCAGTCTCAAAAATCCAAATACCAAATGTTTGCTCTGATATAAGGAGGCAGATTCACAGTGGTGTTGGGTGTCGGGGTACATAGGAAGATTAGAGGAACACTAGAATGGTCAAAGGGGAGGGAGCAGAAGGAAGGGAGCTACGGGGGTATGGGGGGGGGAGAAAAGGTGGTATAATAAGATGGATATCATTATCCTAAAAGCATGACTGAAGACTTGAATAGTATGAATATACTTTGTAATCAAATAGTGTTATGTGAAAAGAGGCTCTATATGTATATTATGAATTGTAATGCATTCTACTATTACAAATACAACAACATTGAATAAAAAAAAACGAAAAAATAAGACTAGTTGAAGAGTTTGCCATTCCACCTCTAATTCAAACAATCTGAACATAATGTGAAATGTCAACTGTTTTATGTGGACCTAAATTCTACATTATCCAGAATCCCAGAAAGAAAGATCATACCCTCAAGAATTTTAACAAAGGAGAGTTGAATGAAAGGAATTTTATGGAAATGAGAGCAGAGTTAAGTAAGGATTTTCAAGGGTTGTTGAAGAATCCCAATAGAGTCAGAAAGAGTTCTTTTCCCTCTCCTTTGGCATGGCCTGAGGACAAAAGTGAAGGTACCCTGTTGCTAGATGTAGAAGGAGCTGCAGATATAAAGACTACAGATAAGTTTCACAGATTCATCTAATAGGAGTTATTATTTTTATGTCTTTATAATATAGATATATGGAGAGAGAAGGAGAGAGAAAGAGGGAGGAGAGAGCATACTCACAGGGTTCTTCAACAGTAGCATTTTTGACATTTTACACCTGATAATTCTGTGTTAGGTGGGGACGTCCTGCACATTGCAGCATGTTTTATAGCATCTCTGGCCTCACCAACTAGATGCTAAAACAATCCTCATCTCCACAATCTAAAATGCCTCCCAACATTGCCAAAATTTCTCTGGGAGGCAAAACTGCCTCATATTGTCAAGCACTGCCGTAGTGGGGACCAGACATTCCAGAACCGTAGGAAGGCAGTAAATATCTTGACCTCTGCCTCCTGTCACTGATGAACTTCTCTTATTTACTGACACTTAGCAAAACCAGATAGCAAGGTGAAGGAGTCTAGGCAAGAAATGAGCTTCCATGGGTACAAGGTAAGGCAGCAAAGGGTGGGCAAATGATCCAAGGCAGCAAAATGAGAGTGACTAATTTTCAGTGCAAACATATGCACTAAGTTAGACTACCTGGACCCCTTTTCACTAGTCATGATCCTTTAGGGTGACATAAAAAAAGACAAGGAATACTATGACTTGTAGGACCTTAAGAAAATGTACTAATTTTATAGTCCCCAACTGGACAATAAAGGCAACAATACTTATGTAGATCTAAATGTCTCCAGCTTGAATTTTGAATGTTCAATTAAAAAAAAAAAATAGGCATAAGGAAGAACATTTAAAAATCCACATATGTATAACATTTAAAAAGCTCCAGTCTCATTTAAAAAGTACCAAAACGGCATTGAGAAATGGAAGATGGGGGAAGATGTTTGTTTAGTCAGCTATTTCACCCTGTGACTAAAAGACCCAACCAGAACAATTGCAGAGGAGTTCATGATTTCAGCTGTCTTATTCCATCCAAATAAGGCCAGCTCCATTCCTTGGGACTCAAGATAAGGCAGAACATCATGGCGGAAGAGTGTGGCAGAGGAAATCAGCTCAAATGATGATCAAAGAAGCAGAGAGAATGGTCTCCATTTGCCAGATACAAATATACACCCCAAAGCCACGCCCCCATTCCCACCTCCTCCAGCCATACACTACCATTTCAGTTACCACACCACACGGTTAATCCCTATCAGGGGATTAATTCACTGATTCGGTTAAACTCTCACAACCCAATCACTTCTCCTCTGAATCTTCTTGCATTGTCTCACATGGAGCTTTGGGGGGACACCTCACATTTAAACCATAATAATGTTCAAGAAAGAAGGATATGAATCATCATTATTCTAAACACAAAGGAGTTTTTCCTGTAGAAAGATCTCAGCATATTGTAACAGCCAATGTACTGATCCTTAGGGTCTTCCCTTTGGTCCAGAATGGATAAATCAGATAAATGCCACTTATATCCCTATACTCCATTATAAAGTTACATGATTTCACTAATCTCTCTTTTAAGAAATTATCTCTTGACATATACAGAACAAAGCTTTCTCCCAAAATGGTTTAGCAGTTGCAATAACATTTCTTCCACCATTGTGAAGTCATCCACATGACTTTATGCAAAGCTTCAGCACACCATGGTTATGGTCTCCATATATGTTTACTCATGCTACCATAACAAAATACTACAGGCTGGGTGACTTAAGCAACAGAAATTTATTTTTGTTACTTGGGCAGAATTTCAAGATGAAGGTACCAGCAGTGCTTATACTGTAATACTCACAAAATAAAGTGCTAGCATAAACTCTTCCTTTATATAATGAAGAGACCTTCATTCTAAGATCTCTGCTTTTGTTGTATAGACCACCTCCATATTGCTGTTGCTCATATTACTTTTTCTTACTGAGACAAAAGCAGAGGGAAAGATCTGTCTTGTTTCTCATCTGATAAAGCTGTCTTGTCTCTACAGAGACAAAAGCAGAGGGAAAGAGCTGTCTTGTGTCTCATTTGATAAAGGACACTAATGTTTTTGGATCAGTGCCCCAAACTTATGGTCTTGCTTAGTCTTAATATCTTCATAAAAGTCCCTATATCCAAGTAAAACCTACCTGTGGTTCAGGTTTCAAAATGTGAATTTGTAAAAGATACAACATTCAGTAATAATGTTTTGCTCCTGACCATCCAAAATTTATGTTCTTTTTGCATATAAAACACCTTTATTCTATTGTTATAGTCTTCAAAGTCTTAACTTATTCTTGCATCGACTCTAAGATCCAAATTCTCATCCAAATACCACTAAATCATACACAAAGAGGAACTGGTTGTATGATTAATCCTTAGACAAAATTTTTCCAGAACTCTGAAACTGAGAAATCATGCAAGTTATGTGCTTCCATATACAGTGATGTAGTATACATAGGATAGACCTTCCCTTTCCAAAAACAAAAGATAAATTAGAAGAAAGAAAAGGGTGATGGGTCTCAAGCAAGTCCAATGCCTAGCAAAGCATATTCCATTAGATTTTAAGGCTTAGGAATAATCCTCTTTGGTCTCATACCCTACCTTACAATCCTACTGGGTTGGCATTCTCTTCTTGACCAACTGTAGGTGGCAGTTCCAACCCCACAGATCAATTAGGTCTTTCTCCAAAGCTCCAGGAAGCAACAGTGCGGCTTGTTGACATCAAAGGGGAATGAGCCTTTCTCCTGGAGGATGTGGAGAGAGTCTCAGTTCTGATGATCCCTAAATCACCTCAGGCTCATTATTTCCTTTCCTAGAGAGAAAACCATGTTTGCTGCTGGATAGTTCTGTTGTCCCATCCTGTAGAATCCCAGAGTTTAGCAGCCTTCCTTCTATTCCATTTTCTCTGTCTCCCTTAGTTCAAATGGGTGTGTTTCTGCTCATGCAAACCCACAATCTTTTTACCAAATGATTGTTCTGCTATGACTTTCTCATTTTCTATAATAAGGACAGGCTGACAATCTTCTAAGTGTTTAAATATTGTTTCTTTCTGCTTAATAATTCCTTCTTCAATCCATCTCTCTTCTCTCACCTTTTATGATAAGCAGTCAGGAGAAATCAGGATGAATCCACAATGTTGTGCATTAAATCTTTTCACCAACTATAAAATAGTCCATCCAAGTTCTCTGTCACATTTAACAATCACCCTGCCATTTCCAAAAACCCATTCCTTATTTCCATCTAAGACTTCACCAGAATGACCTTTGTAATCCATATTTCTACCAACAAAGTCTTCACATCAGCATAGGCTTTTCCTAGTATGTACCTCAAAACTTGTCTGGCCTCTGTCACCTAGTTCCAATGTTATGGCCACATTTTTAGGTATTAGTTACAGCATTGATTCACATCACAGTATGAAAATCTATGTCAGTTCGGGTTGCCATAACAAGTCTAAATAAGCTGGGCAGCTTAAACAACAGAAATTTATTTATTTTTTTATCTTACAATTATGGAGGCCAGAAGTCCAAGATTAAGGTAATATCAAGGCTGATTAAATTTGAGAACTCTTCCCTTACTTGTATGTAGCCACCATATTTCTGTGTGTTCACTGAGTTCTTTATGCAAGGACAAAGAGAGATAGGGAGAGAAAAAAAGAAAGGATAAAAGCCCTCTGTTGCCTCTTATAAGGACACTACTCCCATCAGATCAGGAGACATTTTTATGACAGCATTTAACCTTAATTACTTCCTTAGAGGTTCCATAATCTCATATAGTTACACTCAGGTTTTGGGTTTCAATATATAAATTTTGAGATAATGCAACATTCAATCCATAATAGTGCTCTAACATAAAAATGCCACTTACTAGATCAAGGGTACGAGCTCTGGTCTTCTCTAGAAAAAAGGGAGAACAGACTCTTTGGCAAGTGTATGCAGTGTTTTATACCCAGTGTGTCACAAATCTTTTATGAACGTTTCATTAACTTCTGATCTACACAGCCCTCTAACTAAAGGCAACAGACAAAAAGGTGATGCCTTTCCAGTATCTCTTTTATTCTCCTCAGTTTCTCCAGTTCCTGGTTGCACGCCTACACTGTCAGATTATATAAACTCTCTATTTGTCAAGGAAAGAGGTGGGAAATAGCATTGTCTACCTACACTGGTAGCTTGATAATGCTAGTTGAGTTAAATATAAATTTCTTGTTTTACTCAATGAAATGAATTACATTCTTATATTCCATAATGCGTGGTTCTTATTGAAGGATCTTCTGCTAGTTGATCTGAATCATAGTGGTTTCATTGTATGTTTAGTTAAAAAATATCATGAGACATTTCCATGTTTTTAGTACACTACATACAAATTGGGCAGATGGCCATTTGGAAGGCACAGAAAATTAAATCCATCCAAGATATCGTGAATTCTTTCTTTATCAACTTCCCAGTACTAATCTTGGTCCCAAGAGGTACTCTTATGAGAATTTAAGTTCATTAGAAATAATAAACTGGGCTGGGGTTGTGGCTCAGCGGCAGAGCGCTCGCCTCACACGTGCACGGCCCAGAGTTCGATCCTCAGCACCACGTAAACATAGATGCATTATTTCATTGTGTACAACTAAAGTAAATAAATAAATATTTAAAAAAAAGAAATAATAAACTTATTTATAATCACTTAATGAAGTTACTTAAATAATTTAAATAAAAGTATTTATAACTTTTTATTATAAATAACACTATTTTTGTAATAAACCAGCAGACCACAATTCGGTTGGCAGTATAAAAAACTAGTTGTTCCATTGAGCATTCTTAATAATATACATTAAGCCTTCTTGCTGAAAAACAATGGCACATCTGTGTTAAAATACAATTCAGAAATAAGAACTGCCAAATCAAAAGAGCAGTGGGAAGAAAGTAATGTAGGCTAGGTACACTGACTAGGGTTAAATGGCCACAGGTCAGGGTTTAGGAGAAACATGCAGAACTAGAATATGACAGATGACAAGTGGCCTGTTTCCATGGTCAAAAGTACAGGGTATATGAATTATGATAAATAGCTGAGGAAGTTATACATGTTCATTGATGTGGTTTTTGGATGAAGGGTATTTATTTATTTATTTATTTTTATTTATAATAGTAGTATGTATTACAATTCATAGTGCACATATATAGCATCTTTTTACATACAACTGTTTGTATACACAGTATATTTGTACCATTCAGGTCTTCAATCATGCATTTAGGATAATGATATCCATCTCATTCAACCACCTTTTCTTTCTTTTTTTCCCTTCCCCCTCCCCCCTTGCTCCCTCCCATCCCCTCCCTTCCCTTTGACCATTCTAGTATTCCTTTAATCCTCCTATGTACCCCCATCCAACAACACTGTGAACTAGCCTTCTTATATCAGAGAAAATATTCGGTATTTGGATTTTTGAGATTGACTAATTTCACTTAGCATTATATTCTCCAACTTCTGGATGAAGGGTATTTAGTGATGAAACTAGAGTTTAAGAGTTCAGGGTGGAAACACTGGAAATATGTCAAGGAGAAAGAAATTATAGGAACGGTGTAGAGGGGTATAGATGCCCAGAAAAGATTGTGTTTTGGATGTTGCCCAAGAAACACAATGAAATGTGGCATGGTAGAATTTTCCACTCCTCTGGAGTATTGTCAAACAATCTAGCTACTCAGTTTAGCTTCATTCTGAAATAAAGGTTATGGGATTGGTAAAAGCCAGCTCTGTAGTGGTGTGAACTCTAAGCAGGTGAACATGGTGGTGTTTTGGAGCACACTGGTGAGAGACAAGTAAATAAACCCTGTGAACTTGGAGGTAACAGCTTGAACTAGGGGTGGTGGTAGAGGATGCAGAATCAACTCCAAGCTGTTCTCTGTAGTCTTGCACATACAGATAATTCCTTCCTATGATTTATTACCACAGATGGATAATTTCATCAATTATGTGTTGACTCTTATTATTTCCAGTGTCAGAGGACATCCTTTTATAGCCCCCTGTGTGTATGATCATCAGGTTGCTTTAAAGCAAAGATGAATTTAATGATCCTTCCCTAAGTTTCTCCTTGTCATTATTGCTTACTTGCTAACATTTTGGGTTTTAATTCTTTTTCTTTTCTTTTAAATTTATCGCTTGATGGAAATAATTGGAAGGTTTGAATATTTTTCAACAGTGGGAGTCTTTATTAGCTTTTAAGTAGATAAAAATATCCTTTCTTCCCCATAGTGCAAAGTGGAATGGGCTATTACTACCATCCCAGTAAATTAAATTACTTCAAAAAAATAAAAAAGAGTGGATTGTGAAAATGTTTAGCCGAAGGAGTTCTCCAGCTGACTGAACATTTATGGGCACTTCGCTACCAAGGCAAGGTAAATTCACCTACAAGCAGCTATTTAGAAAACAAGTGTATAATGATAGTTGTTCCAATTACCCAACTGAATTAGCTTGAACTTCAGAATAAAAAAGTAGAATATATATATATATGTGTGTGTGTGTGTGTGTGTGTGTGTGTGTGTGTGTGTCACCAAATTGATGATAACTAAAAAGATCGCAGTATAATCACTGAGAAGAATATGAATGGGACCAAGTGAATAAGCTCAAATTGGTGAGACAGAATAAAATCAGTAGTAACGAACTGAAATTATGAAAAAGGAAAGTTTAATTGGGAAATCAAAAACACACACATGCACACCGTATGTTTGTTGGCTTCTGATTAGAAAGTAGTCTGCTTTGTTTTAAGTCAAGCAGTCTCCTGGCAGGAATAGGGAATTAGGTAAATCATAGCTGGTGCTCCCTGCTGGGCTTACATCTTTAAGCCACAGCAACCTAAATTTAACAATAAGCACTGCTGTCAACCTTGGATGCACATTTGAATCACCAGGGAAGCTGTTTTAAAATAGAGTGTCCTGGGCTATACCCAAAAAATTCTGATTTAATTGATGTGAGATAGGGACCAGAAAAAAGGAGTTTTAAAAATCACTACAGATGTGTCAAAGTTGCATTGAGGGCTGATCACCATTGCTTTAAGGGCAGTTTGCATGGTTGAAAAAAAATCCCAAATGGCCAATGAAAGGAAGGTGAAGCATTGCACTTCTGTTTCTGAAATTAGGGGTGGCAGGCAGGAGTTGATTGTTTTGAGTTTCAGAAGCAGCAGAGAAAACGGCTGTAGCAGTGTCCTGCCCTTCCACCCTGGGGTAATGGTCAGCCTCTACTGCTCATTATAACTTAGGAATGATTCCTTTGCAAGAGACTAAGGCCATTTGGGGTTGAGAGTTGAGGATTATGTCTGAAAAGATCAAGGGTGAGTGGAATCCATTCTGTACCAGGGCAACTTGTGGATGAATTGGATAGCGTGCTAAAATTTGTAAAAGGGTAACTTCGTGGCACACACCATGGCACACATGCAGCCGTGCCTCAATGGTGGATCCAGAAGTACTGCCTGTGTACAGCTCTGCGTTTAGGAGGCTTTCTCCTGATTTCATAGACATCTATTGTTTGGGTTAGAAACAATCTGGTAATCTTCCCACCTCCTTCTTTCCTTCCTCATAGGTTTTCAAATTCCTCTAGTGTGGCATTTTATAGTGTAAAATTCTGCTCACATTTGTCTTCTATATCAGGTCATAGTTTTTTTTTTTTTTTTTTTTTAAACCTTAAGGTCATGGGTCGCTTTAGTAATTCTAATGTCTTTAGCTCTCATAACAATGCCATGCCTGTAATGTGTGTGATCCGAGACCTCCTGTTTCAATTCATAGCTAAGAATGGCTGGGAGACAGTAGAAAGGAAAAAGGAGAGGGAGCAGCTTACTGTTTTTGAGGCATTATCTCTTTGAAATAAAACACAATTCCCTACCAAATACCTCTCATAAATTTATACATTCTTTTAGCACACATTTATTGAAGAGTTTTAGGCAGAAAACAGCAGACAAGTCAGAAACTGACATCATAGGGCTTACACAGGGGAAAACAGACAGTAAAGGAGCAAAGACACACACCGTCAAGAATATTCGACATTTTGATAAATGCTGAGCAGAAAATAAACAGGGAATTGAAACAAGGAATGGCTTACATATGTAAATGGGGGTGGGATGGCATTTTAGACAAGGTGGTTAGAGAAGGCCTCTCTGAAACATGACATTTAAGTTGAGACTCAAAAGATTAGCATAAGCCTACTGAAGGAAAAAAAAAAAAAAAAAAAAGAAGAAGAAGAAGGCTATTCCATGCAAAGTCCATGCAAAGAAAATGGTAAGTACAAAGACTCAGGTACAGGAATAAGTTTAGTGAGATTGAAAAATAGAAAGAAAGCTTATTTTTAACTTTTCCACAAGAAAAAGTGTGGGTGGGAGGAATCAGTTTATGATTAGATGACCCGTGAACCTCACCTCTTTTACAAAATCACCAAAGTTCTCTCTGGTCCTGTTAGAAGCCATCATATACTCTAGGGCAGGTTCATTGGCTTAAGAGTGTCCTGTAAGATCTTTGCTAAAAGGTCACTTGGCTTTTATCCTGCCAGAGTACATCTGATCTGAATGACCTTGATGGTGACCTCAGACTCCCACCTGGAGGTTCAAGTCTAACTTCCAAGTACCAAGGTTGCGTGAGTCCCACTCTTTGTCTGGGAGCCACTGAGAGCTTTATTCTACAGAAGAATTAGATCTTCAGTGTAAATCTGCAATGCTGGGAGTACTTTTCTCTCTGTTTTGCTGATATGGAATAGGTGGTCTAAAACACAGGGAAGTGTAATCCTGTTCATCTTACTCTGTCAGTTCTTAAAAAGCTCCAATGTTGATAGTACTTACTCTTTTTTATATATCTAGAACCTAACACGGTGTCTAGATCACAGATAAATGGACTCTGAGTTAAATGGTTAATGCTTTAATGGTTAAAAAAATTAAAAGATCAATATTGTAATACATAAATTTTCAATGAAATTCAAAGTTCATTGTACATAAAGTTTTATTGAAACAGTCATTCTCATTCATTCACATTTTGTTTACGTTTACTTTCATAGCCTAAAAGCAGAGTTAAGTAGTTGTTGCAGAGTTCAGTAGTTACAATAGATATTGTACGGGTCCAAAGCCTAAAACACTTACTGCTGGCTCTTTATAAAATAAGGTTTGCCAAGTCCTGTGATAAATATTTGTCATGTGAATGAATGAATGAACACATAAATACACGAACTATGATGGCAAATTCACTTTGATATAATTACTCCTTAATAGTATAGACCCCATGGCACAGATCCAGGCATTGACCTAGACCTTTAGATATTTCATATAAAGTATGAAACCAGTATTATTTATGAATCACTCTCTTATGCTTTTCTAATATATATTCAATCAGAATAAAATTTTTAATTGCATTTTCTTAATGGGCATGTTCTATTTTTATAATTAAACATACATCTCAAGATTTTTTTTATTAGAAACAGCCAGTCTCCCAAGGAGTTCAATTTAAATGGTATTAGAATCAGAGTAGTCATTTCATCTTATCAATTATGTGGAAAACTTTCTGGGTCTTTCCTCCTTCTGTGTCTATGAGTTGGTTCTAAAGTTCTACCTTGGGTTATGCAATACTGTTTTACAAAGATACATGCCTAGAAGAAACTCAATCACCTCCTTCCATGAGAAGTACACTTCAATTTTGTATTTGTTAAATAATTTTTAACTTTACATGCATGCCCACTGTGTTGTTAGATTAGATGCATTGGGAGAGTCACAAACTGAATATATCTTCAAAGGGAAAATACATCAGTTACATTTTGGTTAATCAAGAGCCACATTTTGGTATAAAACCCATTTATGGCAGATAAATTGTTTAACATGAATCCAAATAGAATACTACACAAACTCATATGGAAAATAGAACAGGTTGCTCTGCACATTGAAGAAAGTGAGAGGGGGCTTGGGTGCAAATTGTCACCAATGTGGATAGTACTTCCTAGATGCAGATATTCCTGCGTTTACTTCCTTTCCCAAACTGCTAGAAGGGATGAAAACAAAACTCTCCTAAATTGAATCAATTGCATATGCTGATACATTTTGTTTTTGTTTGTTTACTTTTGTATGTATTTAATTTTCCAGGAAGAAATCTAGACCCACACAAGGTTCACCATCTTAGGAAAAACTTGTCTTTTGTGAATCATCATATATTACTGAAACTTCCACATTTTTTTCCCCATGGAGGAAAAAAATAATGTGACTTGAAATTTCATCATCTCTATTTTTTTCATATCTATTTTTATTAAAATATTTTGTAAGCAAATCAATGTAGATATTTTTATATAGGATGTGTGCTTCCAATACACTATTGGGGAAGACCTTCCTCTTCCTAATTCAGAGGCCAGAACTATAGCAGGAAAGCCTTTAGAAATTAATACCAGCTAATTAATCCAGCTCATTAGCCCAAAACCTCACTGAATGCTGAGAGGGCTGCTAATGTAATAAGCTTCCCAGTTAATGGAGTCAAAGCTAACTTCAAAGAACAGCTAGTACCTCATTCATTAACTTAATCAACTCTCTCGACACCTCATAGACAACAGATCCTAGTAGGAGAGCAATAAAAATGCAAGTGGATGTTCTGTTCTGATATCCCACTACTGACTTGAAAGCTAAAATTTGGACAACCGTGAGTGCACAAATAGTACACATTTCCACCCTTGAATAAAAACAGAACAAGTAAAACAAATTCTACACAGCAACTTTCATCAGAACTTAAGTTGAAAATGGTCTGAATAGTCGAGGCAATATACAAAACCAAATCTATTGTATTTAGCATTGTGCATTTCACATGCCAGAGCTACCATACACATTTTAGCCCCTGAACAAACTAGAAGTGAATCAGTTATCATTTTGCACCTTTATCTGTTTTTTTTTTTTCCTTTGAAGATGTTTTTAGAACAAAGGTCAATAAATGTAATGAATTATTTAAAATTTTATGATAGATTTTTTTCATATTTATTATTTAATCTTCAAAACAAAATGGGGGAAGGGATAATACTTTTCTAGTGCTTTCATTTGACAAATAAGTGAATACCCATAAGGTATCCAAGAAATGTTTTAGATGACAAACTTCAATAATAATGCATTTCACATTACTTCTATTTTCATTTATTGTCAGTAAATTTTCCCGTTTGCTATAATCTCTTGGATTTATCATCTCTTGAATTCTTGAATCATTCTGAATCTTTCTTACTTCTGGAAATTCTTTTCTATTATAGCTACTACTTATTGAGGCAGGTCTTTGTGTGCATCAAGTATTAAGATACCAGAAATGGCACACTTCTCTTTTTAAAGAAGTTTCATTTGATTAATTAACCTATCAGCTTTGGCATTGGTGGAGAGAAAATGAAGAGCTACTGGTGAAGGAAAGAAATTGGTGAACAGCAAGAAATAAAATGGAAGAGCCTTTCACAGTGGCCCATGCCTGTAATCCCAGCAGTTGAGGAAGCTGTGGCAGAATTGTGAGTTCAAAGCCAGTCTCAGCAACTTAGTGAGGCCCTAAGCAACTTAGTGAGACCCTGTCTCAAAATTAAAAATTAAAAATGATTGGGAAAGTGACTCTGTGGTAAAGTACCCCTGGGTTCATAAATTAATAAATGGCAGATATAGAAATTTTGTAAATGGAAGGCTAGTGTTCTGGTTTGGGCATTGTCCTTTCTTAGTGTTCTATAGTGTGAGTTCTGGGAGTAAGACATAGGCTCCTCTTCTTCCTGCAACATTAATGTTCTTCCTGATTTTCTCATTGACAGGAAACTATTCAGTCCTTTCTTCACTTTTCTCTCCAGGACCAAAAATATCACATGGTTGAGGGATTCATACTTATGGAAAAGAACTTTCAGCAACCCAAACCAGCTTTTCCTACAGCCTCATTGAATTATATGATAGCATTTTTAAAAACACTATGCTCTCTACCTTGTAGAGGTTTCTTGGAGTTCTGACTTAGTGATGGCAAAAAGCAAAAACTAAAAATGAGAAACACCCTTTATTTATCTATAAAAGGTAAAATAACCTTTGTTTATCTGAATGGTAAATTAGAGAGTTAGTACTCAAAGGTCAGGGCTCAAATTTCTATCCAGATATAGAAGAACAGTTGTTAACTTTTGAGTTCAAAATACTGTTTCAAAGTAGTGTCATAAAATAAGTCTTCTAACAAACATTGTATAAATAATGCCATGCTCTTTGGAAAGTTTGACTTTTAAATGAACAGAAATTAATGCTTAGATTATTGATGTTTTCTAATTGAGAAGCCTGAATTTTTCAAAAAAAAGAAGAATGTTACATGGTAAATGGGATCAAATGACGTAGTATGATAAATTGATTTGATATTTATCACTTGTTTTGGTTGGAATACACAAAACTCAGGAGTTGTGACAGTCTTGAGTTCAGTCAGGTGTAGGAAGTTATTTGGCAGTCAGGGTATGAAGATATCATGCATGTTTAATGAGGAGAAATTAGTGACATCTGTGTTCCTGAGACTCAGTGGTGCCTTTGTTCATCTTTCAAATTAGCTATCAAATATTTTCTTGTATTTTGTGGGCCAATTAAGCTTCACTTTTATTCAACTGACTTAAATGAGTTGAGATTCTATCAGTTTTAATCAAAATTCCTGAAAAAAAAAAAAAAACTACCCAAACTTGTTTACATGTACTTATTCCTTTTCCAATCTTGTCATATACTAATAGGGTGAGTAGAATAAGGGTGAAGTTATATATTCATTGAGCTATTGCCCTTCATTTTTAATCATTTTTACTTCCAATAAACCAAGTGTCTGTCTTCATTAAGCAATTCAACTGTACTGAATTCTTCATCTGGATTTATATGATGGTACTTTTTAAACGGTCTAAATAGTCAGAGACTATCCTTTAATTCTGGAAATTAGAGACCAAATGTCATTTAGGAAATTGAAAATCAACTTTATATGACTTCAATTGAAAGAACTCATACTGAAATGTGAACAATGTTCATGAAAAGTTAATAAATAAGACTAATGATAGTTCATGGTAATTTAAGAATGATCAGACTCTTAAACTACTCATAACTAATGCTAATACCTTTGAGAAAAGAGGTTAACAATATTGGAATTTCATGCCTATAACAAAACTGAACTTCAAAAGCCTTTGATCAAATATATCAAGAATCCATTTCATATTTCTCTCACATTCACTATACACATTCATTTCTCATTTTAAATATAATTATTACAGATGTAAAATTATGGGATTGAAGTCAATTTGCAGATTTTGAAGCTATACATGAGTAAAATTTCATTCTTCCTCCCAGATTCAAAAATATTCCCTTTCCCCTGACTTCTCTCTTTAAATCACAAGCACCAGAAGCCCCTATAATTGAGAGGAATGTGTCAGTTTTTTTTACTCCCTTCAGTGCGTTGGAAGGAAAACATCCTGGCAAAGGGTAAATGATGCTTTCAGAAACCCAGAACACATGCCAAGGTTTCTAGCTTCTTAATGCACAAAGTAGGACTGAAAGCCTTGGTTAATGAGCCACTCTCTGACCCTGATGGCCTGCATTTCTCTGAATGGAAACTGTAAGACAAAAGACAGGGCACATTTCCAGAAAAGACGCTGTCAGTATCGAGTAAAAAAGCATAAGAATATGTCCTTTCACTGTATTCTTTTTCTTTCTTAAGAATCAGGGAGGACTTTCAGGGTTATCTGAAATTTATTATAGAGGTAAATGAGGTGTCATTATTATCCCCATTTTCAGAGGAGTCACATGAAACTCAAAAGAATTAAAGTGACTTATAATTAGTCATAATGATGGTTCATCTGCTTTGCAACTTACCTCTGATTTAGTTATAAAAATGCCTCTATAGGTGTTTAAATGTGATTCATATTAAAGTGCTCATATCCTTCAGAAAATTGATTGGCAAGATTTCAATATATTCTCCTAATATGATTTTTTAATTCTGTGTACCACACCCATTGTCTGTAAGTAAAGCATAGCTTCCAATGCAGCCAATGTGTAGTCAAGCATGGGATCGAGGACGTCTTTAAATAGTGGTGTTCTGCTGAGTGACCTGGTAAAGCCCATCAGAGAGCTGAAGGAGCACTGGGACCCTTTGGAAAAGCTCCGAGAACACATTTACAAAAATACCAAAACTGCATTCAGGGAAGCTTAAGGATACTTTATTTTGACTACTGGAAAGGAAACAATGATACACATAGGGACCCAGGTGGTTAATGTACTGTACATTATTACTATAAAGTACAAGACCTCAGTCTCTTAGCTGCTCAGAAACTACAAATTCCGTTGATTACAAATGCCCTACAGAATAGACTTTAAGAGTAAATGAACAAACATTGTGCTATCTTTTCAAAGCTTACCAATTCACTTGACTTTTGAATTTTTGCCATTGGTCAGTTTTGCAGAAGGCAATGTTACAATAGTTTCTGGTCTTGCAAGAGGTTCCAAGCCTGTCTAAAATACACAAAGAAAAATGGAACGAACCCTTGCGTATTGCAAAGGCAAAAAAATGAACCCCCAACTGTTATAGAAAAACACATTTTCCAAATTCAGAAATGATATAATATATAACCCTAAAACTCTGCAACTAATGCAGGTTCCTTGACATTTGAGACAACTTAATTTGAAGACAAATAGGATTTCTCAGCTATGAAAGTGTTAATTCTTATTTGAAATTCACTGTTCACCTATGAACTACTGTTGCACACAAGGGTCTAAAAGACTCTTAATTCCTGTCATATTAACTATTACATGTTTGTGGATTCAAGTATTTGCTCATTGCAACAACTGGAGAAAGACCATTTGTGGTGCTACAAGACATTGACAGAGGAACAAGTCAGATGTAACATTAATTTTAATGTGTTTTTTGGTAAGTTGGCTAATTTGGAGAAAATCAGTCATTCATTTAAATGAAATTGTGTGGAACAAACATCTATACCTGGTGAGTATTTGTGTCATTTGGAAATAATGTGTTGAATTTTTAGGATGTTTTCAAGTTATGCCTCTCTACCTACCTATTGATAACAAAAAGTAAGAATGGATTATGTTACTCTTAGGTATGTCTTCTCCAAAATATTTATCCTGGCTAGAATGTCAGAACAAAGTGTCTGCTTCCATTGCTCTGCTTTGTCAGAGTTGTGGTGACCTATGACACCAATCACACATATCTCTTCCTATCTGACATACTTCAAAATCCTATGAGATTTCCCAAGACAGAGCTTTTGGCAAACATTTCATGTCTGAGTCTGTACAAAATATATAGAGAGGTCTAAATAAATAAGAAATAAGAATATTAAACCCACAGATTTGTGGTGAGGTAGTTTAGACCCAACTTTATATTTACTATCTAGTAATTTGGACCTGTTGCCTTAAAATCTGTTCTTTGATCTGTCAGCACCAAAATAAATGTCTAATGTCTACAACATTTCTACATCAATCACAATTAACCTAGTATGCATTTTTTCCAAATCTCCTTTTTGAGAATGGATTTGTATATTCAAGATTATATCAACAATTTGGTGAGAAATTCTATTACTATTTCTGATTCGTCACTATTTCTTAAACCTTGCTGAAAATGTTTTCTTTCCTGAGAAGTCAGTGTGCCTCATCACAAAAGTATGCTCTCTCTCTCTCTCTCTCTCTCTCTATATATATATATATATACATACAATTGATCTATATTGATATATATTATATATGTTAATACATATATATGTATATATATACATATGTATATGTATATATATATATATATATAAATTTCCCACCTCATCATGAAAAATACTTAATTACATGCATTAAGAAGGAATATTAAGAGCAGGATAGGAATTAATCTTAACTATTGCAATGACTTAAGCTGTAATCTGAATATGTGATTAGATCAAGCATTTTTCAGATATGCCTTAAACTGTGATCTCCAGATTTTAAAAATTCACAATGTGACCAGTACACACACAAATATGTGCACGTGTCAATTTGAAGCAAAACTCTAATGGAACAATAGTTCTAGTTAGACAACATAGTCCAGTTAGGAGGCAGTAACAGTATATCAGTTATTCTAACAAACAAGTTTAATTAAGAATTGCTAACATTATACAGAGTGTTATTAATTAATGAAAAGATTAGCATAGTGCCAAGGTGTCACAGAGACAAGTTCAGGAAGTAGCTACCACTCCTTCCTCGTGTAGGGTTGATGGAACAAAAGGAGGATGTTGAAATCACTAAACCTAAAAGTTTGGAGAAAGGGCTTTGAAGAGATGACCCTTATATTTCTCTAGTATTGTTATCTGTTGTGTGTGATGGGGCGGGTTGCTGGAGGGGTGTAAGTGTAATGAGATCAAATGTTCATATGCAGCAAATACTGGCAAGACTGAAACCAGGCATCACTTACTACCATGGAAATGAAATGAAACAGACAAATGAAGTAGAATTGTTGGAGTGAATCCCTCAAGGAGGAAGAGATAGACAGCCTACACTGAGAGCAGTTACTCTCCTTCTTCTAAGCCTTGCCATGCTTAAAACAGGTAAAAGGAATGCAGTCTGTAAACCTTCAACTCCAGGATCATAAAATGCACAACAAAAATGGATCTGGAGCTGAGAGACAGGAGGTTAAAACCTGCCACAACTTCTAACTTCACAGGGCAGTGACGCATTTGCACTTCAACCATCTTTGGATCCCTAATCAACAGTGTCAGATTGGATCTAACAGGTTATGACAACTGTTCTAGAAGGAGATCAAGAATTGAGCAATCATCAATTTCCTTTTTCTAACATTGAAACACACTTTTTTTTTGTAAATCAGAAATTTGTGGTTTAATACAAAGCTGCAGAGCAAATCAAAAGTACTATAATATTTTCAGGTTTTCCTATTAAAGGAGTTTATGTAGACCATATTTGTGTTTATTATACTATAGTAGACACACATTTAGCTTCTTAGCTTGAACACAAATAATATTACATGTTATGAACACAAAGATATGTCTTCTCCCATGAGCCCAGAGTTCTTTGGAATAATATTTTTATGTAATGAATTATTAGAAATAAATTATGGGATTATTGTTTAAGTTTAATTAAAAGCTATATGTGCCCATTATAAATATTTGAAATACATGAAATGAATAGTACAAATGAAAATAAAACATGTTATAATATGTAAAATATACACATGCTTACATTTTTATTTAAAGGAAATGAATCATACTGTACATTCTCTTGCACTTTTTAATTTTTCTGCACTTAATGTCTTAACCATTTTGCAACACAACCCATATTTGTAATGTCTGCTTGTCTGCATTTGAATGCATGGATGTACATAATGTTTTAAATTTCCCTGTTGGTGGACATTTAGGTGGTTTCTGACTTTCTGTAATGGGGATATGGCAATGGCTACCACGATAGATGATAGTGCATTGTACATTCTTTGTATATGATTTTATGTGCAAAACATATATAAATTATCCTGAATGAAATATTTTTTCTATTAGTGTTTATTAGTTGTTCGATCTATACTTGATGTCTTGAAACAACACGGAGAACAAAAATATAATCTACAGAGTGTTGTCTTACCTTTCTGAAATATTTCTGTCATCAACCTGTCTTTCCGTCTCTCACATGCAGATTCCACACCACGTGAAGCCCTTGCCCTACTATAGTTACGACCCGCCGGTGATTGGGTACTGCCAGGCTCACCAGCCACTGCACATCAACAAGGGCTATGAGACAGTGTCTCCAGAGCAAGAAGAAAGCCCCAGCTTGGAGCTCGGTCGAGACCACAGCTTCATCGCCACCATCGCCAGGTCGGCCGCACCTGCCATTTACCTGGAGAGAATAACAAACTAGTGCAGAAGCCAACTCCTCACTGGGGACCTCACAGTGGGGAGGGAGGGCTTTCATCCTAAAGGAGATATGGGTGTCCAAACCCACGCAATCAAGCAAGCTCATCGTTCCTGTTTAAAAAAACAAACAAACAAACAAACACAAATGGCATAGAGAAAAGAAAAACCAAAACTGCTTACAGAGGGCATCGGATGCACCTTCAGCATAACCGGGAGAACTACCAAACTTTCTTTGCTTTAAAATATAAAACAAACAAAAATGCTCCCGGATGTAAATAGTCCAGAGTGTCAAGTTCTTATAAAAATAGATTTCACCCTAGCTATCTATAGGTTTGTTTGTATATTTGATTTTTCTACACTGCATGGTTCCTGGGCTGGAGAACCACAGGGGGCAGGTAAACAGGGGTGGGTGGGAAGTTGGGGAAACAATACTGTTTTCCTTGTTAGTTGTGTGTAACACTCACATACTTTATTTCAATTGCTTTCATTTTATTTTTCCTTTAAAAATACTATGTTCTTGTTTGGTTGGTTTAATTTTTTTTTTTTTTTTCCTGGTCAAGTGATTCTGTTTTTGAATCTAAACATGGGCATTAAAGCTTATGTTGTACAAAAAGAAAATTTGTTTTACCATACACCACAAATAAAGTTGGCCACAAAGTTTGATAAAACTACTGGAATGAAAATTCAATAAATCTAAGTGAATGTTCCTTCAAGATACACATTGTACACAATATTAGGAGGTTTTTTGTTTTGTTTTGTTTCCCATTGGCAGCCCTCACTGTAAACAGTCTGAAAGACAGACCTGTGAAGACCTCGGAATGGGAAGACCAACAGAATTATTCTCACAGGGACAGAGGGTAGATGACCACAATGGCCATGTGGTCAATGAGTGAAACTGCCAACCTGACCAATTTCTAAACACAACATGATGTGTAACATTGCTTTTTAAATTGATGATCAATTAGCTTTTGTGTAGTTTTTATCAATAAAAGAAAATCATATTGAAAAATAAATATATTATTTTTGTGGTTAGTATACCACAGTTCATATAATGTTGAGTGCTTTATATTTGTGTTATGTTTCTAGTGTATATCAGGGCAATTCAATAAGAATCAGTAGGTATCTACTAAGTGCCTTCTGTATGTTTCACGGCTAGATAGGGAGACTGGAAAAGGTATAAAAAAGAAATGAGATATGGCTTATGAGCTAACATATTTCACAATTCTTTTTATAGACATGTGGCCTTCCTCTAATAAAACCATATAATGTGAGAAAAAAGTTAAGTATCCATGATAAGTTGTATGATCTTACAGGAGAAAAAGATCTATGTAAAAATTTCTCACTGACTAGAAAGAAGAAAAATGCTCACTCATATTTTGTTAACAAAGGAGTTAATTCTCATATCAGTTGAGCTATTTTCTCTTGACTTCCTCAGCATTGTGATACTATGTTTCACATTTTCAAGACTCACTATGGACATTCTTCTGATGCACTCACTGGTCTGATTAGCCTATACTTTCATTTTTAAAACAAAACAAAACTATAAAATGTATGTCATAATTTGTTAGAGCAAGTTTTACATTCTAAGGGGTGCTAACTTATTGTGGTACTACTGGATGTTGTGAGAACCAAGTTAATAGCTGCTATTCATTTAATTACAAAGTATACGAAAATAATAGTCAAACGTGAGTTTTGTTCTCAAAACTGTTCTAACTTGCTAAAATTCACAATTAAATTTAAAGTTAAATTCTATCTTAACTGAGAAAAAGATCATGTCATACTGAAGGAAAGTTCCATTAAGAGAAGCCCCCATCCCACACACAACAGTGAAAGTGGCCATTGCTTTCAAATTCTGGTAACTTTCCCGTTAATATTTATAAACTGGTTACATCTATTTTCTTAACCATGCAAGTAAAGTGTGTTAACCATGAGTTTAAAAGTTAAAGATAATTATTTGGTACTTTGATCTTCCTTTAAGAATTTATTCAATGGATTTGAAGTGGCTTTCCAAATTACAAGGATTTTCTTAACCCTCTCCCCTTCTTAATGTATGCAGTATTACCCATATATGTCCTGCCTACCAGACTTGATTTATTGGAGATCATACCTGAAAAATCTTGATCAAATTTGATTTAACTGAGCTCCAATTTATTTCTGTTTCTTACAACTTGTAACAGTGCTATAGAGATCCCCCATGCTATTTAAAACTGCCATATTTGGGCAACAGTTGCCTCAATTCAAACATGAAATAGTGAAGTGAACTACTAGCAAAACATATAGCATTGTGAAAATTATACCTTCTGAACATGAAAACTTTCAAAAAACTTATTTAAAATAATTTGCGTATGTTAGAACAAATTTACACAGAGCTTTGGAAACCTACAGCTGATTAAAACCAAAAGACAAAAAAAATTCAAATGGCAATTTAACGTGAGTAGGCTTAAGAAAGCCCTCTTTTGAAAAATTCAAGCTTGATATCATATGAAGGATCATCAGGTTTTAAGAGAAAACAACATCATTTTGTTTAAGTTAGTGCTATTTCAATAGAAGACTTAAAAACATAATATGGGACTATTGATCCTTGAAGCCCCAAAGTCAATCATTTTTATGCTGAAAGCCTGATGTAACTAAGGAGGATGCAAGGCTTCTGCATTTACTCACCACTAGGACTAAATGATCATCTGGGTCTCTAAACGATATGGAGCAAACTTGTCTATGCAGGTCACTTTCATTCCACATGTGCTTAGCTGTGCAAATTGATTTCCCCAGAGTCCCTCTTTCTCCCTTATAACATGAAGGTATGTTTATAATTCTGATTGTGACTCTAGCTAATATAAAACTTTGCACTGTCTTCTGGAAGGCAGGAATGATGTCGATTCTGCCTCTTGTTCATGTTGAAATGTTAAAGAGCCCTCTTAAAGAAAGTTATGCATTATTTCAATGCTCTCCTAATTAGAAATTTGATTTTATACTATAATGTTTATTGAACCTCTGAAGGATATGCAGGTTCTAATTTCAAAGCTGAGGAGTCTCATGGAGTATTTATAGAGGAAGGGCATTAAAACTATGCCTAAAAGCAATTATGAATGTGACACAGTACAGATTGGAACAGTCAATTATATAAGCATTTTGATTAACTTTTTTCATAAATATTCTTGGTAATGCTGAGTTTGCTTTTATTTATTGTAACAAGCCATAAGTAAATATCCTAAGTCAGCAGCTTGATGGATATCTGTATAGGAGTAAACTGTGCTTTACATTTTCATCCCCTTGTAGCTCTTCTCATAATATTTCATGTATGACCTTCTGAAACAGAGGATATAAATAAGAGCCATCACTTGCAGGATGCCAAAAAACCCAAGTACTTTCTAAAATAAAAAGTACATAAAGTTATAATATTTCAAGTAGTTTTATTCAATAATGAAGCAGTGTGGGTGGAAGGAGGGCTCAAAGGGGATGCCCCCAGCCTCCCTCCTGGACCTCAGACCATACTTTTATCAGTAGCTTGAGTGTAGCAGAGGCAAACATATACTATATAATCACTGGTCATAAAACTGGAAAAAAAAAGAAGAAAATGTATTATTTCAATCTGTAAACCTTTGCCGATTATCAACAATTATTCATTTCAATTGAACTTGGGGATTTAGGTTGAAAGATAACTTAATATTACTCAATAATTCAATAAGACCACCAAAGAAAAATAGATTGTAGAGGTGTGTGCCAAATAAGGAATATCATTGTTCACATCTAAACCTGGCTGGTCAAAACACAGTTGGAGTTCAGTGGTAGTATTAAACTTCCAAGACATAGCTATAAGCATACTAACCAGAACACAGAAAGTCAATGCATTCCATATATTCCTGCTTAATGGAAGAGCTGGAATCAGGATTATTTGCTGGCTGAAGACATTAAAGCAATGTAATCAAACCATAGAGAGAAGCAAATAGTAGCAAATTCACTGTGCTCCATAGGCCCATGACATCCAACCAGTGTTGGTAATTTATTTCTTGAGGAATCCAAGGCTCTTATGGATTAGCTTGCCCAGGTCCATGTCAAACTCCCCCACTCTACACCTAATTTCTCATGCCACAAGTTCTCTTATTAATGTATATTTACCATCATACAATTGTTACATGACCTTTAGTTGCCTTTAATTCAGAACAGCATAAACAGTGCAAGTTCAGAAAATTGGGTTATACATCCTTGAAACTAAGATTTTTTGTTTGTTTGGTTTGGTTTGGAAGTGGGAATTAAACCCAGGGGTGCTTAATCACTGAGCCACATTGCCAGCCCATTCTATATTTTGAGACAGGATCTCGCTAAGGTGCTTAGGGCCTTACCAAGTTGCTGAGACTGGCTTTGAACTTGGGATCCTTCCGCTTCAGACTCCTGAGCTGCTGGGTTATAGGAGAGCCCCACCACACCTGGCCAAACTGAGTTTTAACATCATTCATTCCAAATACCCACATGTAGTGACATTGTCTCAGCATTGTCCCTAGAAAAAAATGTGCTGCCTACCATTTTGTTCCCTGAAGTTTTGAGTTCCTCCTGTTATGATGTGCCTCTAGGTCCTGGTACTTCTAAGACTGAATACTGTGTTGTCCATATTACCAAACAGCTGATTCCTACCTGTGGATTTCAGTCATGTGTTATCAAATTTGCTCTGCTTATGACAATCAATACCCACTGTGCTCTCCTGGGCCAGCCTTCGATGCTACCCTCAGACAGGTACTCTATTCTCTTGTCCTGCTCACTCTCCTGGAGATTGACTACTCCAGAAGTAACATGTTTTGCAAAAATACCCGATCTACTTCACCAAGATCTGAGTCATCATTCTGATTCTAATATGCAAAATAAGTAGTCATCAAATATTCATATATGTTAAATTACCTGAAAGACTTTTGGAAACAAACTAGTGTGACCCACACCAACATGTCTGATTCCCTGGGTCTAGGATGAGATCTGAAAAGGTCTCTTGAGAAGAAGACTCTAAGTAAGGCTGAAACTGCTGACAAACTACATTGAAGGACACCTTAAAGCACAGATAGATATTACCTTTTTTTTTTTTTTTTTTTTCGTACCAGGGATTGAACTCAGGGACACTCGACCACTGGGTCACATCCCCAGACCTTTTTTGTATTTTATTAGAGACAGGGTCTCACTGAGTTGCTAAGTGCCTCGCCATTGCTGAGGCTGGCTTTGAACTCACGATCTTCCTGCCTCAGTCTTTCAAAGTGTGATAGATATTACTTTACATATAGCCCTGCTTCATGAAGAGCTGGAAGCTCTTCATCTGCCTATGGAGCAGAGTGAATTTTCTACCATTTGCTTCTCTTTGTGGCTTGATTACATATATTACTTTAATGTCTTCAGCCAGCAAATAATCCTTCTTTAGATTGATGACTATGGGCATTCAGAGTCTGTATTTTGTATTTTTCCTAGTGTTTAACATGAAATGAATCTTTAAAATAAAAATTGATTAAGAACAAATAATAGCACTATACTATCATGCAACATGAAAAGCCCAAACATTTTAATAAAGAGCATTTTATAAAATATGCTATAAAATAGCAACAGGCAATATTCTCTATGAAAGCAAAGAAACAAAAAAAAATTAGCAAATTTAACATTTAAATAATATCATAAATATTGCAATAAAAAAAAAATCAGCCTGAGTTTTCTAAATGTATCCAACCATAAAACCCTTCCTTATTCAATATCTAACAAAAACCCTGAAGAACTAATTTCCTATAGAACCCATTTGGGAAATGTTGATTTAAGGACCATCAAGAAAAGCATGTACTTTTGCAGATAACTACTTATACATTTACAAATGACACAATGTACTCTTATTTCTGAGATGTATGGAGGCTCTTTTCTTTTTTTAAATCAGGGACTCAATATATTTTAATCTCTCTAATAATAAAGTAAATGTCAAGCTCATCTGGATTAAATGAGAATGAATAATTAAAATGAGGAGAACCTGGTATCACGAATGGGAAATAGATCTCTCCATGTCCAACATTCTTCTTTTCTTGGAAGAGATTAGGCTCATTGTTTCTACTGTGTAAATCAAAATCGTAATAAATCATCAAAGAACACATGGAAATGTGGAGAGCTTTTATTATCTGAGTTGACAGTTTTCTGATCAGTCACCAGGCTCTGGTGATGTCACTCATTCCTCTGTTTTCTGGGCCAGCATTTCTGGGAATAGAAATGCTGGTGGCAAGGGGAGATGAGAGGATCAGGTATGCGCCTGAGCTTATGCTATCCAGGTCATTTTTGTTTTCTTATAGATTGAGGGAGCTGATTGCAGAGTCAGAATGAATTTTAGACTTTCTATATTCATTATTGTTTTTCAAAATCATACACAAAAAAAAATTAAAATGAGGTAAGTACATGACCAGATTATGCAAGTTTAAGAAAAAGCTATCCTACTGGTAATAATGGAAGAACTATGTGACTATTATTCTGGGATCAAAAATGTTCATATTATCCAAATTCTTGAGGTTGGTTGTACATGTTTGATTTCAGATGGCAAAGGGAATCCATCACAATTATGCTGGAGGTGAAGATGAATCAGGTAGATGTATTAGTATATTCTGACTGCTAAAACAAAACACCAAAACAAAATGCCATAATCTTCAACAATGAAGATGTGTTTTCTCACACTCTGGAGGTAGAAAATCTAAGATTAATGTTCCAGCAGTTTGCTTCATGGCTTGCCCACTGTCACCTTCTGTTTGTGTCCTCACCTGGCAGACAGGAAGTGAACTCTGTCCTGTCTCCTCTCAGGAAAGCACTGATGCTTTATTAAACTAGTTCTTTACCCTTGGAACCTCATTTAACCTTAATTACCTCCTTATAGGCCCTATCTCCAAATAGTCCATATTGGAAATTAGGTCTTTGCCATATAAATTTTAGTTCATAACAGGCAAGAAGTAAAAAACAGAAAATTGAACAATATCTATGAGAGTGATCCAACTGAATTCAGAGAAAAAATATGAAATATGAATAATAAAAAGAGCCAGTTTATTCTAACAGAACTGTAAATGTATTTATAAGGAGAGACTATATGGTTCACTTTCCATATTAGATACATGGAGTATTAAAATATTTCTTAATAAGGTCTTTGAAGTAGTTAATTAACCAAGCTTTATATAGTATCTTAATTTTTTAAAGAGATCTATTACTTAGAAAAAAACATTTTGCAAACTGATTTTGTCCTGGTCCCATGATATACTTTGCACAAAAAGAGTTCCAAGGTCAAGAAACCCTAAGAGAAAGCTGCATATTTTATTGACTCTCAGTGCACATTAATATATTAAAAGCTTTGAGAATTTCTGTAGTAAAAAAGCCTTTTTAATTCAGTATTTCCCAATTTTATTAGATTATGGAACATTTTTTATTAAAATAAAAGCTATTGAGAACCTGTAGAGTTAGTTTTCCACAGGGCACATTTTGGAACACATTTTATATCTGTTAAAGACCTTACCTAGGGAAAAGAGAAAGGAACACTTAGTGTGGGTGTAGAGTTCTAAAACCTACCAATGTCAATTTCTGGAAGATATTGCATTAAAAAAAATGTATTTATTTTTTATCTAAAGCAAGTATTTAGATTTTTTGATCGGAGTATATTATATAAACAATACATAGAACACTAATTATTATATAAGTAGATAGTTTGAATTCTCAATATTTCATCATGGTTTGATGAAGAGTGGGACTTGCACTTTGAAATTTGCCTATAGTCTGGTGAGTAGATTACTGAGATGTTGAAAATCATGCTAGAATTGTCAGATGAAATAGAGAAATTTAGACTCAATAAGACATTCAAGTAGGGCAAAAAGTTTCTGTCATCAAAGATTGAGATGATTTTAACATAAGAATGAGGATCATGTTTGTTTCTTTTTTTAGATTCAAAAAAAGGAGAGATAGTATGCAGTGTCAGATTTCAACTAAATGCATTTATTTATGAAGTGAATATTTAATAAGCATTACTATGTATCAGCCACAAATATTTGTCATATTAGAGATTATATCATCTCCAGGGATATTTCATAGACAAGAAAATTAGCAACTGTATTCCAAGCCGTAGGAGCCACAGTAAATAAGAAAGGGGCAGAATTGAAGCACATATTAGAATCACATAATTGGTAAGACTAGAATGTAGGACTGATGAGGTGAAAGTGTTTCAAGAAGGGAAACATCTCAGTGATCAGAAAGAACATGAATAATTTAAGGAACCAAAACACAGTAAGCAAGGGAAGAGGTGGTACCAAGTGAAGTTGAAGAGGTATTCAGAGGCTAGATCGTGTGATATAGGGGGAACTGTGCCAAGGAATTTGGACTTGAATTTAAGGAGCATGGAAATTATGTTAGTAATAACCAGGGGCTTATAAATGATTGCTAACAATGCAATAAACATATTTTGAATTTGGTATGAAGCCTGAATGGAAGAGCATAGATCAGAACTGTGGAGACCAGTCAGTAGTAATACAGCACTTAAGAAATGGCAAAGGACTTATCTAAGAAAATTCCAATGAGAATTGAAGCAGAAAAAATGGAGAAGACAATTAAGATTCATAAAGTGTTTTTAATCTACCATGCATAGATGCAAGAATTTTATGTTTAATAGTCCACAACAATACTTTGGGGTAAGGATTTTGAAATTATTGTTAATCACATTTTAAAATAAGGATGCAGCTAATAGAGAGGTTAAGGTAGTAAGTGATAGAATCATGGCTCAAAGTCAAAATGTCTCAAGAGAAAGGAGCTCTTAGCTCTTACTTCTTAAGACTCTACATGAGAGGTATTTAGGAAGTAGAAGCAGCAGGATGAGGCATTGGAAGCAGGCAAGATTTTGAAGAAATGGGAGGAAATTGATAAGAATAGTGTCCATATTTCTGTCTTGAGAAACTGATACATGTTGATGTTATTCTTTGAGATAGCAGTCACAGGAGGGATGACTTGGTTTGTGGCATGAAACCATAAATTCTCATTTGGACATTTTGAGTTTCAAGGGCTTAAGAACTTTCAAGTGGTGTCATTTAGGAGCTGATGAGATAGGTAGACCTGAAACTCAAAAGAAAGATGGTGCTGTATATATTAGATTTTGAAGGAGAGTCTTGGGAATCACATAAATATACTATGGACAGTGTTGTAGATTGCCATCAAAAGAGAATCAAGAAGATTATCCAGAAAAATATCATAACTTGAATAAAATCTATCATTCTTGTTAAGGTGAGTGAGTTTTTCCACTTTTACAAATAATGTAAGGACCTGTCTTGGCATATATTGAAACTCTGTTATTGGAAGTATTGACATGGATGTCTGATGACCGGCTTCAAAGATAATGTACAAAGCAGTTTGCATTCATTAGGAATGTAAACTAGATGACACCTGGACTCCTTCTAATGGTAAGAATGTATGATTCTGAACATTTTTCCATTCCATTATATATATATATTTGGATATATATATTTGGACATATATATAATCCAAAGCCCCAAACTATGTGATTACTTTTAGTATTTGAGATTAAAAAAAAAAACAAAAAAATCAGAGCCTGGATTTCATTTTCTTATTTCTTGATATCTGTCAATATCTAACTTGATAGTAATAGTTGACATATCAGGTATAAGAAAATACATACCATTTGTTAAATTATACAATCCAGAAATTAAATATTGAATGATTAGGAAACTATTTCTGGATTTGTTTCAAACTGCCAATGAACTACTCATAGGCACCTGGTATACAGTTGGTGTCCAGTAAAAATAAATAAAATACAGTTGTGGTTGACAGGGGCTGGAGGACGGAGCAATTGAGAATTGCCAATCAATAGGTATAAAATTTCAGTTGTGCAAGATGAAAAAATGCTAGAGATTTGCTGTACTACATTGTACCTATACAAAACAATATTGTACTTACAAAAATCTCAGTTTATGTACTTATCACAAGAAAAAAAAATTTAAAATGAATTTAAAAATTCATACATCTATGCATGTAAGCACATTCCTGTAATCCCAGTGACTTGGAAGGCTGAAGCATGTAGATTTCAAGTTCAAAACCAGCCCCAGCAACTTAGTGAGGCCTTGTCTCATAATAAAGAAATAAAAAAGGCTGGGAATGTGGCTCAGTGATTTAACATCCCTGATTCACACCCCAGTACTAAAAAAAAAAAAAAAAAAAAAAAAAAAAAAAAAAAAAAAAAAAAAAAAAATTAAATCCATGGTAATTTCAGGTAATTTATTACTTGAGAATACTGTGAGGATATTGATTTTGAACACAGATTTTAGGTTTTCTAGCTCCAGAATATTCTAAGGATTCTTCTTGGAATATTTTTACCCCCAAGGACAAGTCAAGGACCTTACCTGACAAAAATGGAATAATTATGTTATATTCCTATAATTTTTATTTGTTAATATTAAACATTTATGTATGTAAAAGTTTTCAAAGCTTGTTTGAGGAATCTTTTCAGATCATGAAAATTAAGTTGTCCTATTTCTTATTAATATTTGTAATTATTCCCTTGCACGAGTCCAGTTTAAAATATTGAAAAAGTAGGATTTACTGGTGGTTTATATAATGAGACTAAAACAAACTTCAGACAAGCTCCAGAAAAACTGTTACAAAGTATGATCCCTGTCTGATGTTTGACCGGTACCAACTTCAAGCCTCACTCCTTTACTCTTCCCTTTTGCCCCACATCGGGGTGAGAAACTGGAGTGCATTCCCCTCTGGTGCCAATGGGAAATTCAAACCATGCAAGCCCCACCTGTGCCTAGGAATCCACAGCCAGCACCAGCACCAGCCTACTATTACAAGTCCCAAACCAGTCTCTTTCCCTCTTCACACAGGACCATTATGGGACAAGCTTGAGAGCTGAGAAAGCCCTATAATATGAGTAATAAGCCTTTCCATACACTCTTGGTGCATGTCAGATGTCATCAATCTCAACCTACAGACCCTCCAAAACAAAACAAAACAGAATAAGCATTGTCTAGTGGTTCTATCAGTTATCTAACATTTAACACTTATTTCTATCACAGAACTTGGCATTGGTCACATTTTTAAATGGTACATTAAAGAATCAGTGTTTTTTTTTTTTTTTTTCCTTTCAGAATGATTTTCATCTTCCCCCTACTTTATTCCTCATTGGTAAGCTTACATATCTCAAATTGTAATTTAGGTCTTCTTAAATGTTATGTAAACAAATTAATCAATTTATACATGGCCCAGAGAACTCTCCTTTACAAATTTGCAAAGTTCTATGAAATAAATACAAAAATATATATGCATACACATCACTCATGTACATGGCTTTACTACTCCCTGTGTATAAATTTGGGAAATGGTGACTGGTTGCTCTAGGGATGAGGTAAATTTTCTTTTCAAATGTATATTTATAAAAGCTTTTGGTAACTCATCTCATCTCACTGTTCATATGTTCCCCAAAGTAAAGTGGTAAAGACTATATGCTACTCATTCATGAGATCACTTTTCTCTCTCCTATAGAATACTAGAAGACTACCATTACCAGTATTGTTGATGGGTAGATTTAAGATTCCTGGTTGTGTTCTCAACAGTACAAAAGTGATCTGTCAATTATAGCCTGAGGCAGTTAAAAGCAGGTGGGAATTTTTCATACTTTCTTTCCTGTTCATGTAGCTGGTACAAATCCTGGCTCCCCGAGTTATTATTGAGGAAAAGGTTCCAGATACAGCCACTTAAAGAACCCAACAATGCTGCTGATTAGAATGTTGTGCTAAGCTACTGAGATTTCAGGGGTTTTGTTACTCCTGCAAAGCATAATTGACACCTAAAAATAAGCAATTCCAAAATATCCATAAACAACAATTAATTTAGCAATTAAATGTCTCCATGACCTTAAAAAAATGTCTTTAGTCAGTTACTTTGGTGTCAGTGAAACAAATCATAAAACATGTTCAATGATACCTGCTAAAGCATGGTAAAGAAAGGTTTATTCAGAACCATTGTGATAGGTATAGGGGTCACTGCAGTGGAGTTTTGCACAGTGAGAGAGGCTGGACTCAGTGCAACATTGGCAGGTGGGAATATATAGCCAAGGAGCAGAGCCAGTCTTAGTGAATAGAAAATCACCAATAGGAAATATCAAGGGTTAGAGGAATTCTGGCTAAACTAACCTACCAGGATTCTGGTTGAATTCAGGGTGATCAGACATCACCTGGGAGATGATGAAAAATGAGGAATATGATCAGACATTGAAAGTGAACAGATATGCAGGGTGGGGAATTTTGCTAAACTGCCTTAGCAGAGTTCTTTCCTAAACCTGGATATTTAAAAGGAAGTACAAAAATGGGGCTAAGAGAAGGTTAAGATCCTAACTAAAGTTTGGTCCAGCAGAAAATTTTTGTTAGCATCCACTGAAGTAGTATTTTTAGTGCTTTTTTACACAATAATCTTTTAAAATATTCCACTCTGAAAAATCTTTTGCTTTTACCCATTCCAAGGTCACACTTATTTTTCTCTATTTTACTGTTCAGTTCTTTTAAAGCTGTTTTTCTTGTTTATCTGTCTTTGATGTTATCTTTTCAAAGAACACCTTAGCCTTTTGGAATCTGTCTCCTAAAAAATGAATGTATCAAAAGGGGTAGCACACAGGAACCCTTCTGGCACTAGAAATTGTCCCCTGAGCAATCACAGAAGCCATTTAATAGTATACCATCAAAGGTAAGATGAATTACTTTGCTTGAAGTATTTTGTTAATTTATATATGTCTGTTATCAAGGTCCTATCACTTATTTGAGAGAAAGTTAAATTACCTGCATGTATGCTAATAAGCTAGCTATTTGAAATCATTATTTCTTTACAATCAGTGCTGTTGTATCTCTGAGGATCCAACTCTTGATGGATAAATGGAGCTTTATCCTACTCATTGTAGAAATTTTGGAAATATTGACTAGCTGCTGCATGAAATAATTTTGCTTTTCAAGTATATTTTCTTTGTAAAAATATGTTGTCAGGCTTTTATAATCTTTCATTTTCAATCTCTTGTTAAACGAGAACAGCACAAATACATAAAAAAATTTGAGACAACAAACCAAATATTAATGTGATTGCTTCAAGGCTTGGACAAGCAAATAATGAAATACAATGCTCTGTTAAGTTATATGTGGCAGATGCTTAAATCAGCTTTAATTTGACTGTAGTTACCTTTAAAGCTAGAATTATGGATGGTTTATAAATGTCTTTTTCAAGAAATTGTGGTTTTTGTTGATGAAACAGATACATTTGGGTATTGCAAATGTGTAAATAATTTCCAGAGATATGACTTCTACAACTTTTTAGATTGAATCATAAATCAGGGGTTGTCTTTTCTGTTACTTTGTTTAAATTGAGATTCTAAGTGCAAAAATAGATTTGTGTTGCATATTCTTTTCTTCCTCTAAATTACTATTATTTGCTTTGTACTGCTTATTCAGAACTTAATCAGATAGCAACTTGTAGACATCTTTTATTACCTCACATTTTTACTAATTCCAACTTATTATTTAGCATCATTTGTTTATAACTCTTCATTCTCCACCTAAATAATAAAGCAATCAGAGGCTTTACAATACCATACAAAGCCTATTTCAGAGTAAAATCCTTAAAAATTGTTTCCTAAAATGTACAGTAATCCTTTCCCAGATTTATATAGTACTATAAATCAAAAAGGAATACTCAAAACATAAGCTGGAGTTCCCTCTTACCATGATTTTACTTTTTGTAGTTCCAGTTACTGAATATCAACAGCGTAAAAATATTAAATGGAAAATTCCTGAAATAAACAATTTGTAAGTTTTTAATTATACAATGTGTTGTATAGCTTGGTGAAAACTTAAGTCTTGCTGTATCTTGCCTGGGATATGAATCATACTTTTATTTAGTGTATCTACACTATATGCATTATCTATGCATTTGTCACTTAATAGTCATCTTAGTTATCAGATCAAATGTAGTGCTTCTGTTCATGTAACCCTTATTGCACTTACTAATGGCCAAAAGGTACCAGAGTAGTGATGCTGGCATTTTGGATAGACCAAATAGCAGCCTGATGGTAGTTCCTTTAAGTGAAAAAGTAAAATTTCTCAACTTAAATAATTAAAAAAAAAAAGGTTATATGGTGAGGTTGCTAACACATACAGTAAGAATTAATTTAAAAATGCATAGATATTTAGGGTTCAGTACTATCTTGGGTTTCAGGCATCCCCTGGGGGTCTTGGAATGTATCCAAGGGGACTGATAACAGGGAACTGACTACTCTATATCCACATGCCCTTGTCCATATTGACCACAATTAGGTTGTGATGAGAGGAATACTACTTAAAATCTTAAAATGTGTTAGAACAGCAGCCAGTGACAACATTGTTTACAACTATTCCCTCTTGTAATTGTACAGAGTATCTAAGCATTTATTCATTTAATTAATTTAATTTTTAAGAAATTTCTAGATGAAGACATCCCAAAATGACTAAGTGACAGAATGTCTAGCCACAGTGGGGAGCAGGCTATTTCATAAGACATTTTTAGTTCACAGAATCTAAGTAGAGGGAATTAATAACTGTAGAAGCCCGTAATGGTCCATCAACTGTCAGTTGGCTTGTGAAATGGTGAATGTCTTAATGAGAGGAAGATGATTTTTCATGGTACCCATGACAAAGTGGTACTTGCTGTGCTGCAAAGTTCATGATGATTGACTGGTGGATTAGCATTTAGGAAGGACAGCTGTATAAATTTTTATATTTCAGATTGAAATAAATTCTATTGCATGACTTACAAGTAACAGAATGTTTTTTAAATATGATTTTGATGTAATAAGATTTTTTTCTATATATAAATGGTTAGAAATCTATCTTTCACTAAACACTTAATAGACTTTATCTGTGACTGATACATATATATATATATATATATATACCATATCTATGTATCCAAATACACACACACACAAACACACACACACACATTTGCCTTGGTTTCTGGTACAGAGCTTTAAGAACTCTTAGAATTTTCCTAGTTTTTTTTAAATTAAATTATTTATTTATCCTAATGTGTTATATATGATGACAGAATGCAATTCATTTCATATTACACATATAGAGCACAATTTTTCAAGTCACTGGTTGCACACAAAGTATTTTCATACCATTCGTGTCTTAATACATGTACTTAGTGTTCCTAGTGTTTTGCTATGCTAATGATATGACATAGGCTAGGACCCTAGGTAGCTTTAGAACTGAGGCTGATTGCCTGAAAATCTGGTTAATTTCAGCCCCATCCCCTTGTTGACCTCTAAGGAGGGAAAAAGATCTGGAGATTGAGTTTAATCACCAATAACCAATGATTTAATCAATCATGCCTAAGTAGCTCTTGAAAAAATGAGGTTTGGGGAGTTTATCAGTTGGGGAACACAGAAGCCCATTGGTGAGTAGAGAAGATGAAGCACCCAGAGAAGGCATGGAAACTGTGCCAATGCCCAGCCCAGCACTTTGTCCCATGGACCTATCTCATATGACTGTTCTTAAAGTGAGCCCTTGATAATAAAACCATAAGCCTAAATATAGTGCTTTCTTGTGACCTGTGAATTATTCTAGTGAATTACTCAACCTGAGGAGGAGCTGTGGGAATCCCAGAATTTGTATCCAAGTTGGACAGAAATATAGGTACACTGCACACCCCAATTACAGCTGGCAATTTATCTTTCTTTCAGAAGGAGGAGCAGTCTAATGAAACTGAAATTTTAACCTGTGTAATAATTGGCATTAACTCTGGGTAGTTAAGTCTCAGAATTGAATTGAAATGTAGAACATGCAAAGAATGATGGAAAAACAAGAGCATAATAAATAAGTGGTACATGACCATTTTCCTCATCTTTTCTCTACTATATGTGCCAAAATTACCATTTCACTTACATTACCTTTTATGACTCCTAAAACAGGTAAAATGAGATATTTCAGGGCAAATACAGTGGAATCTTAAAAATTCCACCTCAAATTACAAGATCTTTATTATTGAAATATAGAACATATGTAAAAATAGGAGGGATATAAAGAAAGATTCTTTGTAATCTCAGTAATCCCCAAAAAAATAAAAACACTATTTTTAAGAGTTGCAACTTTGTGTGTGCATGCACAGTAAATCTTTTTTTACATTTCCTAATTATTTGCATACTGACTTTGACTTGCTTCTAATGTGTTATTAATGTTATCCTATGTAAAAAATAGCCTCTAGAATGTTATTTATAGTTATAGGTCATGGAAGAAGGAATCTACACTTCACCATTCTGAATGATCAGTATTTCAAGACCACATTTCTAGAATTATTCCTCTCATAAGATCCCAAATGCTGAAAAGAAGCCTGGAACTAAATGAATTTTAAGCTTTGTGTATATATGTAACATTAGGAATATTTTTTGTCTTTAATATTTAATTTTTATTTACAAATTTGATTTGGTTTTATGCCTATCTAAGCTTTTGGATTATATGCACATATAATAATATCTACTTATTGGGGCTTAATTTTTATATCTAAAATTCATCCACAATTTTCTTTGACTTATGACCACTTGGTTAGACTATGCCTCTGAATTCAAAGATCTCAGATATTTGATGATTTTCTCAATTTCTACTAACCTTTGTTTCTTCATTTACAAAGTGGGAAATTTTATGACGCACCTCTTAGGATTTCTGTGAGAACTAAATCAGTTTAGCACAATACCTGCAAACATTCAATAAATATTGGCTACCCTTGGTATGCATTTTTTCTTTTAATTATTAGTTATCCAAAAATAAGTAATGAGGTAATTGTTTTGGAGGCTGGTAATGTAGCTTGCTGGTAGAAATAATTATCTTCTCCATGATTAAAAATAAATTGTTTACCATGCAATGTGCAGTTAAATAACATAATGGAGGCTGGGCTTGGTGGCCCATGCCTATAATCCCAGCAATTTTGGAGGCTGAGGCAGAAAGACTATAAGTTGAAGATCAGACTCAGCAATTTAGTGAAGCCCTAAGCAACTTAACAAGATCTTGTATCAAATTGAAATAATAAAAAGGGCTGGAGATGATGTGGCTCACTGATTAAACACCCCTGGGTTCAATAACCAGTACCTGTCCCTCCCAATAAATGAATAAATAAATAATGGTGTAAAGGTATTTTTCTTACCCAGGGATTTTACAAACTATAGTAGGGATAATCACGAATATAATAAGATCGTTGGAAATAAATTCATCAATGTCTCCAATGCCAGGTTCAAAGTCTGTCTAGTTTTTGGCCAGTGACACCTACTATACAATATGCACAAAGGAAAGGAATTTAGGAAAAGGTAAGTGGGACATTGAGAGAAAAAGTGAGAATCAGGAAAGTACATCTGGGAGCCTAGAAGATTTGTATTGATTTTTGCCTCTTTCTTTGTTATTTCCTTCCTTTCTCTTCCCTTCCCTTCTTTCCTCTTCTCTTTCTTTTATACTTGAAGTGGAACCCAGGGTGCACTACCACCTAGCTCCATCCCCAGCCCTTTTCAGTTTTTTTTTTTTAATTTTTTATTTTGAAATACGTTCTTGCTAAATGCTGAGGCTGGCCTCAAACTTGTGATCTTCCTGCCTCAGTGTCCTAAGTAGCTGAAATTATGGTGCACAGGACCATGCCCAGCTTGAGTGTTGTTTTTTTATCCTCCAGATCATCCCCAATCCCCTAGTATCTGTTCTGATGCATGCCCACTGAATGTCACTTGCACTTAAACATAAAAGTTAGTGCTCTTCTCTAGACATTTCTGAAGACACAAAGCTCTATTGAGTGTCTCCCTGGAGTAGCACTCCCATCAGAACAAAATTGCTTCCTTTTTCTACATTATTTGTAAAATTTCCTCTAAAATTAAAGGGAGACTTTTATATAAAGGGAAGAAAAGTGTCATTTTTTTCTCCCCTGAAACCTAAGAAAACATCGAAGAGATCCCCTAAGGTTAACTTAACATCAGATCAGAAGGTGCAGAGCCATGAAAACTGCCCCTACAGACATGGTAGAACTTGATGCAGAGCGACACTAAAAAAAAGCGTGTTTCAAAGAGGTGAGTCGGTGAGCTTAAGGATGACCTGAGTCCTGCACAAAGTCACAAATGCCAAGGGAGTATCTTGGATTAAATTCTCCATGAGTAATCACCTTCAATGGGACCTACTATAATACTCAAAATATAATGCCTTGCAAATCACCATCCTGGTTATATCTTGCTACTAGAGATATATAACTATTCATATAACAATTTCAAGCAATCAAGAGGGGATCATTTAAAACACCAGGCCATCATTAAACAAACAAAAAAAGCACCCCCATTGCAACCTTAACTCTTGAGACAACAGAAAGCACTGGGAAGCTGGTTGCTGATGTGGAGATGACACAACACTTCCTGGGCTTCCCCTCTGTAAGTTCAACCTGAAGAGGGAAACAAGAGAGTTGTAGGGGAGAAGGAAAACTTTGAGTCATATATGCAACTGAATTTTTTTTAAGGGACTGCATGTTTTTCAATATGAGATTAGACCAAGATAACATTAAAAAAGTAGATAAAACAAGAGGAAATAAGCTTTCAGTTCTGTTTTGGTTTGAATCTTAAATGGTCCTCAAAGACCCATGTGTTAAAGGTTTGGTCACCAGCCCATGGTGCTACTGGGAGGAGGGGGAATCTTTAGGAGGTGGGGCCTAGTGGGAGGAAGTTAGATCATCAGAGTATATCCCCGAAGGGGATATTGGGACACTAGTTTTTTCTTCTCTCCTCTTTTTGCCTCCTGTTAACATGAGATAAACCGATTTCCTCTGCCTCTGACTCTTGCTGTCAAGTAAGGTTCAGCCACAGACCAAACAATGAGGCCAAGCAATTATGGACTGAAACCTCAGAAACTGTGAGCCAAAGTAAAATATTTCCTTCTTTTAAGTTGATTTATCTCAGGTATTGGTCACAGAGAAAGTAAACTAACACAAGTTGCTAGCAGTTTTGGAAAGTTAAAAGCATATCATGTCTAAAGTGCAAAAATAAAAACATTTATATGTATTATTATATCTGGCCATAGACTTCTAGTGGATTTCATTTGGTTATATCAACATTGATAACAGAGAACAAGCTCACTTGAATCATTCGTTATATATTTGTTACATAATAAAATATATATTCTCAATATCATTAATATTCATTTGAGAGATATTTAGGCCAGTGGCTCTCAAAGGGTAGTTTCTGTCTCAGTAGCAGAAGCCTTCTCTGGAAATGTGTCAGAAATAACAATTGTGTGGGCTTCACCCCAAAATTTCTGAATAAAAAATTCTAGTTGGGGTGAGGAGTAGAAATCTAGGTTTTGACAAATTCTCCGGGTGATTCTGACACATGCTAAGATATGAAAACCTCTGTTACAAGCTCTTCTCTATTTGTTTTTGGATGTTCTCTACTTGCTTATTCATTCACCTTCATGTTAATTATAATACCACTTTGTATCAGCCTAGGAAAGGATAGATTGTATGCAGGAACTAATAACTCCCAAATCTCAGTGGTGCAAAATGGCACAGGTTTATTTCTTATTCATGTTACATGCTCACTGTGGGCTTTCAGAGCACTCTGCTAATCATTAGGCACTAAGGGATTTGAAATGATGGAGCAGTCACCATCTCAGGCATTGTTGGTTGTCTTGTCAGAGCTAAAACCCAAAGCCTTCCATAACTCCCTAGAATGGAAGGAGATCAAGAGAGTCACAAATACGAAGCAGCAGCTTTGCATGTGGTGGAGCTCTCAGAGCAAATGATGTGTCTGCCTTCCCACTTGTAGTATAGCTCAGAACTGCCTTATGTTCAACATACATGTGTGTCTGCAGAAACCCAGTATAGTATTATGTTTTCCAAGTCCTGTTTATCACAGATTCATCAGTGTGGCATCATGAATCTCAAAAAGAAGTGTTACGACAGATTTATTGCTTTGGCCCTGAAAATCACATTTAACCATATTTTCAATTTGCAGAATGTATATTTATAGACATGCTACTACAGAAGAATTAGTTTCTAGCAAGCTTTAGATCATCCCTGTCAATATAGGTAAAATAGCTGAGACCTTGCCATTCCCTGAATCTTAGGCAACATCAGATCCATTTGGCATCAGTTTTTATATGATGTAAAACTCTCTGACCCAAGATAAAATAATGTAATGAGCATCATATGTAACATTTTGAGTCTTATTTGCTAATGCCTTCCAGTGATTTAAGTAATCCAAATATATACAATAAACCCACAAACATATTTACATATACTTCAAATATTCTAGGGGATAGTATCTGATTCAAAGTCATCAAGACAACCATATGATTTCCAAATCCTAAAGTTGTTATCTAAAGCACTTAAAAAGGCACCTAGCACATAACAACTCATTGTTAATATTAGTATTCTCTTCCACATCAAAGTCAATGTTAATCACTGATTGGACACATCTTAGATCCTCAAAATGAATGGGTCTATTTTGAAAGATCAAAAGCAATCAGAAAATAGTGACATGCTAAAGCCTTGCAGCATTTTTTATTGGATCTGACCCCTTGCTGAGAAAAGAGATCATCTGATTTTTTTTTTCCAATCCTGACACAATCCTTAGGAATGGTACCACAATATGAAGGTGGTACAATATGAAGGGGCTATAACATAAAGAAGACCATGGGATGAAATAGTGCTGCTGAGCCTGCATTGACCTGTCACTCTCAAAGTTCTGAGGATAGGACTATTAATAAAATATTCAGGGAGTAGGATGACCCTTGTTTGGATATCTTCTAAACTACTTTTGTCCCAATGGTGAGGTTATTGTGGAAATTCTGCAGTCGTCAAGATGTATATACTAGCAACTATGGTGAACAAAGAAACCTGATATTGCCTTCTAAGTAAAATGAGCTTAGATGCTGATACATCTGGGGCAGGCCCAGTGTTTAACTAAAATCCAGATGCCCTACCTACTTTAGCATTGATTCAGATAATAGTGACCAATATGGATGGTAATTTATACTTTATGTCCTCCTCAACAATGAAACCAACAATCAACAGACTGGAGTTGTATCAAAAGTGCTCCCTGAATAATGAAGCTTAGCTGTCATCAGTTGAAAGGACTGCTGTGGCTATCCCCTCAAGTGAATTCCAAAAACCTTTCTTGGGTGTCACTAAAGGGAAACAGAAGAAGGAAATTTTCCTAGGGATCAGAACCTGGTCTGATAGCAACTTCCTCCCAAGTAGTTTGCTTAATTGCTAAGGAAATATGACTATGATATTCTAAGTTTTATCACATAGGTTGGCCATTCCCAAGTGCTGGGCCTTGCAGCTTTAATGGAGTACACATGGCAAGAACTAGAAACTGTCCTTCAGTGTTTAAGTGTGAACAGAGGCTCAAGGTGTAGAGTTGCCTCGGTGGTTTCTGCCTTCTTTTTATTTTTTTTTTTTTTCTTCAACCATTGTCCTTTGCAACCATTGTTAGTGCTTAAAAATGATGAAACTTCAAAGTTGAAATTAGTACCTGCCCATTAAAAACCATGAGTAAATAAAAGTAGAACAGAACAGTTACTTCAGGTAAGCAGAGGTAAGGCTGGTAGACAGCGATGGATGTGAAGTCAATGTGCATAATCCAAAGTGGGTGACAGGTCCTTGAAAGAAGGCCAGGAAGAGCAGGAGGAGAGTGTTGGAAACAGATGTGGGGCAGTGGAGTGGGAGGGGGGAGCAGGCAGGGTGGGTAGAACAGATTTTCAGTTCACATGTGTCAGAGCCCTGATTTATTTTAATGAAGACTCTGTACTTACAATGAAACTGTCTTCTTACCTTTGTCGGGAAACCTGGCTTATTGAGATTCTGCTCTTAAAAACAAAGGGACTTGATTAGATCTGTCTGTTTTCTGCTATTTCTGTTGAAAATTGCCCCATTCAATAGGATGGTCTGACTTTAAAGTGTCACAGTGTATGTAAACAACACAATAAACAATGTATCATTGCCTGGGGTATACTTCATTTACACTTGTGAAATAAGTGTAAAAAAATTAAGTATTTGTAACTTGACCCCAATCATGTTTGTGTGTCTCCACAAAAAAATCTATGAAGATTTTTTCATTTAAAATGTTTGTTTGGAATTATCTTATATTGGAACAAAAGAAGGGGTATTTGGTAAGAATCTTTATCCACAGCTAAAATTTAACTTCTGTGAAAATAAAGACCATTTTGTTCCCTGTTATATCACCAGCTTTTAATGTGCTCTTATGAAATGAATGAATGCATGAACAAATGGATGAAATGTTTTTTACTAACTTCTATGTATTGCTCTTTAACATGGAAATTTAAATGCTATGTGCCAATAATTAATTTTTATTGAAATATAATAGTTGTGTATCTATATTTATGGGGTACATTATGATAGTTAAATACATGTATACAACATACAATAATCAAATCAAAGTAGTAAATACATCTATCTTTTCAAATACTAGTCAATTCTATGTATTGGGAATTCTGTGGTTTTCTTTTTGGGTTATTTTGGGATATATTATAGATTTGTTGTACCTTGCTGTGCTGAAGAAATCAGAGCTAATTCCTCTTTTAACTGTGTTCTGGTGCTCCTTATTGAAGTTCTTGCTGTCCCTCCTTCCCCCTTCCCTCCTTGGTCTCTAGTGACCACTATTCTACTCCATCCTTCCACAAGATTGACTTTTTAGTGTCTACCTCTGTGTGTGAACAGCAATGCTGTTTTTGTCTTTCTGTGGCTGTATTGTTTCATTGAACACACTGACCTGCAGTTCTACCCATGTTGCTACAAATGGCATGATTTCACTCTTTGTTATGGCTGGACAATATTCCACTGAATAATATTGTTCAACTTTACAAACCAAATCCACGGATAACAAGGCAACAGAGAACACATCCTCACTTTTTATGACAAAAGAAAGTACAAAAAGGCCAAGTCAGTATTCCTCAGGTGAGCAGTGACATGGGGCCCAGCTTGGGCCACCACATCACTTCATGCCGCAGAGGCCTTGGGGAACACATTGTTCCCTGGGACTAGTGAACTGAGCAAGAGGGGGAACACAACCAGAGGGATCAAAGAATGACCTACTGTGTGGGCTTCTTTTGAATTTTATTCCTTGTGTCTTCAGAAGTTTCTCCTATTTAAGGATCTGCACGTTTAGAGTTGTGGTTCTCAACCCAAATAATTCCCACCCCCCCATCAGGGTACAAATATAATACCTGAGGAAAATTTTAATTGTCATAAATAGTACATAGGGTTATAATTCACATCTGGTGAGTAAAAGTCAAAGATACTATTAAGTATCTCATAATATATAGGAAAAGCCTCCATAACAAAGAATTATTTATCACAAAATGTTCATAATGTTACTGCTGAGAAACCACCATAGAGTGTTCTGATTTGATAAAACACCTATGAATTAATGAGATTGGTACTAAACTGAATAAATCTCAACCAAAGGCTGAGAAGCTCCGCTATGGACAGAGATGGGATCAACAGTAATTCACCCCAGGGTAGCCATAAAGAGGTCCTGAGCAAATAAACTATAGCAAATAAACTGAAGGAATCCATTAATTCCCAGAGAAAATTGCATTAGTTATTAAGGGCCTGTTATTAAGTCTTGTAAGGAAGGCCTCTCCTAGAAAGGTGTTTTCAAACCTCAGATTGGGACCCATCGCTTCTGACCCACTAGTAATACCAATTTGGTAAATCACTTGTCAATTATAAAAATGAACTACAAGAGAAAAGGGAAAAGAATCAAAATATATATCATTACTATGAAATTATGACACTTTAAAATGAGATGTATCTTAGCTGACAATGAAAATTATATCTCAATATAGATCACAGCTAAAAATGCTAAAAAATACCTACCATACACTAGTACTTATAATTTGTTAATTTCCTCAAAAGCATTCTTATTTTATTAACCAACATTTTTCTAGTCCATAACCTGCTCTCAAGTCTTTAAGTGAACCTAAAATGGGGAGCCATCTGCAAAAGTGCATGAGAATATATATTTGTTAAAAAAGGATCACAAAATAGGAAGATATTTACCTAAGTGATGGTGATACATATCTCTGAGGGTAATATCTGCTTATTTTTATTTTTCTGTATTGTTCAAAATTCTATCATTATTGAACTTTCACATATCTGTTACTTTTCTAATCAGAAAATACACATACATAAGAAATATTGTTAACATTTGAGAAATTTATTGCTGATGGAAGAATGATGAGAAACACAGGCCTGAGTGGGTTTAGAAGGAAATAATGTAACAGGTAAGTTGTTTGGATGTAAAGAGGATAGCAATATTAAAGGGATATTAAAGAGAAGACAGAATTTTTTGTTTAATTTTTAAATAAGTCTAAGTTTATGAGCAAATGCCATTAAAACGTTCAAGTTTATGGAGATGCCAACTGCAAAAGAAATTTTGAAAGAGATTTTGAAATAGTAACTCTTTTTGGTAATGTAGGTAGGTCAGTCTCTGAAATATATTTTGAAAATTGATGTTTATTTAATTTCATAAATTATTTCTTATTATTTAAATTTGGCATTTTCTCCATTAGCAATCGCATCATCTAAATAACTACATAACTGTAAATATACATGACATTGTTCTCATGAAAACAAAACCTGGCAAAGCTTGTTGCTATTCTTCTCAGTCACAGCAAACTAGGATAGATCACTTCAGAGCTTATAGCTTTAAATGAATTTCCAAGAATTCAAATATTTATGGTAAACAGCGGATCATAAGTGTGTGTTTAATGTATAAATCACAAATTATTTATGGACTATTATAAGAGATAAATTGTTTGCAAATATTTACAAACTATTCACAAGGCACATTACCCTTTTGAAATGATTTATCATGTAACAGAATACATAAAATTATGACAGGTAACAAATCCCTTGTAAAATATTTACAACATATCAGTTGCACTAATATTAATTAGTATACTCATTATTTCAAGTAATTGGTAAGTGATTTACAAGTTAGTTCTCAGATGAGGCTTTGCAGATTGAAACAAATATATCCTTAGAGAATACAACCAGTTTTTACACCTTCCTTAGCTTTCCTGTTATAGATTGAGTTTAATTATTATTGATTAGGGCATTAGCAGAACCTGAGGAATTAATCAACTGAGAAAAATTTGGTAAATTGGTAAAAATTAAGAAGTCTTAAGAATTCCAGTAAAGGTATTGAGGATCCCAAATCACAAATGAAGTTAATTTCTAGCTATTTTTAGGAAGCTTTATTGGGTTTCTGCTTCTTTTGGTTCTCCCACTATTATGTATATCTTGTAAGCAGAATTACTGTTGGACATCACTTTTTCCAAGTTTGTTCATTGTGCAAACATTTCTGAAAAGGTAGTTCAAAGTAAAGTACATGAATGACTCTGCTAGAAAGATGTGCATAATGCTGAGTTAATCATAGAGATTTATCTCCCAAAACCCAGTAGAGCTTCCCTACAGAAGCTAGAAATTTACTTTTGCTGAGATTGGGGACATTCAATACCTTTACTGGAATCCTTAAGACTTTTTCAAGGTAGATCTAAAACATGATGCTGTTGTTTCTCTTCTGTTCTATGAGTAGTTTTGTCGTTGTTAATCTAGGAATCTCCTGTTCCTCTGTTTCATAGCACAGCGGGTGGCTAAATTGTGAGCTTCTAAGAAGGGTAAATCTAAATCTCAGACTCTAATTTTTAAATAGTTCCATGTTTTACTGTAAGGAACAAGCTGGTGGAACATTTACACAATTATCTTTCTGTGGAACATTACTGAAGAACTTAATGACTAATGAAATCACTCTCAACTTTTCTACCTTCAAAGAAATACTGTTTCTTTCCATAGTTTAATAAATAAAGCAGGGTTTCTCAACTTTGGTACTACTGACTTTTGGGCGAAATTATTCTTTGTTATCAGGAATCATCCTCTGTACCACTGACCATTTTAACAGCATCTTTGGCCTGTAGCCACTAAAATCAAGTAATACCCCTTCCCTATTTTCATGACATCCAAAAATATCACCAGATATTGACAAATGTCCCCTTGGTGGAAAAATTGTGCCTTGTTTAGAACGATGAACATTGGCCTAAATCAAATTTTATGGCTTGTTTTAGCCAGCTTTTTCGCTGCTGTGACTAAAGGATCAACAATTGTAAGGAGGAAAAGTTTATTTGAGGGCTCACGGTTTCAGGGGTCTTAGTCCATAAAGGCCAGCTTCATTCCTCAGGATTCGAGGTGAGGATGAACATCAGGGCTGCAGAGTGTGGCAGAGAGAAGCAGATCACATCAGGAAGCAGAGAGAGACTTCAGCTCCAGATACAAAATATATACCCCATAGCCACACCCTCAATTGCCACGTCCTCCAGCCAACCCCCACCTGCCTCTAGTTATCACTCAGTTAATCCCATGTGGGATTAATTCACTGATTGTGTTAAGACTCTCACAATCCAATTATTTCTCCTCTGAACCTTCTTGCATTGTCTTACATGCGTGCTTTTGGGGGACACCTCACATCCAAACCACAACATGGCTAGACCTGATTTCCACAGGAAGAAGATATATAATCTTTCCCTTGTAAAGGGCATTACAGAGGGAGACCACTGATATTGTCAACTCCATGGTTAGTAGAGGATGTTTGCTCTCACCTAGTTTTACTTAATTCAATAATTACATGAAAGCTTTTACCTAGTGGAAACTATATATTCCTTGTCATGAAAGATTCTACCTGGAGTATTGTGCACACTGCTAAATATTCTCATTGGTGAAGTGAATTTGTAAATGCTTTTTACTATCCTCATCTTTCTCTGGAATAAAAGGTAAAGAAAGTAACTCCCATAGTTTTTGGTTAACCTCAACTACCAATATAGGACATATATAAACATTCTTTAGTGAGGATGAGCAAACAGAAAATGCTAAAATTTCAAGGAATTTGAACAATTTGAGGAATCAGAGGCATTATCAAAAACTACACAGTTAAAAGGTAATACTTAGGGAGAAAGTTTTCTGGAAATTAAACATACATATAATGCACATGTTGTTTTACCATGAAGGTAAGTGACAATGAATTTACCAAGAAGCTAACAGGACTGTTAGCTTCAGGATTCCAAATTTTTGTGGACCCTCTCTGGGGTTCCATTTTAAAATGTGACCACATTATCATTGATTTTTTTGGTAAAATTTGCAAAAGCAATTGGTTTGAATCACCATATTGTTCCGTTACCATGATCCCTTTGTTACTTTCCTTTTCCAGTGGGATTCACATGGCAATTGGCAACTTGAATTTCACAGTATCTTATCATATTTGTCAATGTATAGTAATAAGAGTGCATACATGAATTTTGGGGAAAAAGTACATGCCTATGTCTACTTATTATTTTCTTTACTTATGAATGGAGACAATAAATCACAGGTAATTTGCAAGACTTAGATTATTTTTCAATAATAGGCACTGCCTGTATTTTATAATATCATAGGATTATAATAACCATCTCATAATATCAATTATTTATTGCTTATGAAATCATGGGAATTAGATTTGTAAGTTAATATAATAATAAAGACATTTTACTATAATGGTAATATTTTATGTCTCTATTTTCATACAATTATTTATTTTAATGTGTTATTTTATGCATTTATTACCCTGAAAAGACTATAGGCTTCAAATTGCCCAAGAGTTCCATGGAACAAAAAAAGGTAAAAATCCTTAGGCAGAGAGGACATTTTGTAGGTAATACACTTAGTTGGGGTTCAGAAGGACATATTTATGTGTTTCATTGTCACTGCTGTGTATAATTAGGTTCCAGTTTCCTGCTCCAGAGTAGTAATGGCTTTGAGAAATCATTCTGTTGCCCACTTGCTGACTCATTCACAACTGAACATGTAGGGCCAGTGATCAAATCACTGAGCAAACTTGTCTTATAGCACCTGGTATTGGAAACATATGGAAATTGAAGAAAGATAACTAAGCTTTGAAACATATGGAGCCAGATGCTAATCAGTGCAAAATTTAAAATTATCAGATCCATAAAACTATGCAAAGGATTCAGTTCTCATGGTACCTAATTAAAATAATATTTTGCTTCTGTTAGAATATACTTGGAAATACTATCAGGACAGATATACTTTCTTTTCTATGGGAATTAATGAACATAATATTGATCAAAAGTAGCATAACTGTAAAGCACAAAAGTAAAGAGTATGAGTTTAGAGATGCATGCATTTATACTCACATGGTGTTAGACTTTACCTCTTGTGCATTTTGATCTGATTGATACTTGGGTTCCACCTGTGCTACAAAAGAGCCTCAAGAAACAAATGTTCCTGTAATAAATCTCTATTCACATTAATTAATAAGTCAACAAATTCAATGTATGTGGTTTAATAGTAATTTGATTACACCATTACTTAGCTCAATACAACACAGTGCTAATTTTGAAATGCATTTTGATTGTTCCTATGCATGTTAATTTTAGATTAATTTTAATTACTATCTTCAGAGCTATTAATCATAAAATTCATATACAATGAACAAGAAGAATGTTGGTGTACACTGAACATGTGAACTGAAAGGAAGAAGTCAGGCAGAAGTTATGGCACAGCATAACAATAATAAATTTAAAATAAGCCATATCGTGGGCAGTTGTATAAGTACAGATAGGCATTGTGTATAGTCACAGAGATAAATAAAATATATATGGCAAAAATGCAGTATGCTGATATACTACAATGTATTTGACAAAAATATACATTTGCACAAATGTATATAAATACATGGCCCATCTCACATGAGACTCTTATGTTATGAGGTAAGAGGATCACTACTGAGAATAACAAATGGGTTCCTGGAAGTCTGGATAAAGAAATAGGTTTACCTTTTAACATATGTTTTATGTACCTTTTGAATTTTACAACATTGCAAAGGGTTTTTAAATAAGTGCATTTATAAGTAAATTTGGTTGAAATATAATTCTCAAAGACAAAGAAAAATGTAAATCATCTATATGGCGATAATGGATAATTTTCAAAAAATAACTATGAAGATATTAGCAAAAACATATTAGGCAAACTGTATTACAATGCTAATTGGTAAGACAGTAATTCAGGTGAAGAAATTAGATAAAGAGGATTATATTATTTGGATTTAACATTCCCTTCAAGATGATTTATACAAGTAGATATATAAATCCAAATACAGATGATATTTCCCTAATTCCAATTTTACTGGAAATTTTTGATTTAGCTGTTAGCCTTAAATTTACAAGAAAATAAGTAAATATAAAAATTCAGGGATGGAATATTATGATTAATAACAATGATGATTTAATGGTTTCATGTGAAGTGTTGCAACCTACTGAGAATATGTACTGTTTTTAAATGTCTGTGAACATTTCTTAAAAGTTATTTTGCAAAGAATATCTTATGAAGATTGCATTATCTGATTTCTACAAGATGATTTCAGAAATTAATAATAAATAAACCAAAATAATCAAACTACTTGGAAACTAAAAGCACTATCCTTAATAACTTTGGGGTCAAAGAGAAATCAAGATTGCAATTAGAGTCTTAATACAAAAAAACAAAGATGACAAGACTATATATCAAAACATAGGAGATGCAACTAAAGGTAAAATCAGAAGAAAAATAGAAGCAGCAAATACTTTTATTATGAAACAGGAAAAATAATAACAAATGAATTCAGCATTTAATTAAATAAGTGAAAAAAAGAACATGTTCTATATTCATAAAAACTATATCTAAAATTAAACGGGGGGAGATTTAAAGTAAAAGGAAGGATAAAAGCAAAATGATTGAATTAGAAAATATAAACATTTAAGAATGAATAAAACACTCTGGCACTGGTTATTTGAAAAGATCGATATAATGAATAGCCCTCTGACAATGCTATTCAGAAAACACCAATTCAAAGGACAAACAATTAGAAATGTTATATAACCACGGAGAACTGCGACTTGGGATGACATGCGAAAATTGGATTTTTTTTTTTTTTTTTTTTAAGATGGGAGAAACTTGAGTGTTTCTAAATTTGAGGGTGAGAAGCCACTAGATAGAAATTTATTGAAGAAACACAAGAGGGGAAATCAATAGGGCAAGTTTTTCAAGAAAACAGGAGCACCAGTGAAGAAATAAGCTACAAAAAGGACAGACAACTCATCTATTATAGAGCAAGGAGAGGAAAAGTAGGTGGAAGCAGACTCGGGTAAACTGGTAAGGTGATGTGACGGAAAGCCAAGGAGTTAAGAGTATACTAGAGTCTCTCTTGTCTTCCTGAAGTAGGCTACAGGTCATCTGCTGAAGAGGGGAAGTGACAGGGTCTGAAGTCCAAGAATAGAGGCAGAGAATATAAATAGCCACTGTGAAAACTCTCCAGGGAAACACCACCTAATGGCTAAGCAGGGACAAAAGAAGCAGGAGATACCATCTCTGTGTAAGAGCCAGACTCTCCACTGAGCCACTGTCCTTGCCAGGTTGCCACCCACAAGGCTGTGCTCTAAAGGTGGGGGGGCAAGTCAGGCTTGCTGAGTTGTTCTGAGTCTTGCTACCTGAGAAGGCTGCCCAATGTCCAGCCAGGATGACTGAGAAACACTCTTCCCATTTAGATTTGGAGTAGTGGAAATGATTATGGGGCTTTAAAATGGTACCCTCCACTAAGAAACTACAGGGGTGAGGAGAAAGCATGCAACTTATGAAATACCTGGAAATTCACCTAACAAGAAAGGTAAAAGACTTCCATGAAAACTGGTCCACATATAACTTGAAAGACAAGAGATGCAAAAGAAGTACTAGAGATTACAAAGTGAGAGAGTTGGCACTGTACTAATGTTCTCTCCAAACTGATTTATAAAATTAATATTATTGTATTTGCAACCCCAGTGGGATTTTTATAATGTTGAAAATCACAAATCACACACAGATCCAATAATGTGTGACAATAGGAATAAGATATTGAAAAAGAAGCATAATGAAGGGAGAATTGCATCTTCAAAAGTTAAAAATGCACTTAAGCTATAATAGGTTTTTTAAAAAAAGCCATAATGAGGCTCAAAAATCATTCACATAAAACCCAAAACTCCAGAAAGAGACCCAACAACATATTATAAGTACTCATAAGTATATATGTCCATTTGCATATGCATAAATAATTTAGTATTTTATAATATTGCTTTTTACAAACCAGAGAAGTGAATAAAACATTCAACAACTTAGCCAGCACTGTGGTGCACATCTGTAATACCAGTGACTTGAGAGACTGAGACAGGAAGATTGCAAGTTTGAGGCCAGCCTCAGCAGCTTAGCAAGAACCTTGGCAACTTAGGGAGAACTTGTTACAAAATAAACAATAAAAATGGCTGGGGATATAGCTCAGTGTAAAGTGCCTCTGGGTTTATCCCAAGTATCAAAAATACTACTACTACTCTACTATTACTAATAATATTACTAAGTACTACTATTACTAATAACACTATAAAATAGATGTATGATATTAGGAAAATACTAAAAGTAGAATCCATAAAAATTAAACATTTTATTAAATAAAATATTAAACTCCGTATAAGAAAAATACATCAAGCACAATTGAAAAACAGATGGTCTATTAAAATAATTTGCATCATAGAGATAATTACAACTATATGATAACCATAATATGCAAAGGATTCTCAAAAATCAAATCAGTGATCAGTGTCAGTATTCTGGTTTTGATGTTGTTCTACGACTATATGCAATGAAAGTATAGGGAAAGAATAAGGGGTGGTTATATGGGAAGTATTTGTACTATTTTTACAACATCCCATAAATCAACAATTATTTCAAAATAAAAAGTTTAAAAAGTAAATTGCATATATCAGGAAAATTGTCAAAGGGTTATAAACATCCATTTTATTCAGAGTACTCATAAATATGCACACATCATGTTTTGTCCATCAATAATCAATTCATTCTAATGAAAACAGTAAAGATAAACATGTTTTTTTCTTAATTTATTAAGTTAGCTAAGAAAAAAATATTCTTTGGTGTCAAAATGAAGACATTTTATCATGCTACTGCTGTAAGTTTAAATTCTGAAAAATTAAGCATTAGATATTAAAATCTAAACTGCATATCCTTCATCCCAGCAATTCCTATGTGCTATTCATCATAAGGAAATATTAAAGGAAGTTTTCATGTATGTAATGCCAAGATTATATATTAAAGTATAATTTATAAAAGCTAAAAATTGCAAAAATCTCCAAATACACATCAATATAGAGAATTGGTGGACTGAATATCCAACATCCATTAAAATGATCATTTATAAATAACAATGGTCCACATTTTTTGGTTAAAAATATATATCAGTCAGAGCTGTAGAAAATTATGTGTGTGATCATATCTGAAAATACATATATGAGCTTATTTTGTGATGGAAGTGTAAGTAATTTGGATTTTTCCATTTTATCAATAATCATCTTATTTTCAGACTGAAAATAACTTGTTTATGATTTTTTTAAGAAAAATAAGTCCTGTGTTTATTTTTAAATTGGATTTAAAATGTAAAAAAACCTATCAACCTCAAGTTGTTCTAAAAGCCCCACTTTCAAACTGCATTCATAGCTTTGTTTCACAAACAAACATGACTTATTTTGCGTACAATATAATGTGTTATTAGCAATTCTTATACAGACAAATGCATGAATGTGACATTGGACATTGTCATTTATTTTAACCTTCAATAGCTGCTTCAAAGATTTGCTGGCTTTTTACTTGCAGAATCCAGTTGTGCCGTTTTGTATTTCTAGGAAAAAACTTTTCCTTCTATTCTGGTCTGAAACAACATCGTCAATCTAGTTAACGGTGAATAAGAATATTAGAGACATATGTGACAATTGATGTGGAAAAATTAGGTTCCTCCTGGCAATTACCCATCAAGAACAGATTGACTGATTGCCAGAGTTAAAATACATGCAAACCGTCAGCCATCATAACAGGACAAATATCCCAGACCCTTGGTGCAGCAGCAGGTAGAAATTCAGTTTTCACTGCTGGGAACCTGCCCTCGATGCCACACATTCATAATCTCCTCCCATCAAGCCAGGTCTACACACTCAGAGACGTCCATCATTCCAACAGTCAAATATATGTCCTGTCAAATACATTCAATGGCTCTCATGATAGGTTGGACGAGAAGTGACATGCTACACATGATTGAATAGAAGGGGCATATCATATACAATTCCTGCTGTCATACTTTGTCATTCTATTTATATATCTAGGTGAGGGACTTAACCTTGACATTTCCTACGTTTAGATATTGTGGCCACTGAATGGAAAAAACTAGTGTAAAAAAAGATTTTAATAAGTTGCATATAAAACAGGACTAGAAAATAGAAAGGTAAGTCAAATAATAAAATTAATTTATTCTCTTGGTGAAATATACCAAATTTGTTGATTTTGTGTGTTGAAAACAAGTGTATTGAGATTCAACAATAAGAAGAATCCAAACAGGAAGCAAGTGAAACTGAACTTCAGCTTCTACCTATATTGCCAAAGGCATCCTACAGATTCACACTGTGCTGATGTGTTAAAAGGTATTATCTCCTACACTCTGAAGATGTGTTTCTCATTACATAAATGAAATACCACCGTATATCAACAGTGTATTCAGAAAGTATTCACTGAAATCTGACTTTGAGCCAAATTCAAGTCTAGAGAAAACAAACTGATCTGCCTGTAACAGATAACATATTTTGAAATTCCACCAAGCTTTGGCCAAGAGAAGTAGGTGGGCTAATATTTTTCCTTCACCTTCATTTTTTTTTTTTTTAAGTTTTTAATCAATGGAACTATGCTGGTATGGTTACACCAACGTCTCCAGTTCAAACTCCTTTTCCCCTCCAGTTCAAGGACATGAAAAAAAGAGAAAAGAAACTCCTGGCCTCCCTCTGAACTAGCTCTACATTTTTTTAAAATGACATTTTGTTAGTAAAAGAAAATAGCTTCTTCCTTTTAACACTCATATAGTTTTAATGTGTTTCCTCTAAACTTCAGGTGTTAGAATTTAAGGTCAATGAGATTGGATTAAGAGTTAGGACCTTTGGGGGAAAAAAAAAAGTGGTTGAATAAGATGGATATCATTATTCTAAATGCATGATTGAAGACTTGAATGCTGCAAATATATTTTGTATACAAAAAAAACCAAAAAAAAAATGCTCTATATGTGTAGTATGAACTGTAATACATACTACTACTATAAATAAAAATTTTTAAAAAAGAAAGTGTCATGAACCTTTCAGTTAGTTTTTCTTCTTACCTTCTGTCACATAAAGATATAATCTTCCTTCCCCTCAGGAGGATGCTGCCAGAGAATCAAACCTCATGCTTCAATTTGAATTTCCAGGCCTTCCAAATTATGTGAAAATAAATTTTTGTTTTTTATTAATTACCCAATCTCAGATATTCTGTCAAGACCAAGAAAGACAACCTTTAGGTATTAACCTAGTGGTTGCTACCCGCAAATTACTGCATTTGGGATTGGCTTAGATCATATCTGTAACTTAAACCAATATGATCATGACCCATTTGTTATGATTTGTATCTGCAATGTCCCCCAAAGTCTCATGCATTTAGAGGTGAAGCTTTTGGGAAGTGATTGGATCTTGAGGACTCTGACCTGATCCCCATGGAGTAATCCATTGATGGCTGAATGCATCACTGAGAGGAGGGACATGGCTGGAGGAAGTAGGTAAGTAGAGGTGTGCCCTGCGTTTATCATTTATCATCTCTCCCCTACCATAACACACTCTCTCTCTCTCTCTCTCTCTCTCTCTCTCTCTTCTCTCTCTCCCTCTCCTTCCAAAGTCCATGAGTTGAGCAGCTTTCCTCTGCTACACCTTTCCACCATGATGCTTTCTGCCTTGAGCCAACTGACTAAACCCATTGTAACCATGAGCTCACAAAAAACGTTTCCTCCTTTAAGTTGCTTTTGTCAAGTATTTTGTTCTCAGTGACAAAGCTGACTAGCTCACCACTGTTTTTTTTAGTTCTTGAGTTGTAGGAGTTATTTATAAATTCTGGACAATAGTCCCTTAACAGAAACGTATATCTGTTATGTAATCTGTAAATATTTTCTCCAATGCTGTGGAATGTTTCTTTGCCTTCCACATTTATTTTCCTGCGATGCGCAAAAGTTTTTAATTTTGACAAAGTTCAATTTGTCTTTTTCTAATGTTGCTGCCTGTGCAGTTTGCGTTATATCTAAGAAATAGCTGGCAAATCCAATGCTGTGAAGTCTTCCTACTGTATCTTCTTCTATGAGTTTTACAGTTTTAGGTCCTACATTTAGGTTTTGATCCATTTTGAATTAACCTTTTATATGGTGCTACGTAAGGATCCATTTTGATTTTGTCTATATTCTTGTATCTTTGGGGTACTTCTCTCTTCCGTTCAATGAAAATCATTCTATTCCAGTATCATTTTAAGTTATTTTAATTAGTATGACTAACCACATACACATATATACACATTAGATTAGCTAGTCCAAATTGTATTAAGTATGTACCATAATTCCCTAGAGGGGTTTTTAATACAATGAATGCTAGTCTTCAATCCCAGAGTTTCTGATTCAGAAAGGGGTATGGAGCCTTAGATACTATATTTCTAAAAGTTCTGAATGATGTTTATATGAATCACTAGCCTAAGACATTTCTTCTTCAAAATACAATTTATAATCATCAATGCTATGTTTTAAGAAAAATGAATCATATTTCTTTAATTAAATCATATCAATTTTTCCTTTTTTTAAAAAAAAAAAATTGTTCTCCCAATCTCCCTCAGATAAGATCAGTGTATAGCTTTTTGTCTCACTAATGGGATTATTAATAGGCAATCTCAGGTTGGCAGGCACAGTCTACATTCAAATTACACTAACAATTAGTATATCAATGATTATTTTACTAAAACAGATTTTTTTTATTTCTATCCTTCAGTGATATTCTCTTGTACACTCAACATTCCCAGTCCACCCTAATCATATCCTGCTCAATTCTTTCTGGAATTTGGGTAGATAAAAGAAAGCAAGATTAAGTACATTGATATATAGGAGTAATATTCTGACACTTTCATTACAAAGTATCTGGGCAAAAGAATAAACATAAAAACCAAACAGAGACAACTTCAGGCTGGTTTGAATGATACAAACCCGGGATCTCTGAGACTGACAGTAGATGGAAGGGAAATGACAAATGCATGCTGCCTTGGTAGATGAAAAGATTCAGCATAAGCCATTCCAGTAAATCCAAGCTCACCACAGATCCTTAATTTTAGGGATTACTGCCAGGAGTTGTTTGGGATGCCTGCTACTCTTAGTGTTGATGTTTTTGCAGCTCCTTCTCCCACTTCCATGGGTAAGTGACTAAGAATTATGGGAAGGGAGGAAGCAGTACGAGTTCAAGACAGATATCATTTTCAACCAGAGATTCATTCCAGTCCAGTCCTTTTATAAAAAAAGCTAATTCCAATGATTAGCAACTACTCGACAAATAAACTGGAGTTTGTTAACTAAAATCTTGTTAATTAGTGCAAATGTATAAATCACTTATTGACAAGGAATGAGCTTGTTCACATTGTAATAGCTTTTGTAGAACTTTTTTGATAGTCTATCAATCACTTTTCAAACAGTTATCAATAAGTAAGAAACCATGAAGAGTCTTTTCAGAACAAGCAGAAATTTAAAATTAAGACAGAGATTATAGCCGGGCGCGGTGGCACACGCCTGTAATCCCAGCACTTGGGAGGCTGAGGCAGGAGGATCACGAGTTCAAAGCCAGCCTCAGCAGTGGTGAGGCACTTAGCAACTCAGTGAGACCCCGTCTCTAATAAAATACAAAAAAGGGCTGGGGATGAGGCCCAGTGGTCAAGTGCCCCTGAGTTCAATCCCCGGTACCAAAAAAAAAAAAAAAAAAAAAAGACAGAGATTATATCTGTTTCACCTATTGGGATACTAGTCATGCAAAACAAACTAATTAAAAAACAGTTCCCCAATTTATTAGTGATAATAAAATGCTTAATATAGTTTTTTTTTTTTTTTTTTTTTTGTACCAGGGATTGAACTCAGGGGCATTCGACCACTGGTCCAGATCCCCAGACCCATTTTGTATTTTATTAGAGACAGGGTCTCACTGAGTTGCTAAGTACCTCTCCATTGCTGAGGCTGGCTTTGAACTTGCGATCCTCCTGCCTCAGCCTCCTGAGTGCTGGGATTACAGTTGTGCGCCACTGCACCCAGCTTAATATAGTTTTTAAAGTAGATGTAATTTATTTAACAGAATGTTAAAGTTAACTATGGAATTTATCTTCACCAAGAAATGAAAAATTAGGAAAAGGTAGGATAATGTTTCGTAGTCTAAGCATTTTTTTTCCTAAACATAACTAATTGCACATTTTTAGGCTTTTTTCATAAATGAATCATGACCTCCTAAATGCTGACAGGAAAAAAAAAAAAATCTACTGAAAGTGTATTTATGAGACAGGAGTACAAGGCTTACTTTTCATTCTTAAGTATAAAATGCTTTAATAATGTTTACGTCTTCATCATGCCTCACTTATCCCAACAGACATTTCTAATGGGGTTTCAAGAAATCATCTCATAGAACAAGGCCACAGGAAAGGCTCAGAAATCAACATCATTTTTTTTTTTTTTTAAGTTGGAGGCAGCTCACCTTCCTTGTAAGTGAGATTTTTCTCTTCTGTATTCTAAGTAAACATGAGATTCCAAATGAGGCAGTTGCGGACCTGCTGGTCTGCAGAATAAGATGAGGTGTCTGGGTCGTTTTCTGTTTAGAAGACGATAGTGACCTCCTCTCATAACCTGACACTTGCTTTCCAAAGTCATTATTTTAGACTTTATATGCTTTTATTTTTAAATTTACCTCATATAAACTATAGATTTGAGCTGGGTTTTTTAATCCAATTTGGCTATCTGGCATATAGAAATGGCAATTCATTAGCTAAATTGAATGTTATTACCCTCCTAAGATCAAGAACAGAGCAAAAATGTCCTTTTTTATCACTCATATTCAATATATGGTGCTTGAAAAAATTCAATTCCTCTATGAAAGAGAGAACCTAGAACCTGATTTTATACCTTTTACAAGAATTAATCCCAATTGTTGATAGACCTAAATGTCATCTGCAAAATTAAAATTTCTAGAAGATATAAAAAAAAAATTCAGAATTTCAGTCTGAGGATAAATTTTCAGATAAAACACCATTTATGTCCCTTAAAACAATGATTACTTGGATTATATTTAAAGTAAAAATTTTTGCTCTACAAAGCACACTGTTAAAAGGATGAAAAGACAAGAAGCCACACACTAGTAGAAAATAAGATAGTCCCCAACTAATAACTTACTGTTCTTTTCCTTTGTGATGGATTTTTGGGGAGACATAATCCCATAATAAGTGGGAGCATTTTTATTTATAAAAATTTATTTGATAAACTATTTGTACCCAAAATTCACACCCCAGCTAAACGTGGGTGGAAGATTTCCACAGATACCCCATCAAAGAACATATTACAGATGATAAGTAAGGGTTTAAAAAGATGATTTATATCATATGCATTAGGGAATTCATTGAAAATTAAAACAGCCATAAGATATCACTACATACTTATTGTAGTAATTGAAATCCCAAAACCAGGCAGTACCAAGTGCTGGTAAGGACATAGATGAGCTCTCATTCATTGCTAAAGGGGACGCAAGAGAGAGCAAGCAGTCTAGGAAATTAGTTTGCCAATTTCTTACAAAGCTAAACATAGTCTGTTTATATAAACCAGCAAGCATGCTGATAGAAAAACATATCTCTTCATAAAAATCTACACAGACATGTTTATAGCAACTTCACTCACAATCATGAAAAAAAATGAAATCAAGTAAGATTTTCTTCAAGAGGTGAGAGCATAAACAAATTGAAGCACTCTCATACAATGGAGTAGTGTCCCGTGATAAAAAGAAATGATTGATCTGATCCAGCTATAAAACCCCATGAATCTTAAATGCATATTGCTTAGGGCAAGAATCAATTTTGAGGAGATCACATATTGTACACCATTCATGCCTGCATATTGTATGAATTCTGAAAAAGGTAAAACCAAAGAGATATTAAAAAAGATCTGTGGTTGTCAGGGATTTAGGGATGGGTTTTGGGATCACTGAATATGTGAAGCATAAGGGATATTTTTAGGCCAGTGAAACTCTTGTGTTTATGTATATGATACTATCATTGTGTAATTGTGGATAAATGACATGGTGCCCATGTCAAAATCCATAGACATTGCAATGTGAAGGATGAATCTTTAAGCAAGACAAAAATTAATTCAGGTGGCAATAAGTCTATGAGGTAAATGCTATTATTTTCTCCATTTTCAGGTGGAACGAAGTTGTAGAGAAAATTAACACCTCCAGCAAAGTCACAGAATTATCAAATGGTCAGCACAATTGAAAGTGGATATAAGGATTCCCAAGTCAGGTTTAAAAATCTTCAGTGAATGCAAAGTGACTTAGGATTTGGTAGATGACAGTTTTCTTAAGGATATTTAATGCTTCATGGTCTAAAACTGTAGAATAAGTATTTTATAAATTCCTTGCAGAGAATTTGTGGGGGGTAAATCAATAAGGTAGCAAGAGCATGGCAACACACAAGAAGTTGATACGGTTTTGTTTAAATTACCTGAAAACAGCGTACTATAGGGACACAGCCACAGTTTATAGCAGCACAATTTACAATAGCTAAACTGTGGAACCAACCTAGATGTGCTTCAGTAGATGAATGGATAAAGAAAATGTGGTATATACACACAATGGAATATTACTCAGCAATAAGAGAGAATAAAATCATGGCATTTGCAGGAAAATGGATGGAGTTAGAGAATATAATGCTAAGTGAAGTTAGCCAATCCCAAAAAGCCAAATGCCAAATGTTTTCTCTGATATAAGGAGGCCAATTCACAGTCGGGTTGGGATGGGGAGCATAGGAGGTTTAGAGGAACACTAGAATAGCCAATGGGGAAGGAGGGAAAGGGAGGGGGCAAAAGGGTGAAGGAAAAAAAAAAAGATGGTAGAATGAGATGGATATCATTACCCTAAGTGCATGTATGAAGTCACGAATGGTGTGAATATACTTTGCATACAACCAGAGATTTGTAAAAAAGTGCTCTATATGTGTAATATGAAATGTAATGCATTCTGCTGTCATTTATAACATCTTAAAATAAAAAAAAATAAATTAATTAAAAAAAATAAATTAACTGTAGTGGAATATTATCTCCCACATATGGTGGATGAACAAAGAAAATTATCAATTTATAATAAACCTCTAAAAACAGTTTTCTTCAAATATAATGTCATTCTTACAAATACTGTCTAGTTGGCCAATCTTTAATTAATTCCAGACAGGTCACTGAATTGTAACTTTCTAACCATTTCTAGAAAGGAGGAGGGACAAAAGGAACAAAAGTTTTTAATTTGATTTTTCTCTGTGTGTTTGTCACTAGATTTGCCAGTGTTTGTGTGTATGTCTTTCCAAACAAGGAAACAAGAAAGGAAAATGAAAAACAATACTACCATTCAAATAATGCAGAAGTACTGAAATAATAATGACAATTTGGTAAATTCAGAAGACAAAAATAAATATAATAAGAATAAAAGGTGGAACAAGGGAGAAATAAATGGATAATTGAGGAATGAAGAAAGGGAGAGAGTAAGACAAGGTATATAGAGAGAATGAGTTCAAATGTGTGAATGGAGCAGAAGGAGGAAAAATGGTGAATGATGGAAAGAATAGACAAAAGGGAAACCAGATGACATGTGTTTCATCTTTTCAAATTAAAAGTTCACAGGAAAAGCAGTGGAATAAATCTGATTTAACTTTTCTATGTACATATGTGAATATACCAAAATGAATATCCACATCAAGTATATCCAAAAGACTGGGATCCTAATAAAAATAAGATATATTCCATGTTTGTATAATATGTCAAAATTGGCTCTAATGTCATGTATAACTAAAAAGAACTAATAAAAATAAATAACATTTTTTTGTGGTGCTGGGAATTGAACCCAGGGCGCTGTACATGTGAGGCAAGCACTCTACCAAAATAAATACAAATTTAAAGAACAATAATATACAAATTTTCCTTGAACAGCATCGGGTAAGTTTTAAAATGAAATACAGGATTTCCACTTTTTATAAAAATGCAAAATTGTACATGTTGCTTTACTTAATTAAAATTCAGTTGTATTTTGCTATCAATTTTTGTCACTTATGTATTGACACTAAAACTCAATAATTGAAGCAATAATTGAAAATTAAAAAATTATATACATATATGACTATGTCAAAATGAACCCTACTATTATGGTATTGTGTATAATGCACAAATAAAAACATTCTTTTAAAAGATTAAAGAAAAAAATTCATAGGTTAAGATCAAAGCAAAATACTTAAAGATAGGAAGTTAGAAAGATACCTTCAAGGTGTTGTGGTACAAAGAAATCCCACAGACACTCATGTCTGGTACTATGTGATCAGACCCTGGGTATAAATTAATGAGAACATTTTTTCAAGATGATTTACAACATTCATAATAGAATCCGATACAGAAGAGTGTTATATCACTGAAATGGATTTATTTATGGCCATGCCTTAATGTATGGATATAATAAACAGCCAAGAAGTACTTGAAAACAGAAGTTTGATGCCATTTAAAATTTCCATGATTTATGAAATCACTGTGAGAAAGTATTCAAAGAGGTTAAAGAGATTATGCCAATAATACTAACAGATTTTGTTTTCAATTTTAAGCTTTGTGATGTTCATAACTATTGCTATATTTGTTTTTGTTCTTTTAAAATATTAACTTGACGCTAAGCCCAGTGGTACACATCTGTATTTTGAGCTATTCTGGAGACTGAAGCAAGAGGATCAAAAGTTCTTTGCCAATCTGGGCAACTTAATGAGACCCTATCTCATAATAAAATAAAAAGGACTGGGGATGTACCTCAGTGGTAGAGTACCCCTAGTTTCATTCCCCAGTACCATTAGATAAATAACTTGATAGTGACAAACAATCAAACAGGCTGTTCAAACAATGGGATCAAAATATTGCAATATTCAGGTAGTCTGACTTTGCCAAAGCAGTCATCCCCAAAAATGCAAGGATAAAGAAAAGTCTGGTACTCTGAATTCATGCTGCCTAACTGCTGTATTAAAATAATGCTGAAAACGGTATTATTTTAATTAAAAGGTAAGTACTGAACGATAATGTACTCCACTCTCTACTATACGGATGTTAGCAAATAATGTTTAACTGTCATTGTCTCAGCCCATTAGCTTCTCCATCTGGTTATCTTATTATAGTGGCTCAGTAAATTAGTCAATGTTCTTATAACCTCCAGGAAACCCAGAACAGGTCATGTCTTTTGCTAGATTGACTGGAAATTGCTATCATTAGGTGACGGTGTCTGTATTCTCTCCAAGAGTTAATGGGCACGACTGTAGAGTGCGTCTGGGCCTGCAGCATGGTTGTTTTTCTATCTCTTTGTGTAGACCCTGCAGCGATGCAAAGATGGATCACCGAGGCTTTTACAGTTTATTCTGAAAGCACTCCATTAGCCCCAACAGTTCTAACTTTATCTTAACACTGAATTGCACTTGTCCATTAATATAAAACCTTTAGTGCTTTGGTTCTGGGATGCTGTGTGATGTGCAAATGCTTTAAAAAGACCCTCTAAAAGTCCTTATTATTAGGGGCTGCCATGTGGCTGTGGGTGATGTCATTTGGGATCAGATTACTAAGGACCTTTAAATTGTTGTGTGACTTTTCTTCTTTACTTCTGAATGAGTGTCTATTATATTATATTGTTTCCAATAACTGCAATGAACTGTGATTTTCAATAAAAATTTTCTTTACTTTTCATGTACTTACCCTATGTACTAACCAAAAAAAAAAGTAGAAAACTAAAATCACCAGGACACTTAATAATTTGTGAACTATAAGAGAGAGACACAAACAAAATTTGGACACATATGAGTTAAAAATTAAGATTAAAATGTATACCTCATAAGATTTTTTTGCATTATGATAACTTATATGAAACACCTAGCTCAATAGTTAAAACTCACAGAGGTAAGAATAACATAAAGAGACTGAAAAGGAGAATTAGAGAAGAGTAGACAGGACTGGATGCTGCCAAAAGGCTGGGAACTATTAAATTTGAGGAGGCAATAAAATCAAACTCATGTTTTGTAAGAAGGAACTGACAATCGAGAGATCATAAAACTCAACTTTTTGTTTTGTTTTGTTTTTTTGAACCTGGGAATATAGCATTGCATTTGCTACTTGGGACAGGGGAAGGTGTTACTATGTAACTTTAAAATACAATTCACCTTGCAAATAAAGTGCAGAAGTACTAAGGAAGATATCTTTATAGAAATAGCAATCACATTTGAAATTACAATATGGCTTTTATTCCCAAATTAGGGTATATTTACAGAAAAAGGAACTATAATTGAAAAGAGAATATAGTATCTAAACTCTCTTCAAATGTACCATTTTCTTCCACTGTATTTCTATATTTGCCTGCAGTTATGAAAACTTACCACTTTAACAAAACAGCAAATCGTCATGTGGACATATCTATTTGGGGAACAAAAAACTCTGATTTGTGTTTGAAATGTTAAGTATCCACCTACTAATCCTATTTCTTTCTCTGCAACAGAACTTTATTTTAACTGTATTATGTATGAGATTATTTTTGTGTTTAAGTGAATATAAATATATATTTTATTGATGAGCTTATGTATATAAAAGTTTACAAGAGAAATGCACATCTTTTTTACAAAATAGATAGAAGGAAAAATAATACAAAATACAATGAGCCAGGTTGTGTTAAAACCTGATGGGTTTCATGTACTAAAACATTAAGAAAGGAAGAGTTTGCTTTGTTTTATCAAATTGTGTCAAGTAGTTTTTGCTTCTCGAAGCCTGCTCCCTCTGGTGTGTAGGAGACAGTAGCAGCAGGCTAATGTGCCAAAGCAGCATGGAATAAGCACAGGGTCAGCCAAACCTGATAACAATGCCAGCAGGGGAAAAAATCACCTCAACTGAAGGAGAATTCATTTAACTGTAGCAAGAGGTGTGCTTTAGGTTGTGATTTCTGAATCGGATGCATTGGTTATTTCCTTTGAGTTTTATTTTCTATTTATGTATTTTGTTGCTGATCAGATCTGTTGTGTTTCATCCACATCATCTGGGGCAGTTTGCCTTGCAGTTGTAATGCAGAGCACCCAAAGAAGGCCTGGTGGAGCAGAGGACTGAAGTGCAGAGCTGAACAAGGTGTAAACACACACTTCCTAGAGTCTCCCAGGCCCTGAAGATGCGTGTAGAGAAGGCAGCCAGAGCACCAACAAACGCCGCTTCTGACATGTGATGGATCCTCCTACACTCCCTCTGTGTGTTCTTTAGATTCTGTGCACATATTCCGTGTTTTCCAGACTTTTCTACTCCAAAAAGTTATAAATTCAGTCTAGCATTAAGTAAACAATGGAAAGACATCAGATACAGGGACCACTCCTCATCTAAGATAGAATGCATGTCCATTCTTCTAGGAAAAATCATCATTTTTCATTCACTTCATTCATCTCTCTCTTGCTCTCCATACACACACACATATACACACACACATGTATGTATGTAAATATATATATATGTAAATACTGAAATATTTAGATAGTCTGACTTTGCTAAAGGAGTCATCACAAAAAATGCAAGGGAAAAAAAAATGGCTGGTATTCTGAATCCATGCTGTCTAACTATTGTATTAGAATAATACTGAAAAATAGTATTATTTTAATTAAAAGGTAAGTACTGAATGATATCGTACTCTACACTCTACTAACGATGTTAGCGAATAATGTTTAACTATCATTGTATAGTGTGTGTGTGTGTATACATACATATATATACACACAATGTATATATGGGGGGGAATAACATGGATTTTTATCCTGGTTGATTACTTTTGCTTCACATAAAAAACTTTAAAAAATAATAATTATCAATACTGAACATTCTTATGTGCTAAATACTATAACTCAGAACTTTATATTCATTTCTCACTTTAATCTAAAAACACCAATAAATATTTTACTTAAAATAATCAAATATTATTTAAAATTAAGTATTATTGAAATAAAATATTTAAAATAAATATTTCATGCATTTATTTGTACAAACACACACACATATATACATATAATGTATAAGTAAACACACATATGCAAACACACAGAGGCTAAGCATCCCCTCGATTTTTCACTGCTGTGACCAAAATACCTGGTAATAACAATATAGAGGAGGAAAAGTTTATTTGGAACTCATGGTTTCAGAGGTCTCAGTCCATGATTGGCCCACTCCATTGCTCTGGGCAAAAGACAGGGCACTACATCATGGGGAAAGGGCCTAGTAGAGGAAAGCTACTTGGCTCATGGCAGCATCAGGAAGCAGAGAGAGAGAAGGAGGGAAGGGGCTGGCACAACCCCAATGACCCATCTTCTCTACCCATATCCCTCCTGCCTACAATTACCACCAAGTCAGTTCATCCAAACTAGGATAGACTAGTTAATTTGCAGTTCTCACAATCTAACCATTTAACCTATAAATATTCCTGAATTAACAGGAGCTGTGTGGATGCCTCACAGCCACATCATACCATTCCACTCCTGGCCCCCAAAACTCATTTCCATCTTATAAATTCAAAATACATTTAATTCAACTTTAAGAATCCCATGCTCTTAACAATTTGTCTATTGCCCCAAAGTCCAAGTCCAAAGTCTCCTTTGAGACTCTAGGCAAATTCTTGGCTATAAATCCCTGTAAAAATGAAAAATAAGTTTCATACATCTAATATACAGTGGCACAAGGCAAACATTCCCATTCCAATAGGGAGGACTAGAGGCATAGAAAGAAGGAATGGGGCCAAAACAAACCCAAAACCCAGCCAGGCAAACAGGTCCCATTACTCTTCCTGTAACTGCAAACAGCATCTGAGACTCATGGGCTTGTGTTGTATTCTCTGAAAGGCTCAGGCAGACCCACTTCTTTGGCTTTGCCAGTTATAATACATGTGGGCACTTTTTAGCTTGGCTTGTTTCACAGCCAGCAGCTTTTCTTGGTAGAAAATACATGTTACCCACATTTTATAATTCATGGGGTCTCCATTTCAGCTTTGACTTTACTTCACAGCTTCACACATCAAACTCTCAAGAGAAGTCTGCGGAGACTCAGATCCTACTACACTTTGCCTGGCTTCCTAGGCCTTCCTCTAAAATTTTACAAAAAGACTTCATGATCTTTTAACTTGAGCTTTTTCCATTCCTGTAGAACCAGCACCACATGGATTACACCAAGGACTGGTGTCATCTTAAGCAATACGTGTTTTTCCTGAAATCACCAATGGCCTCTGAAAATGAATGGCTCTAATTTTGAAACAAATTTCTAGACCCCCTGTGCAAGGAGGGCACCACCATGATTTCTTCTCAAAGGAATTTTCTTTTCCATACCATGAAGCCTGTAGAGGGTGTAGACTTACACATTCCTGAGATGTCCTCAAGTTACCTTTCCAATTGTCTTTATGCAAAGTACTTAATATCTCTTTAGAGTCTGTAATCTCTTCAACATGCATATCTTTTTTGTTGCCAGCTTTACAAGTACTCTTATGGCCAAACTGAAAGTTTAAAAAATTATTTATCTGCTTTCTACTCCTGACTCTCACAGTAAACCTGGCTAAAAGTTTCCAGCACCACCGAGTGAATGTTGTGCTTCCTTAAAATTTCCTCTGCCAGATTAATTAGTCTATCATGTTTAATTTAGCCTTACACAGAGGCTCCGGACACAGGCAAAATGTAGCCAAGTTCTTTGCCAGAATATAAAGTGAATGGCCTCTAGTCCAATTCCCAGGAGAATCCTTGTTACCCTCTGAAACATCCCCAGCATGATCTGCATTCCTATTGGCATCCTGGTCATGGAAACTTCCATGAGAATCATCCATTTAGATCTGATTACAAAATTCTAAGGCTTTTCCAGTTTGTGTTTCTAAAATTTTCCAAATTCCTTCTGCAAACCATTTCTAAAGGCTTCTAAACTACATGGTCTAGTTATTCACAATGACCTCACCCCTAGTACCAATTTCTGTTTTAGTCAGCTTCATTGCTATGACCATAATATCTGACAAAAAAAAAAAAAAAGTTAGAGGAGGAAGGAAGAAGGGCTCACATGATTTCAGATGTCACAATCTATGGTTACCTGACTCCATTGCTTTGGGCTTAAGGTGAGGAAGCACATAATGTGGTAAAGGTCCAGAAGAGAAATGCTGCTCAGTTTGTTGTGGGGTCAGGATGCAGAGAGGATGTGGGGGTGGTGAAAGGAAAGAAAGAAGGAGGAGGTTACAGGAAAGATATGCCCTTTCAGAGCATGCCCCCAGTGACAAACCTCATCCAGCTATATATACCTCACCTGTTGATAGTCACCACCTAGTCAGTCCATTCAAACTAGGATAGACTGATTAAGTTACAGCTCTCACAATCCAATCACTTCACCTCTAAATATTCTTGCATTAAGTGGAATATTTGAAGGATACCTCATATTCAAACTATAACAAAAATTTTAAAAAAATTAAAATATTCCAAAATGAAAACTTTTTGAGTGCCAACATCATGTCCCAAGTGGAAAATTCCATGCCTGACCTCAAGTTTTGAGTTGCAGTCAAAGTGCAGGCACACTAAAAATATTGTAAAAAATAACCTTTAGGTCAGGGATTTACATGCAAACAATGTAAGTGGATTTCATGTTTATATTTGGGTTCCATCTCTAAAATATAAGATTATGTGTATGTGACTATTCCAAAATAAAAAAAATAATAATAGTAACAACGAAAGCACTTTTGGTCCCAAGCATTTAGAATTAGGTGTACTCAACCTATAATATGTGTAATACATATTAGCAAAACTTTAAAGTTTTCTTCTCTTTTCCCAGTTCCCTCCAATTTTCTATTTCCTTTTTGGTTCTATCAGACTTTAAACTTTATGTAAGCTTTTGTCATCATGTATCTTTTATCCTTAGTTTTTCTGTTTCCATTTAGAAAACTTACTAGAGTGCTATATATATATGAGCCAAGATGTGAGTTTCTTTGAAAGATTATCTCTTTGGTTTTTGCTTTGGTCTTTTAAATATTAGTTTTCTCAGGTCTTTCTTCTGGGGCTGATCAGATTTCTCAAAGAGGATCTTTCCAATCTCTGCTAGGGGATTGCAGACCTGGCTTACTACCACAGAACACTGAGGTGGAACAAAGTTACCATTTGGTATATACTGACCTAATTCATGTTTTTTGGATGAAGGCATACAGCCAGCAATGTGCTTTTTGTATTCACTTTCTAGTTTATTATGCCTGGAAAAGAGGGGGACAGACAGCTATATGGAGTTGGGGTAGGATTTTTTTTAAAGTCAGAACACCCATATTTTCAAATAGCCAGTTCCTGCTCCCTGCTCTGTTATTCTAGTTTTGCTCTAAACTGGTAAATTTCTGTTTTTAGCCCCATTTTCAACCTAAATTCTAGAAGACCTGCCTGTTGCTGACAATTTTTAATACGTTTTGGTAATTTCTCAACTTTTCCTACTTTGGCTATGTATAAAATAGTTACCACTCTTCTCTCTAATTTTAGCTTATAAAATATTGTATGGATTTTTTTCTTTATGAAATTTCTTTACCAATATTATATGGGATTTTAAGAGGAACTCAATATTAATCTGATAGCGAAAACTATCATTTATATTAACAAGCATCAAAAATTATTCATATTTGCAGAATAATTAAAAAAAAAACTTAGAATGTCCAAATATTAGAAGATAGAATCTTGTCTGTGCAGGAAGTGGATTTCCTTTTAGGATTTGAGCAACATATAATAGAGTCTCAAATTATAAGGCAATAATTCATAAAGCAGAATCTGGCATGAAGAGGAAGCCTTAGAGGAGCGAGGGCTTGATTTTCAAGAACAGAAAAACATTACTACAGAATGTCAATGGAAAAATTTGACTTTGAGGGCACTATGGTCTGCAGTATCACCCCTTGCACCACCACCACCAAATTTATACTTTGAAATCCTGACTACCAAGGTGATGATCTTTGGAGATGGGCCTTTTGGAAGCTATTTAGGTCATGGAGTTTGACTGTCAGGATGAAATTTATGCCCTTATAAAAGAGAACTCCTTGACTCTCCACCATGTTAGGTTAGAGTGAGAAGATGGCTGGCTATATGTGAGGAAGGGGACCTACGATGGACAATGAGTCAGCCAGCACCTTCCTTTTGAACTTCCCAATCTTCAGTTCTGAAATACATTTCTGTTGCTTTAGTACTGTAGTATACATAGACCACCAATCTATAGTACTTTATTATGTCATCTCCAACAGACTAAGACAGAAGGTTCACATGTCATTGGGTGGCACTATGGGAGTTACCGACATGTTAAACTCTGAAAAACAAAATTGAGTCATAAGTTATAGTAAAAATATTATGATTGGAATAATGCATACTGTCTTTGGAATTACAAATTATCAAAGCCAAGGCTATGCAAACTTTTGTGCAAAGTGCTTAATTAAAAGCCACAGGTTGAGGAAGAAATATCAGAAATAGCAGTGGAATACGAAAGCGTTGGAGATGTTCCCAAGCAAGAGTATTGGGGCAGTGATGTTACCTATGCAAATTATGGGGACACTAATAATGAAAAGGATTAAGAATATATCCCTCAGGCAAAGCCCACACTCAATCTGACATGAAAATGGCAGAAAGAAAAGCCACAAGGGGAATTAGGAGCTTTTAAACAAGAGAAATGGACAGAATAATGAATGATATATCCTCAAGACAGCCATTAGTAAACCAGGTCTAAGATTTGATCAGATTTTAGAATTCCCGTGAGCACAAGGATGACACCCTGATATTTGCATATGATATGTGTCTCGTTAATTCACTGGAAATTCTGAAACATGGGAGTCAAGCAATTTTGTATTAGAGTGATCACTTATTAGTGAAGGAGCAGCAATAGTTCTATTGGACACAGACCAAAAAGGATTGAGTATTAGCCCTTGCATGAGAATTGGCTCTTAAGAAAAAAGTGAGAATGGAGAGTTAATTTGGACTTGTATTATAACTTTAATTTTTCTAAGCAAAGAAAAGACTCTTCATATAGTGAAGGCCAACCTCAACATTTTCTAGCGCATTCATTGTCATATTTGGGATATATTGGTATTTGTTTCACATTGGCTAATTAGTGTAGATAATTTAGACAAGCATTATTAAGACAGGAGAAAAGAGAGCTTTGTAAATCTTTGAATGTAACTTTTTTAACATATCTTAAGTTACTTTACTTGAAGATAATAGCACAGTGCTTATAAGTATATACGTCAATCAGTAAAACTTGGCCTTAAATCCCTATTCTAAGGAATCAAGTAATTTAAAGTATACCTGCAACAGTTTTCTCATATAAAGTGGGAATGACAATTTTCTTTACCACAGAGAGGTTTTTCTTTTGAAGGTTAACAGAGATAATACACTTCAAAATATTAGCTAGGTGCAATGGCACATACCTGAAGGAGCCCTAATTAGGAAGGGCTGTTGCAGCTAGCTGGAAGCCATAAGTTCCACCTGATATGTATGTGACGCACCTGTAGGCACCCGCAAAGCTGAAGGTATATAACCGGGTGAAAGTGGTCCGAGTTAGGAGAATGGAGAATTCAGTCAGTCGGGCAGTCACTCAGTCGGTCAGAAGAATCAGAGCGGCCAGAATGTAGGCAGAGCGGTTACAGAAGAGAAACCAGATAGAAGACAGAAGAGAAACCAGATAAGAAGTAATGACTGGTCAGAGTTAGGCCGAGGCTCCTGAGGAAGACAGAAGACAGAAGAAAGAAGAAGGAAGAAAGAAGAGAGAAGAAAGAAGCTCTAATCTTTCTCTAAGCTAAGCTCTATCTTTCTTTCTCTCTAAGACTCTACTCTAAGCTAAGACTCTAAGCTAAGACAAGAAGACAAGAAGCTAAGCTCTATCTTTCTTTCTCTCTAAGACAAGAAGAAAAGCTCTCTTTAATCTTTCTCTCTAAAACTCTTTCTTTCCCTCTCTAAGCTCTAAGAAAGTAGAAGTAAAAGTAGTAAAAGCTATACTCTGCCTCCGAGAGATTTTTTCCCGGGTTTCGGTACCAGGCAGCTTACACATACCTGTAATCCCAGTGACTTGAGAAGCTGAGATAGGAGGATCAAAAGTCCTAGGCTTTAAGGCCACAGTGATCTGGGTTCTTGTTTTCTGTTTCTGGGCATGATTTGAAAGGGAACTTGCAAATGCTTTTTTTAATGGTAAGAACCAAATAGCCTAAGGGAAACCCCCTCATCTAGAGTTACTACATTAAGCACTAACAAATACAAAAAGCAGTAAGAAAAATGATGTCCGGTTAAATTTGAATTTCAGCAAAACGGTAAATAAGTTAAGAAATGTGTTCTGTGTAATATTCGGGAAAAGTTTGAAACTACTTAAGCATTTTTCATGGTTTCTGGGTGATTGGGTACACTTGAGGAGGAGGAGCTGATGTGTTCAATTTAGTAAATGGGGAGTCTCTCCCCTTAAAGTAAAAGTAGCTGTGGGTTTTCTTTACTCAATACCTTAGGAATCGAGCAAGGCTTAATTAAAACACACTGAAAGCTAGTCTCAATAATGCCCTGACTGACCACAGCATCCCAACCACAGTCCAGAGGTTTCTGCAAACCACCTCAGCCAAGGTTGCACTGTATTGCACAGGGCAGCCGCATGAGTGAAGGTTGTTGGTTGATGGGATGGATTTTCTCCCTTCAGTGTCTTGTCTCACACATCTCTGCCTAACATGAGTCAGGCTTGGCAAGAACATTATTTCATCAGGTCTCATTAACCCTTCAATGGAAGAATTTCACCTTCAATTTAAGAACTTCCTTCTTTGTAGGGAAGGGTTGTTTGCTGAATTTTCTGATGGCTGTTTTTGGGGGTTCTCATATTGTTTGGGAAGCTTGTTAGATTATTCCATCTTCATACTCTAGCAGTCTGCTTTTTCTGTCCCTCGGCACTTTAACATCATGCCTGCCATGAGAATGAGAATGAAAGCAACAGCTTAGTAGCTAAAACACATGTTAGAAATTCAAAACAGTGTTATGGTTTAGTTGTGAGGTGTGCCCCAAAAGCTCCTGTGCAAAACAATGCAAGAAAGTTTAGAGGTGAAATGATTGGGTTATGAGAGCCTTAATTTAGTCACTGTATTAATCTGGTGATAGGGATTAACTGGATGGTAACTGTGGGCAGGTGGGGTGTGGTTGGAGGAGGTGGGTCATTGAGGGTGTGCCTTTGGAGTTTTTATTTTCTCCTTGCTAAATGGAGTTTCTGTCTGCTTCCTGGTTCCAAGTTCTGAGCTACTTTCCTCCACCACACCCTTCCACTATGATATTCTGCCTCCCTTGGGCCCAGAGAAATGGAGTCAGCTGTCCGTGGATTGAGACCTCTGAAACCACGAGCCCCAAATAAACTTTTTCTCCTCTAAAGTTGTTCTTGTCAGTTCTTTGGGTCACAGAGATGAAAAAGCTGACTAAAACAGACAGGTAGTATAAGAAGGATTTTATAGACATTACCTCATTTGATATCACAAAAAACAACAGATGAGAAACCTGAGACTTACAAATGTTAAATAATATTCACCTTAGGGTATCAGAACCTGAAGGTAAACTTAAGTTTTCTTTCTTTCTTTCTTTCTTTTTTTTTTTTTTTTTTTCGCTCCTCACTCAGTACAGAGGAATAAACTCTACCCCCAACCCCCCCCGCCCCCGCTCTTTTTTTTTTTTTAATTTAAAGACAAGATCTCATTGAGTTGCTGAGTCTCGCTTTTAAAATGTGACCCTCCTGCCTCAGCCTCCCAAGTTGCTAATATTACAAGCATGTACCTGACTGATCTCAGATTTTATGAATCTGGAAGTCATACTGCTCACTACTATAGCATGTTGCCCTTCAATGATAAAATAAGCCTATTTGATTTAGCTGCTACTTTGATCTGTTAAGGATGTCCCACAAACATTTAATCATTCTATATGCCAGGCAGGATGTTAGACTCTGTGAATGCAACATGAATAAGAGGTGGTCCTATCTTCCCTTCCATGACCAGCACAAAGCAAACATGTATTAGGTGCTCATGAAATATTGGGAGAATGGCCTTCAGTATCAGCATTTAATGGATTTCAATGTAATTAAAATAGGGTATTAAGCTTACAAAGTGCATATTTATGGCAGTTTAATATATAATTTTTGCAAATATCATTTAATAAAATTTACAAAGATGCTCATTTTGTGAAATATTTCTTTTATGATGGTCTTTGAATTGCAAAACAATTAGAAAAAACTGGGTGATAAAGTTATGGGAACCAGAATATTAGTGAGATAAAATGTGCAGGTATGGCAAACCTCACCTGTTAACTATACTACTGGGTTAGAAGAATCAGAGGAGTCTGAAATTAGAGAAAAACTATATAGTAATCAGACTTCTGAAAAAAGCACTTCAAAGTAGAGGAAAAAAATGAAAAAAATATGATGGGACATATTCTTCTAAAAATTTACAACCAGGCCCCTCAAAGAAAAGGGCAATTTCCATTTAGGTGGAAAGGGGGCTCTGAATAATATTATTTTCAGAAATCTGAAGGGCAATAGCACATGTACAGTGCCTCTTTTGTAGCAGAATTGTGAAAGAGATGAAGGAGAAAACACTTACGGGAACATCTGCTGTGCAAACCACTTCAAGAAAAATAAGCAGGAGACAGAATGAGCACATCTGCCCGATGTTCAGCACATGCAGTAAAGACATGGCATAATAAGAAAGGCTCTGAAGGCACGTGTGTCCTTCAGATTTCCCCAGAGCTTTGGAGGGAGGAATTGAAGAAGGGTTAATCATCTAGAGGGTGCTTTAAGATAGGGAGACACTCCTCTCAATCTGGCCACCACATGGAGAGCTGTCTGTGTAGGAAATGTAATCACAGCAGCCAAAACCTAAGAGCAGACTTCAGAGTCAATTGATTGCTGTGTGTGGGGGAATTGGCATAAAACCAGGAAGCTGAGAAGCTCCCTCTGCTTAAGAGAGTAAGTCTCTCCAGTGAATCATGACATGTCCAAGCCCATCAGAGTCCATACAACATCACTGGGGGCTTCTGCTGCATAGTGAAATAAATACTTATATGGAATTCTCAAAGCCCAGGTACCTCAAATTGAGCATTCTAGCATTTTAAATATCAACAAATCTAGGGGACATGGCCAAGGAGCAGGATTAAGTATAGAACAATCCCGAAATATCACTGTGGGTTTCCTAAGCAACATTTTAGCTGTAACCAATGGTCCCACGCTTTCCTGGTCTGATAATCTTATGGTTCAGATGTGAGGTATTCCCCAAAAGCTCATGTGGGAGACAATGCAAGAAGGTTTGAAGAACAAATGATTGGTTTATACCCTTTACCTAATTAGTGAATTAATCCCTGATGGGATTAACTGAGTGGTGACTGGAGGCAGGTGGGGTGTGGCTGGAGGAAGTGGTTCACTGGGAGCAGGGCTATGGGGTATATATTTGTATCTGGCAAGTGCAGTCAGTCTCTCTCTCTCTCTCTCTCTCTCTCTCCCCTCCCCCCCCCTCCCTCTCCCTCTCCCTCTCCTTCTCTCTCCCTCTCTCTCTCCCTTTCCCTCTCCCTCTCCCTCCCCCACCCCCTCCCCCCCCCCTCTCCTCTCTCTCTCTCTCTCTCTCTCTCTCTCCTGTCCTCCCTCCTTTCCTCCTTACTGATCAACATTTGAGCTGCTTCCCTTTGCCACGCTCTTCTGCTATGATGTTCATCCTCACCTCAAGCCCTGAGAAATGGAGCCGGCCTTCTATCTACTAAGACCTCTTCAACTGTGAGCCCACAAATAAACTTTTCCTCCTCTACAGTTATTCTGGTCTTTCAGTCGCAGCTGCAAAAATCTATCTAAAACAGGTAGACTAAGATCTCATAAATTCTAGTTAAAACTTGTCTCAGGAAATGAAGTGAAATTCATACTGAGGTCTAAATGACAGATTAAAGTTATTTGCAGAATTTCATGCTTGTCAACATCCTAACTTTTGCAATATAGGAATATATTACTTTATATAGCAAAAAGGACTTTACAGACATAATTTAGTTAAAGGCCAAATATTTAAGGATAAAAGTATACTAATTCTCCACAGTCTCTTTCAGAACAAAGAAGAGGTAATACTTGTTATGAGACCAATATTACCCTAATACCAAAAAAAAAAAAAAAAAAAAAAAAAAAAAACTAAGAAAAACTAAAGACTGATATCTCTTAAAAAATTAGATATAAACATCCCCAACAAAGTATTAGCAAATTGAAATAAACAATGTATAAGAATAATTATACATTAAGTGGAATTTATCCCAAGTGCATAATTCTGGTTTAACATTCAAATATAATTAACATAATCACATTTACAGACTAAACAATCACACAGTCATAATAAACATAAAAGAAGCATTTTGAAAAGTTCAATGTTATATGATAAAACATGCAGTAAACTAGTTATAGAGTGTAACAACTTCAACTTGACAAAGAATATCTACAAAAAATAGCAGCTAACATCATACTTACTAGTGAGTAACTGACTGCTTTCACATCAAGACTGGAAATGAGGAAAGGATGTCCCCTTCTACCACTAGTTTTCAACATTGTATTGGAAAGTCCTAGTTAATGCAATAAGACAAGAAAAGAAAAGAAAAAGTAGCATATTGGGAAGGAAAAAAAAAACTGTCTTTGTTCATAGATGACATTATCATCTATGTAGAAAATCTGAAAGAAGTGAAAAAAAAACCTTAAAACTAATAAATGATCAGAGCAAGATTTCCTGATACAAAGTTAACATGCAACAAGCAACAATCATTTTCCTATATACCAGCAATGAACAAATGGAATATGAAATTCAAAGAATTATGCCATTTATATTACTACCTCACAAAGTTAAGTATTTAGGTGTAGTTCTTACAAAATATATTTAAGTTCTATATGAGGAAAACCACAAAACTCAGAAAAGAGAAATTGAAGATTTAAATAAATGTACATATATGTATATATGTATATGATATACATATTTATATATTATGTAGTCTGATAGACAATTGTTAACATTTCAGTTCTCAGTTTTATTTACAGCTGCAGTATAATCCCCCCCAAAAACCAAACAAGTTATTTTGTGCATAGTTATAAATTAAATCAAAAGTTTATATGAAGAAGTAAAAGACTTAGAATTGCCAACAAAATAATGAGGACAAGAAGCAGGGTGGAACATTAATATTACCTGACTTCAAGACTAGAAAGCTACATGAATCAAGATAGTATAGTATTGGTGAAAGTATAAACAATAGATAAAAGGTAGGTAATGGACAGTCTAAAATATATCTGCATAAATATATTGTATTTGTACTTAACAAAGGAACAAAGGTTTCTGTATATCCTTCTTAAAAAAAATGATGTTGGAACAATTGGATTCCCACAGCAAAAACAAAACAAAGCAAAAAAAAGATATTCTAAACACAGGTTTTATATTCCTCACAAAAATTAACACAAAATGTTCCACAGACTTAAGTGTAAATGAAAATGAGAACTCTAAAACTCCTGGAAGATAATCTAAATAACTTTTGGCTCACATGAAGGTTTAGTATACAACATTCAAGCATGATCCACGAGAGAAAGAATTGATAAGCTGGACTTAATAATTAAGGGTTCTACTCCATGAAAGATGTTGTCAGGAGAGTAAAGGGAAAAGTCAAAACTGGGAGAAATTATTTACAAACAAAATATGGGATAAAGGATTTGATCCAAAATCCACAAAGAACACTTAAAATTCAATAATAAGGAACCAAATAACTTACTTTTAAAAATGGGCCAAAAACCTTGACAGACACCTCAGAAAGAAGATATGTATTGGAAAATAAATATATTAAAAGATATTCCACATCACATGCCATCAAGGAAATGAAAAGTAAAATCAGATTGTCATAGAACTATAAATGTGTTAGAATGACCCAAATCCAGAATACTGTCAAAAGCAAATGTTGGTTAAAAATGTAGAACAACAGGGGCTTTCATTCATTGCTGGTGGTACTGCAAAGTGATATAGGTACTATGGAAGGCAGTTTGGTTGTTTCTTACAAATATTCAGCATACTCTCACTATATGACTTAGCAATTGCACTTCTCCATATTTACCAAAAGAAGTTGAAAAAATATGTTCACACACACACACACACAAAAAAAAAAACCTGCCCAAAAATGTTTATAGCAGCTGTATTCACAACCAGCAAACTTAGAAGCAAACAAGTGCTTTCAGGAAGCAAATTGATAAGCCCTGGGATATCCAGACAATGGAATATTGTAAGCTATCGAGCTATGAAAAGACATGCAGGAAACTTAAGTGCATAATACTAAGTGAGAAAAGGTTGCATGTTATGCATGTCATGCAATTCTCATTATATGGCATTCTAGAAAAGCCAAATTCAGAGATAATGAAGAGATTGGCACTTCTTAGGGGTGATGAGGTGGATGGAATGAATAAGAGGAGAAAAGAATTTTAGGACAGTGAACCTACTTTGTATGATACTATAATCATGGATACATATCATTATAAATTTGTTCAAACTTTTAGAAGGTACTACACATAGAGTGAAACCTAATATAAACTATAAGCTTTGAGTGATAATGATATATCACACCATAATAATCTATCATAGCCTCATCATTTTTATCCAGTGTGTATTACATATTGATATAATGGGGGAGACTAAGCATGTGTGGAGGCAGGAAGGGATTGAAAAACCTCTGTACCATCTGCTTAGTTTTCCTGTGAACCCAAACTACTCTAAAAATAAAGTTCATTTAAAAAGAAAAAAGTTGGAATACCTAACTAATTAATGACATTCAATTATTTCCTTCTAACTTCTGAATTTGCAGAAGCAATTTCACTACAGACGTGTGAAATACAACTCTCAAATAATTTTGGAAATATGGAAACACTTATTCCTATAAATTGCAATATAAATCATCCAAACAATGGGAGTGGGGAGAGTAAAGACCCTGCACTGGTCGTTGAATTAGTTTTAGTAAATGCCAAACACTGAAAATTTCTGTCAAATGTAATATAAATTGGACACAATATGAAGAGAAATCAGGGTGAGCATAAAACTCATGGGTCCAAAAAGCATCCTCTGCCTCTCTCCACTATCTGAACTGACCCCTCCAGAGGTCAAATCCATTGCTGTTAAAATGCCTCCTTTTTCTGCCTCCTTTTTGTTAGAACAAAGAGACCAGGCTGGATGCAAACTTCACAGATAATTTCAGCCTTTATTCAGGAATGGGACTACACTTACAGGAATGAACCCACTTTCCTGGTGGAAAATGAGCCACTGAACAAAGGAAGAGACTGGGCTTATATATGTTATACCAAAAGGTGACTTAATTAATGAGCCTATCAGTTTGGGCACTCAGGAATTTGGAGTCTGTTTTACTGGGCAAAATGGGAGGGAGTCTAGGGTCAGCAGTCAGTCTCTGGGATTTATCTTACTGGACCTGATGGAGGGCCTGGGGCCAGTAGTTGTATCTGGAAAGGAATTGTTTACAGAAGAATTAATGCTTTGGCCTCTTTCCAGAGACTGCCTTTCTAGGTTTGATGAACAGCTCTTCACCAGGGTTTGTTTTATCACCTGGAAAGAATGTATGGGGGAAGGATCAATGCTCTCAAAAAGTATGGCTTTCCTTCTCACTCCCCTTTTCCCAGGTCTCACTATTTGGGGGGTTTGTCATTTTCCATAAATAATACTTTTTTGTAATTTGTTTGCATATTTTAATATGCTTGCTTTTCTTCTACACATCTCAATTATCGTTAAAAATCTCCACTATGTCATCATTTAAGTGTGGCAACTGAGGAAAAATAAAAATCCAATAATGAAATGCTGCACAAAAATATAAAAGACATGTAAACAAAATTACTCTAGTTGTCACAATATTAAAATAAAAATGGCATTGAAGTTTAAAATCGATACTTGAAAAAATCTAACTCATTTATGACATTTACAATCTGCACATGACAAAACTGTCATGAGATTTTCATTTTTTTAATGACACTGATAAACATAGATTTGAGAATCACATGAAAAATAATGGACAGAAAGTAGGAGACTTAAATAAAATTATTTAGACCACTGAATGCCAAAAACATAATAAAGGCATAAATATATAATTTTTTTTAAATTTCCCTATTCCCAGAATATTCATTTATTACAAGTTAACTTCACCCACTCCTTTCATATGAACTTGAGTCAACTTTGCTCATTATAATGCTAAATTCTCTGTTCAGAGGCATTTTTATCTGCCATTTTTTGAATGTGTGATATATTGAAGAAGCATGTCTATAAAAGCATGCTCAAGAATATGCTCACCTCTGCATGTGGTGATGAGTTTTCCTGAATGAATTTGTATGTATTTCCCCAATAGAATCCCCTTGCTTTCTTTGCTTGGGTAGACACTGCTTTCTTCAACTCTTATCTCTTTCTTGTGCTTCTTGGCTTTGTACTCACCAAGAAGCAAACCCACTGTGTTCAGTTACAATAGCCATGGTGATTGTGTAACTGTGGTCCCTTCACCTTCTTTGCTCTAAGGCTTATTATTATTATTATTATTTTTATTTTTTTCTCCCCTCTCCCCTTCCCTAACAAGATTAGGGAGACAGTGTTATCTTTTCTTGCCCTTGAATATACCCAGTACAGGGTGGAGAAGCCTTCAGAGGATCTGGGAAGTGAATATCTCCTAATTAACAAGTGAATTTAACACTGCTCAGGGCGCCCTACTAGAGCACACCTGGAATGTAACACTTGAACAGTTCCTTTAAAACACCCCCCACCCCCTTCCTGATCTAGAGAGTCACAACCTTTGGGACTGGAGTCCCCTGTGTTTCTCCTTTGCTAGCAAAGCAATAAACCTTGTTTTTCCTTTTTATCAAAATGATGTCCTCACCAGTGTCAGTGTCCAGGATCCAGGATCCAGGACATTTGTTATGCTTATGTATATTAGACCTTGAACTGCACTGGGGTGACAGCCTTCTGGATCCTCCTTTCAAATTGGTCCACCAACCTTCATGGTGGGTCAGTTTTGCAGTATTTTTCTCATTGTCACTGTGTTTGCTCAGAAATTCTAGAAGCAGATCCTAAATGGAGATTTTTGCATGAGTGATTAATTGAGGGAATACAACTTGAGAAATAAATAAAGAAAACAAGATTAGAGTGGGCAGAGACTTAGCAAGATGTAGCCTATGCCTGAGGCAAGTTTTAAGTTTTCAGTCTGGGGCATCAATTGCACTACCTCAATGACCTCATGTCAATCAGTTATTGTCTGTTAATTTTTTCTGGGGAGAAAGATGCTCTAACCTCCAGGGTGAGGCAGTCACTACTGACCAAAACCAAATGCTAAGGCAATGCAAGAAGTTGTGAGTCAACACAGCAGCTGGAGCATGGTGAACTTGATGGTAAGGGGAATGTGGCAAATCACCAATACCATCCACAAAATGACACATTCAGATTCCAATTTGTTGTGCCATGTCTTAAAAGGATTTATAAACAGATAATGCCCTGTATTGCATGTATTCCTATTGCTTGAAATAGTGTTAGTAGTTTTTATTATGCACAACTAAATCCTAAGAAAGTCATGAACAATATTCATGAAAAATAAAATCTTCCAACACATTTATTTGTGTTGTTTATGTAACATCACTAATAACCAAATAGTACAAATCGGAGGAAAACTCACGAATGACATTTTCCATATATGATTAAGACAGATGAAAAAGAGAAAGTTCAGTTTTACTAAGATGTAGAGATTGAATTTTTCTAATAGTTGCTGGTGGTAGTTTAAATCTGTACCACTTTTATGGAAGGGAACTCTTTGACCTAGCAATTCTACTTGAAAGAATTCTAAAAAAACTAATTTCAATGATTCATAAAATTTTATTTTAAAAGCTATATTTACCAGAAAATTAATTACAAAAATATTTATAATAGCAAAATGTTGTAAATAACCCACATTAAATAATATAGTCTGGAATGTAGTAGGCACTACCAGTACCTGTAGTAGATATTACTAGAAGAAATGGAGAATGTAGTAGGAATAATCATTATGTATATGTACATGTGTATATAAACTATAATATGTATATTACATTGTGTATGCAAATAACAGTATATATTTATCAAAATCATAAAAGTATAATAACAAAATTGTAAAAAATGTACATGAAAAAGCAGCTTTTGAAATAGTGAAGGAAAAAAAACAAAAATACAAAAAAAATTACCTTGGAAAAAATAAAAGAAAGAAAAGAAAAATACCAGGAAAAACCAGTATTAAAATATAGTCAGAAGAAACCTCCAAGAAGGAGAATTGTGGGCAATTCAATTCTTCTTTCATTCTTTTCTGCTTATCTTTATTTCCTATTTCTACTATGATAATTCTACATTACTCACATAATTTTTTAAAAAATATAAGGTTTAAAAGTCAGGGATCATCAAATTATTAGAACAATTCTGCTAGTTTCACGACTCGGGTAGCTGTGCCATTAATCAACCCAAATTTTATTTGGCTTTGAACTCTTTCTTCCCTCCCCCCTTCCTTAGTTTTCTGAATCTGACACAAAAGACTTGTCAATATTCTTTTTCATACTTCTCCAGATAGACTATTCACACCTAAAGCCATGGCACTTATCTATCCAGTGGACCCAGAAAAACACTGTCAGGAAAATACAGTGCTGTGAAAGGATGCGATGATTCAGGGGATAGAAATCTTTAGCATCTATCAATTCACTGGCAGTTCAGAGAACCAGGTAGCCTTCGGGTTATGACAGGAATATGAGCTGAGAGTTACATCCCTGTGCTCTGTTTTACTTGCTCTTTGAGGATGAATGGAACAACAGTTGAGAATTAGCCCCCGCCACACCTCCCTGCCACATGTTGTAATTGTAACCTTGTTCACTGCACCAGCTATTTCCTGTGGTTGATTCAAGGCGGGACCAAACTGTAGATTCATACTACATAAATTCATCGTCTCCAAACACATGCAGCTATTCTGGAACATTCTGCAGGGTTGTCTTTTGTTATGACCTGCTGTAAAACCTGATGGTGTGTGTACTGTAAACATAGAAAGGTCTAGCTAACAAATGGTTCTCTACTCCTTTTTAAAAATCCCATTCCTACTTTAAGATATTTTACTTGTGTGCTGGAGCATGCACTTTATTTATAAGTCCCTTTATTATTATTTTTAGGGTTTTAAAATTATTTTCTTCTCAAATGTCACAGAATGTCTTACCACCCATCTGCTCAAAAGGCATAATTATGAAACTGACAGTCTTTTTCGACACCTCCTTGAAGTGGGAGGAATGAACACATTTTCATTCAGTTTGGGAACTCAAATTTTTGGCTTTCTTCTCTTACAGAATTGAGTCTTTTGAACAGGGTTTGCATTACATAAGTATTTTCAAGATGTGTCAGAAAACAAGGAGTATTTGCAGGACATTTGCCTTGTTGACATGTTTAACCATTTAAGCCACAAGTGTAAATTGTCATTTCAGTCCCAATCCAGCTAATGACAGCAATTAAGGCATGAATTACAAAGTTACATATACATTTGCCTCTTCAGATCAATATAGGTAATACATGACACTTTAGTAGTTGTTAGGTCTAGCAATAAATAATAATATTTATGCATTGTCTTATAATGCACTCAAAACTATGGGAATCAATATTCGCTTAAACATACTGAGTTATCATTGGTTCTTGTATATATTAAAAGAACAATACAAATTTCTCTCTATTGAAAGCACTGTACTTTTATAGATCCTTATCTCATTTATTTTTGAAACAGTCTTTATTAGGACACTTGAGATGTGACAGACACTTAAAAATCATTGTGGGACAGCCTGAAGTATAATCATGATAAGGTGATCCCATTCAGTATGGCCTTTGGTCACCTATGACAAGGTGATAATTCTAAAAGTGACATTTCAGCACCAGTAAATCAGATTTTTTGTGACTAAGCAACATTTCAGAAATAACTATCTTTATAACATTGGACAGATTTCAATTCTGGTAGCAAAAGCTCTGAGTAAAAAGTTATCTATTTATATAAAAAGTCTTACTTAAAGAGTGTACCAAAAATAAAATTGAATCAATAAAAAGACAAACAGAAATAAGGGCATAAACAATTATTTTGGAACTTAAACACATTGTAGTTATTCAAGAATGCAGCTTATTCTAACACCTTTGATGTCAGGTTAAATCAATCAAAACCTACAGTGTCATATACTGCAAGGCATGGAACATAAGACTTGTTTGGCCCCTGGTGTAAACCCCAGTTCCAGCTTATAATGTCATTGAGAGAACAAATATGTGAAAAATATAGGGATTACATGAAAGTTCAAAATCACAAATGTTTGGAAGAGGAAAGGTTGTCAGTTTGTTTCATCAGTGAAGGTTTACCTCTGCCTTCAGAGCTTCCTAGGAAGAGTTGATTCAACACCTATATTCCTCTAAGGCACCTACTCTTCTCATCCAAAAGACCCTCAGTAATGTCCTATCTACATATCTGCGGTAGCAGGTGATCAGAAACATGACCAGGTCAGTGCAATGTACCAATAAGACATAACAAGAGCTGGAATGAGATGGAAGACAACAAATAGGAAGGAATTATTGATCACTTACTCTACCAGTCACTATTAGGCATGTGAATGCTCCTATTTGCCTCTCAATATTATCAAGTAGCCTTCAGTGTACCAATCATTTCAGATGAAGAAACTGACAGCAATGACAGAATGTCATATATAGACTTAGGGTGTTGTAGGATTTATTTGGCCTAATTGCATCATGATTCCCTTGAGGAAATATGATTGTCCTAGAAGAAAAAGTAAGACACAGAGACTTTTTATGTATTTGGGATGATTTTAAAAGTAAGAATAATACAATATTACCTTTTAGTCAGCTTTTTCACCGCTGTGACAAAAAAGACTGTTGCTGCCTGAAGCGATGGCCGCTTGGAGCAACGAAGCCGCGAAAAGAAGTTCAGAGGCGAACTGGAAACAAACAGGCTTTTTATTTTGATAACTTCTCTCTCTGGCTCTAACAACGACTTTAACAAGCACCACACCACCAAAAACCCACACACCAAAATGGCGCCGACCCAATCAGCAATCTCTGCCCAACCTCTCGAGATCCCGGGCCAAGTCTCTTGAGACTACAGAAGGCGGCAATGCCCAAACATCTCTACGGCCCATAGTCAACCGCAATCTTAGCCATCTCCCCAAACAGGGCTCCTGCAAAAGACCTGACAAGAATAATTATAGGAGGAAAGTTAAGTTAATTTGGGGGTTCATGGTTTCAGAGGTCTTAGTCTGCAGAAGGCTGGGTCTGTCCCTCAGGACCTGAGGTGAGGCAGGACTTCATGGCAAGAAGAAAAAGCAACTGGGAACATGGCACCCAGAAGAATAGAGAGTGCCACTCAACAAGGACAAAAGGCATGCTCCCAGGGATCCACCTCCTCCAGCCACACCCCACCTGCCTACAGTTACCACCCAGTTAATTCTTATCAGGGTATTAATGTACTGATTAGGTAAAGGATCTCACAATAATCATTTCACCTCTAAGCTTTCTTGCATTGTCTCACGGACGAACTTTTGGGGCACACCTAATCTAAACCACAATATACTATAAATTGAAGAATAGGAATGGTAGTTGCACTGACAGTTTTGGTTTTAAGCAAACTATTGCATTTGGATTGGGGGGAAGTAGTTGGTTTACAATAGAGCAACAAAACAATGTGTGTGTGTGTGTGTGTGTGTGTGTGTGTGTGTGTGTGTGTGTTATATAAATGTGTATTACATGCCCTTAATCTCATTCTTAATGCTGTCAGGAAAATAAAGTAGTTTCACAGTGATCTACCCTGATGTCAAAGAGTTTTAGAATAAGCCACTTTCTTGAGCTACTGTGAATTTTTAATTCCAAAATAATTTCTCACGTTTTCAACTTGATGTGTGCAAGAAGGAGATAAAAGAATATGTGAAATGGCTTAAATCATTCCATAAATACGGGTTGATATCAAGGACATAGTAATCTCATTGGAGTACAGTATGACTGTGTGAATCAGAATGTAGTCACAGACGAAAACTAGCTCTTTTAAACAAAAAGATATTTAATCCTGGGAATTAGGAGCCCAGTCAAATTACTGGAAGGGCTGGCTGAGATGTAGAGAAGGACATTAGATAGAAACTCCATAGAACTGGCCCCACCCAAAGAAGTGAAAATTCTTCTAAAATCCAGAATCTTAGAAATGGGGTAGCTATTGACCCAGCTCTTTTAGTTTCAATCATGGGATATGAAGTTACTGCCATAGTTATTAGCCCCAGAGCTCTGTTGTAGCTGCTTGAAATGCAACAGCAGAATGGATGTTTCAAGGGCTACTGCCTGTCTCACAACTTAACTTAATTACAGACTCATTTAGGCATGGTGGGTCTTAAATTACATCTTGAACTGCAGGTGCAAAGGAGTCTGGGAAATGTAATATTTCATTGTCTGGTCTCTGCAGTAAAAAAAATTTCCCTAAAAGAAATTTGAAACAGGTGGCGCACAAGGCAACATAGCCTATCTACCACAACAGATAAGCACATACCCTGGAGAATTTCTCTAATGCATGTTACTGAAAAAGGAGAAGGTGGTGGACAACTGGTAGCCACTTTCAGGTACGTACAATGAGAAAAGTAATGATCACTGAGCTTTGAGCAGTCTTGCAAAACATTAGCATAATGAGAAAGACATAGGAATTGGGGATTTCATAAAAACTGCAATATCCACTTGAGTCTCCACCCCATCCTTTCTAAGATTCCTTTAGTGAATTGATATAGTGCCAGAAATAAGACCATCTCAGACCAAGGCCAGGGGTTTTCTGGAAGGTACTCTTTCTTCTACTGCATAAGAAACAAAGGTGAAGAACTCCATTAAAGAGATTGGGTGAATTGATCCTAGAACCACAGTGATGGAGTTTGTTTCAACTGATCTTTCCAAATCCAATTGCGCTGTGTGTTCTCTATGTACTTGGAAAATGATCATTCCATATGATAAATTCATACTGCAAATCCTTATAATGTGCCAAATGAGCTTTTATGTGACACAGTAACTTTTAAAGCTTGCCAAAACTTTGAAATGTTGGAAAAGGTGTTGCTAGCTTTCAACATGTGCTAATTGGGTTTGCCTACCCAGATGGCATAGAAGGAGGGGGGGGGGAAAGGTTACAGTTTCTAAACTGTTCTATTCAAGGAAAAGAATAAGGATAAACCATACAAAACAAATCATTTAATCTTCTTGTTTACACTGGGGTACATAATAGGGGGATTTGAATTTTATTTATCATGTTTTAAGGAATTTGTGTGTATAGTTACTATTTAGGGGAAAAATAGAACCACAATAGCATAAAATAAGTAACTGAGCTCCTATAAGATTCTAAGCACAGTTCTCAGAATCTCTAACTTAAAATGAACCATCCAAATTTTATGATTATATAAATGGATCTACTGTAGATGTTTAAACAGAATTGCGTCTATGTGAGAAAATTGGTAGGACTTCTTGTTTCTCTGTAAGATTTCTATACTGAATTTTATACCAATAGTCTTTTTTTTTTTTTTTTTTTTTTTTTAGTCTGGAATTCATACTATGCTTGAAATCTACTGAAACTGAGTTCTAGCTAAGTTGTCATGTATAAATGACTAAGAATTATTTAAAGAGAACCTGTCATTTTCTGTATTGAAGTCTGTCCTTCTTGATGTTCTTATTGACCTAATATTATGTACTTCACTGTTATGTGTGAGGAGTTTACATATTGTCAGACGTTTTTAAATAATTTAGCAACCAGATTTTTAACAATAATTTTCTTCCAACTCATTTACCAGGCCCATAAAGCTTCTTCACATCTTATTGTTCCTTCATGCTGATACTATCTGATATTTGATTCTGTCAGAAGGACTAGCCATCCGATCAAGAAATTACAACTAAGAAAATGTGACATTCTTGGAAGTGAATGATTGATTTGGAAAACAGGATACTTCATTTAAGCCAATGACATTGATGATAAAAATTTAAATTTGAAACTGATGTGAAATTGTCATTTTGATGAGAAATCAGAAGTGTGTTATCAATGATGTGACTATTTTCATGAAGATCATAATATTGAAATATTTTAATGTGATTCACAAAAAACCCTCCTGGTGAAAGAAATATAGCACAACAGAAATCTAGTAGAGAAGGATATTACAAAGCCTCATTCATGTTCAGTCATTTGAAGTCACAAACTAGAGATTGTGCTACACCCTTGTATAGAAAACGATTTTTGCCAGGAGAAATTGTGTGAAATCAATTAAGGAAAAGGCTGTAACAGAGAGGAGGCCTTCATCACAATACAGCTCTTCTAGGATATTGTAGTTGAAGACCTAAATGTATTCTATTTTGAAAATATCTTCTAGATGAATGCAAGAAATTCATGTAAAATAATTATTTTTTTAAAAGTGAAGAAAAGACAGCATAAGACTATAAAAATAAAATATAGACCATCATTTATTTTAATCCATGATGGTGACATTTTCTTTTTAATCACATAAGGTAACACATAGCACATACAACAAAATGACAGTGGTAGGTATTTAGAAAGATAAGTTAATACATTGATAAGTAGGACTATATTAGTATATGTTGGTTAAAACACTTCAAAGACTAATGAAAATGTAGTAAATATTAGAAGAACTATAAGTTAGCATACTTACAAATCAATAGGAAATGTTTCTAATTATCTCTAAAACCTTAAGAAAAGTCATTTAAAATGAATGAGGCTTTATTTTCTTATTTCAAAAAGAAGATAATATAATGATTTATTCTTCCTGTTAGGTAAGTTAAGGTATGTAAAACTCATTTCAATATTGCCTAGATAGTAACCATTGAATAACAGTTATTTTGAAAGATTTCTTAGGCCCTGATTAATTATAGTATCTTTACTCTGCTTTTGTGGTTTGGATGAGAGGTGTCCCTCAAAAGCTCATGTGTGAAACAATGCAAGAAGGTTTGTAGGAGAAATGTTTGGGTGATGATAGCCTTAACCTAATCAACAAGTTGATCCATGATGGGATTAACTGAGTGGTAACTGGAGGCAGGTAGGGTGTGGCTGGAGGAGGTGGGGTATTGGGAGCATGGCTTTGGGGTATATATTTTGTATCTGGAGAGTGGAGCTCTCTCTCTCTGCTTCCTGATCATTATGTGAGCTGCTTCCCTCTGCCACACTCTTTCTCTATGATGTTCAGCCTCACCTTGAACCCCAAGGAATGGTCTGCTGTCTATGGATTGAGACCTCTGAAAATGTGAGCCCCTAAATAAACTTTTCCTCCCCTAAAATTGTTCTGGTCAGATCTTTTAGTCATAGCAGTGAAAAAGCTGGCTAAAACATCTGCCTTGTCAAGTCCCCCAGATCCAGCTCTTATTTACCCCATTGCATTCTGCCTTCTGGGGACTCCACACTGGCTGTTTCTGTTGTTGTAGTTGTTGCTTGGCAGAATATGGCTTGTTCCTGCTAGTCATTCAGGTTTTAGCTCAGTGGAAACTTCCCAGAAAGAACTACCCTGGTCAATATGTGTGATGTAGACCTTTCAACCTGTCTCTGATTGCTCTGTCATAAAAATTGAGATCCAAACCTTTCCTTTTTTCTTTAGTGTAGTAGTGGATTGAATTGTGCCCCTTCCTCCCAGGAAAAGATATGTTTAAGCCCTAAGCCCCAGTACATGTAATAATATATAATTATAATCTTATTATAATATAATTAGAATCTTATTTGGAAATAGAGGCGTTAAGTGAAAGTGAGGATTAGGGTGGGTCCTGAATCCAATGAGTGGTATCTTTATGAGAAAAATGACAGAGATACCTAGATGGAGAAACACAGCGATACAAAAGAAGATACACAAAGAGATTAGAGTAGTAAACCACAATGCCTGGCACCACCAGAAGGTGGAAGAGAAAGAAAGGATTCTCCCCAGAGCCTTCTGACACAGTGTGGACTTGAAGACACAGAGACTTCGTATTTGTAACCCCTGGAACAGTAATAGAAAAACTATGTGGTTATTTTGACTCACCCAGTTTGTGGTCACTTGTTGCAGCAGCTCTAGGAAACTAACACACATTGTTTGAAATTAACTCATTTACCTTTGGTGTTCTGCTTATTTTCTGTCTCCCTGCAGGAGCAAGTGTATCTCAAGAGCACAGAAGTTTGTCGTCTTTACTACTGTATTTCCAGTAATTGGAATGACATTGGCTGGAGCACAGAAGCTATGGATTAAATGAATGAATGGATAAATGAATGATGGATGGAAGCACAATTAATACAATAAAAAAGTAAAAGACAGCTCGCTACAGATAATCAACGACATTGAAAATTGTTACATTTAATAATCCAGAACCTGCAGTTAAATAAAAGTGAGATAAAATCTTTAATCCACTTAATTGGTGAGTGTTCAAAAGTCTCTGTAATAGACACTGTCAGCAATGAAAGAAAGATACACAATTCATATTAATGCTAATAGGCATAATATTTTTATAATTGTTGGGGCCAATGAACTTAGTAATACATATTGTTTGACTCTTTCCATTAATATTTTCTAAAGAAACCATCATAGAGGTTAATTGCATTTTGTTTTTATAAGTATGTTCTTGTTAGGTTTTTTTTCTCAATAGTTTAAAAACTTGAAATAAGCAAAGTAATAATAATAGAGTATTGACTATATTGAGTAAATAAATGTTGGTATATTAGAAATTTTATGCCCACTCATATAACTATTTATAAAATATTTTACTATATAAGGATCTGCTTCTGATTTATGTTTAAGTGAAAGAAAAAAAAAACAGTCCACTAACAAGTAGTGTACTATTGTCCTAATTTTATGAACATAAAATTTATTTGCATGCATATATTGGGAGACTATGTGGCAACAGTAATTATCTTGAGTTGTTCAATTCAAGCAGTTTTATTTTCTTCTTTGTGGTTTTCTATATCTTTCTACATTTTCTCCAATGAATAGTTATTACATTTATAATCAGCAAAAATAATTATAACATGAGTAGAATTGAAGAAATAATTCTTTTATGGCTCAGCTATTGCATGCCCTTGAATAATGATAACATGCCTTTTGTAAATGATAGGTTGTACTTTTCTGTCAATAATACATTTAAGTCTAAAGACTTTCTATAGCTAATGATGTAGCACAAAAAATAATTAGCCAATTTACAAGTCAGAATTCATCTACACTTCTCTTGGGAGGCCTAATAATGTGTTACCTTAAACTGTACCTTGGTTGTATCACAGTTTGATAAAGTGTGGAGTAGGAGACAATCTACTGGAAACACAACCGTGGGAAACTCAAACATATTTTCTATGCTATAGACGAGTTATGGCTTTAATGAATGCTGAAGAGTTGTTCTAAAATTATTTTCCTTGGGGAGAAAAACATGACACAATTAATGAACTTACTGCTGATATTTTTTCTCCTGTGGCCCTTATGTTTGGAAAAATGTGAGAAAAGAAGGATCTTTTTGATCACTGCGCTCAGGAACTTGTTGAAATGTGACATTCCTGGCCCCATAGAAAGACACCTTGGTTCCCATCTACAGAGTAAAAGCAGAGGATATAGTCAGCAAATTCTCTGATCTGAAATAATTAGAAGATGATGCTTTTTTTTCTCATCCCCGCCCCGAAGCCCCTGTGATGGATAGGTAACTGCAGGCCCATGGGAAGACCCAGCCAGGGCCAGCTGCCTGGAAGAAAGCCACGCCTGCATGCCAACCCAACCTCTGCCAGTGCTAGCTCTGCAATCCTGCATTATTAATTTAACTTCTAAGAATCCTTTTTTTTCATTCTTAAAATAGCATAATATATGAACACATTATCTGAAAATTTTGTTTGGTACCTAAGAAGTGCTTTGAAATTTTCTAGTGATTTCCTTTCCCCGTGAGAAAAATGGGCTGATTTGTATTTGAGACCTCAAAAGTTTTTTCATTATTCTGGTGTAGTAACATACCCATCACTCTTGGAGGAGTTCACTGAACTCTGATCAATTTACCAGGACATCTCTCCCTGTTCCCTTGTCAAAGCTGGCAGAGAGCCTGACTTTCCCACTGATATCTCAGAATTTGTAAGGTTGAGATGACACCTCGTTGACCTATGTCTGCTGTAAATGCCATCCAAGAAACACAGGCCTCCCCAGTTACAATACCCAGAGTTGAGAGGAGGCCAGAGAACCAAGTTTTTCCTATCATCTGTGGGCTAGTGGTTTTAGCTCGTTCTCAGTGATTCTACCAAGCCAGATTTACTGCTCCCCTTTTCTTTATTTATTTTTTTGCCCGCTCTTGGGCATAAGAGCCCACTTAGTGTTTTAAAAACTCTGTTTTAAAAACATTGGTACTTAGTGGGTTATTAGTCAATGGTCTTGCCTTAACACAGAATTGAAAAATGGATCATTCATTACTTATACTTATGTTATTGTGGTTTTTTTCCTTGCAACACATTACCATCTTATTTATACTAAAATACAGATATATTCAAGCATATCTCATTTTATTGCATTTTACTTTATTGCCCTTCACAGATACTGTGTTTTTGTTTTTGGTTCTTGTACAAATTGAAGGTTTGTAGCAACCCTATATGGAGCAAGTCTATAATAGGGTGCTATTTTTTCCATTTCTGCTAAAATGATTGTTAGTAATTTTAGCAACAAAAGATTTAAGTTATGTACATTGTTTTTAGACATAAAGATATTGCACATTTAATAGGCCATGGTAAAATGTAAACATAACTTTTACATGTAGCAGGAAACCAAAAATAATTCACATTGACTTAATGTTATTGTGATATTTGCTTTATTATAGTGGTCTGCATCTATAAACCCATAAAATCTATGAAGCATACCTATGTATTATAGTAAATACATATTTAATGTATGTGCTAAATACTAAATGTACACTAAAACTGAATATAAATTTGGTATGAAAATTCAGTATAAATATATACTAAATATTAAATATTAAAATATACTATATTAATATACTAAATATTAAATATACTATATGACATTTAATTTTTCAAAAGGAACCATGATTTCACATGATTCAATGAAAGAATTTGTAGTATTTTGAGACTTTTCAACATCATTGGACTGTAAGTCTTATCTTTCCATTCTTCTTTGACCTATTTATTTTGGCAAGGCAAAAATTGTTTATTGCTGACTTCCTTCATTTTGGTTGAGGGATGAGGCTTAGCATTTTGAGATGTAAAAACAATGCACACCCAAACACTCTGAGTCCCTAACACATTTGTTATTCAATGGCTATTTATTGATTAGACAAATAAATGAGTGAAATACTGAGAGTCAGTAATAATCATGTCTTAGACTTTGTTTCAGGTATGGTGAAATAAATTCAAAAAGTATTAGATGTATAAGTAAAACCTGTATTTCACTTAGTGCAAGATGCCTTTGCACATGTTAAAGAAAAAATAAAAAAAGAATGGTTTCCATACTCTTTTGCAAGCTTTGGTGAAGGTACTTTAGTGAAGTAAGAACTCACTTAGTAACATACCTCTATCAGCATAGTGCACCAGTCCTGAAAGGCAGTCAGAAAATGTTCCTTCCTGATTGTTTCTAACCTTTATTTTACTTTCTGTCTCTCAGACATACCAAAATGAACAAGAGAGAAATGAGAGTCACACATACAACCTTAATTTGAAGGTTAGTTTTTATTGGTTGTTCCTTCACCTAGATATTTTTCCCCGAATCATTGTATACCTTAGAGTTGATGTGCATACATCTCCAAGATTACTTGTTTGAATATACTTCAGTTTAGAGACAATGTCATATAAGGAAGACAATAAACAAATTTAAAAAGATTTCACTGAATGAACTGTTAAAATGCAACTGCAAAGATACTGAGACAAGTAGTTCAGCATCATTTTATGTTGGTTTGAATGATAACCATTTTCAAAATGCATTTTGTTTAATTTTAGCTGAAGAATGCTTGCTTTTCTCTTGTTCATTCGTTTGTATTTTACATAAATCAAATAAAATGTAGTGATTCTGTGATTTTTAATTTGAGCTACCTTTCATCTGTACTTAGCAATTTAACCCCCAAGCAGACTGATTCTAGTTGTGGTGAAAATATTAGGAAAATGTGATATGACAGGTCAGTTTCAGTGGCATGAAATCAGTGTCAGAACAGTATTTTAAATGTATGTATATGCAAAGCATTATTTAAGGAAAATACCATGATACATCATCCCCAGTGAAGGATTTACTGCTACTTTCTATTGTATATCTTGAACTTTAATCAACTTTTAAAGGCCAGGGCTCCCTCTTTTCAGATATTTGCAGTCACTAGGCTTCTTCTAAATTAGTCTGTGATTAGAGTAAAGGGACAAAGGAACTCAATTGCCTTTTGAGCTGTGGGAAGTTATTGTTCTTTCCATCCTCACTGTTAATGGGAATATGTTTTGGCTCTTACACAAATTAAAGTGAAATTTTTTAAATAATTGCAATTTGTTCAATGAGATGGACAAGCAAGAATATTTTGTTCTCATGTGCACCTTCACAAAACACATTACACGACTGCAATATTCTTTCATGTAGAAAATATTTCATTTATACTCAATAGGCAGAGAAATGCTTAGGAATATGGCAAAGTGTGAATATGAAGGCTATTAAAAGATTAGTTCGATATCTTCTGGCTGAAAACTCACTGCTGTGTTGGCCTTGACATGACCTATAGAATTTTGCATTGGCAGGAAACCAACTTTGAAATTTGCTCTATAGCAAATCATCGTGGCAATATAGTTCCAGGAATTAAACCCTTTACATCGTGAGGCAATGTTGCCAGAGAGCGTGTAGGGTCTCTTCTGATAGGAATCACGAAGGAGTCTTTGGCCAGAAATTCAAAGCCATATGTTAGTCCTGTCAAAAATGATATGGATCTGCTTACAAAAACCTTGCTCAGTGGCGCTGCCAGGAACCCTGTGGCTGTGTCCTGCCGGAAAGCCATTGCATGCGTTATCATTGCCAGAAATTGATGCTGCCCTGGGATGGTCTAACAGCACTAAAAACTCAACCTCTGGGTTTCTATTGCCAGACTCTTACTATTAACAGAGCTGTGAGTGTATTACAGGGAAGCAAGGCCTCTCTAGGGTGAGGGTGGGCAATCCTGTTGGCTTCCAATTTTTGAAGCTAATTAGCTCTTTGGAAAAGATTCTGTCTGAGATTATATTAGTTATTTGTTTCCTAATGCACATGAACTCTAGCTAACATTTTCCCAAAAAACATACTTGAATAATCGTTTTATTTATAGAGGAGAAATGGGCAGATAAAAGTGAAAGTCAATATATTTCGTCTATAGAGAGTAGTTAGTATATTACAAAGGGTACTAAAAATCAATTTGGCGTTTACTATATAAAACCTGGAGTAATCACAAAGTTCCTAGCTTTGAGTTGTGGTACAAAATCAGAGGATGGAAAATAACTCCCATATTATGGAGTACAGTCATTTTTACACAAAGACTTTATTATGATAAGTACATACCATAGTGTAAAATATGCCAAATAAGCTGTGTATATATTTAGCATATTTGGGCTTTGAAGTTTTTGAAAGACCTTTCAATTTTGAATTGAACCTGCTTATCAAACTCGTACAAAACTATGATCTGCACAGTATGGTCCACAGGCTTCCGTCAGTTTCTTAAGTACTTATAATTGGTTCACAAACAGACAAGTACAGATCAAGGGAAATACTTAGGAAAATTACAGCAATTTGATATGGTTGAAAGTATTTCCTTATATTTTATAAAACAAAAACCTGTGATAGATGGGAATTTGAAACACAAAAATCAATCCACACCACAGAAAGTTTGAAGAGTGTTTTCTCTAGAAATGGCACATCTGTCACCAATCCCGAATCTTCTCATCATGTAGACATTGCTAATCAATCATGGACTGATTTAACCTTTCCTTTGTCAAAGTTTCTTTAGGTTTAGTCATTTTTCTATTATGAATTAGCTCTATTATAAAATCTGTGTATATTGATATTTGGGTGCTTCTAAATTCCTGTGCAAACATGCCATTAGCTTATCTAGTGACTCTAATGCGAGCCCCTTCCCCTTTTTGCTCAGACCCATCCTGGGGAACCAAAAAATAATAATAATAATAATAGCATTATTATTTTTATTAAATGCAGAAGTTTTATTAAAATGTAACATTGTTGTCTATTACTTTCTTTATAGCTGATGCTCAGGTGAAGACAAACCAGTATGTAATTTCTCTACAGTAGTCGTAAAAATAAATTATTTTATAAAACTTATTTTGGCCCTTAGTTTGATCGAAGATATAATTATGTCAGGTTCATAGTCACATGGTTTACTAATGAATTTCCATAATTAATAGTCTCATGTTTTATAGACTTTTTGCTTGTTTGTTTTTTGCAATAGTAAGGATTGAACCTCAGGCCTCCCACATGCTAGGCAAACACTCACCTCATAACTACATCGAAGCCCACCACTTGTGTTCTTAACACATTTAGATTTCAAATTTTACTTCTGGTTCCCACAGTCTATAGACAGTCTCCATTTTGTTTTCAAAATAAGGTATGCTAACTCATCTAGTCCACCTCTACCTTTTACTCAGAAAATATTTCAGAGATTTCAATGTTGACTGGGTCCTAGGATCATAGCAGGAGACAAAATGGATACCATCCCTGCTCTCAGGGCACCTTGCAAAGGAGAAAAATGTTAACATATTACACATGTTATTATACTGATACAAGCCCAGGAACAGGGACAGATGGGGTGAAATTTTGTTTAAGTCTTTCAATGTTATTTCACGTGTTAAAATAAACTTATGATTTTTGGAGATCAGAAACATTTCCAGAATATATTGTTTGGAGGAAAGCAGATTATCAGAATGACATGCATAAAACATAAAAAGAATGCTTTAGTCAGCTATTTTCTGCTGGGACTAAAAGATCTGACCAGAACAATTGTAGAGGAGGAAAAGTTTATTTGAGGGCTTGCAGTTTCTCCATTTCTCAGGGGCCCAGGTGAGGCTGAAAATCGTGGCGGGAGAGTGTGGCAGAGGGAAGCAGCTCACATCATGGTGATCAGAAAGCAGAGAAAGAACCTCCACTCTCCAAATACAAAATATATAGTCCATACTCACGCCCCCCAATTTACCACTTCCTCCATCCACACCCCACCTGCCTCCAGTTACCACTCAGTTAATTCCATCGGGGATTAATTTCACTGATTAGGTTAAGACTCTCACAATCCAATCATTTCTCCTTTGAACGTTTTTGCATTGTTTCACAGGTGAGCTTTTCAGGGACACCTCACATCTAAACCATAACAAAAAAATATTCTTACAATTTTATGTGTTTCAAAGCAGAGAATTAATATTTGGATAAAAATTTTATCAAAATGCTAGCTAGGGGGGCTGGGGATATAGCTCAGTTGGCAGAGTGCTTTCTTTGCATGCACGAGGCCCTGGGTTCGATCCCCAGTACCAACAAAACAAAACAAAACAACAACAACAAAATGCTAGCTATGGGGAAATCTGTGTAGGAAAGTTTGGGAGTAATGTTTCTTTTATTCTTTGTACTTTACTGAATTGTTCTGATATTTTATAATAAGACTTGAGTTCTGTAAAAAACAACAAAGGTTTACTTGAATGGAATAATTTAATCTAATTCTTTGTCATTTATTTATTATGTTTTAGATGATAGAACTCTTTAATTCCTCAACAATTTTATTTCTAATAAAATTCTCCCATAGATGTCATGTATAAAAAGCACTTCTCCAGATTACATACTATGTTCATATTTATATTCTAGTTATATTTTGCTTTCATGGTTTATTATTTATTCTTTGCTTATTTTAGAATTATTTTGATGCCTCAAGTAAGAAAAGCATTTTCTTTCCACCTCCCCAGTTGATCAATTATTCTGGCATTGCTTTTGAATGACTTGTACATTTATTGCTAATTTTAAAAAATAACATTTACATATATATTAAGCATTTATCTCTCCACAAGGAGCCAAGGAAAAAATGTTCTTGTTTCCCCTTTGAGCACTGGCTTTAAAAATTAGATAAACCATTATTAACAATCTGATTTATTTCTGGACTTTTTCCATCCAACTTGCTTATCTATATAATCAGTAGCCAGTTTTATATTATTTAAATTATATTGACTATTTTAGTAACTGTGATGTCTTTAATATTGTCCTCCATGCAGTCTTTATATTTCTCTTCCATTTTTTCAAGTATAAATTTTCCATGGAATAAATAATGAAAAATTATTTGGAGAAGAATCACTCTATATTTTTATATTGAAATTGGAGAGATTTTAGAATATTTAAAAAAATTTTTATTACAAAATAAGGATTTTGATTCAAATTGAATTAAATATCAACTAGTTTAAGAATCATTACATATTTATTCAGTCTTTCTATTCTCCAGTATGATTAAACAGTATCTGTCAATTTATTTAAATCAATAAAGCATTGTTATGCTTTTTATTCGGTCTCACCCATGTATTATTGTGATATTTCTATATTTTTACATTTCTTATTATATTACTTAGAATTTTCTTCTATCCATTATCTATTATGTAAATGTTATTAAATTTATCCATCGGTATTGGGTGACAATGATACACTAGCTAAATATTAAAACACTTGGACTTTTCATACTGCTGTACTCTGAAAAAGTTAATATAGCAGAATCCTTTCTCTTCCTCATCTTTCTTTTATCTTTCTCCAGTTTGAGCATCTCATCCTTTAAACATTGGTACCTGGCTATCTCCTTTTCTGTTCTCTTACTCCAGCTTTAGATGTGTGGTTTCACATTTGATCTATTGTTCTTTCATCCCTGGAGCCATTTTATCTCTCCACAAGGAGCCAAGGAAAAAATGTTCTTGTTTCCCCTTTGAGCACTGGCTTTAAAAATTAGATAAACCATTATTAACAAAATCTCACAGCGTGGGACTGGATGGGGTGGCCCTGTATTTAATAGATAAGTACAAATTAGTTCAAAGCCTTAGGAATAGGTCTCCAAATGTTGAAAATGTTGAGAAACATAATTGAGGCTTAAATTTTATTGTTTTAATAAAAGCTGCATCTACAGAGATTTAGTGAAGTTGTTAAGAACTCACATGGAACACGTTTTACATATCATGCCCAAGGTAGGTTTTTTGTTTGTTTGTTTGTTGTTGTTGTTGTTATTGTTTTGTTTTGTTTTTGCAGTTCTGTGTACCAAACCCAAGGGCCATCCACACGCTAGGCAGGCACTCTACTACTGAGCCACATTCCCAGCCCTAGGGAGAGATTTCTGTTTGTTTCCTCAAGAACATGATGTACAAAAATGGCAATGAAATTTCTCCTTAAAATGTAGTGTAACATTCTAGCAATTCCAAAATCTAAGTAGTTGGAAATTAAGTGAATTCATTTTGCTTTAAATCCCTGTTTTTTTTGAAAATCAGGTGAATTAGTCTTACCTTGTGTTAGCAGTTTCATTAAATAAATGTTTTTGAGATTTTACTGTGTGCCAAGAACTATTCATATTACTAGAATGGTTGTCATACCAAAATCTTGAGCTAATACAGTTTATATTCAGAAGGTGGATAATAAATACATAAACATATGAATATTTTTGGATAATAATAAGTGTTTCTAAAATTATAAAACAAAGCAGGGAGTCTGAGAATGATAGGTGAGATATTGTTTACTTTAACTTAAGGCTGTTGGATGAAGGCCTTCAAGGTATGCTGAGAAGATAGTCATGTAAATAATGTTCAAAGAGTAGAGACAGAATAAATACAGAGAAATGAAGGCATATTTATTCTTGACCTCTTCCAGACAGTGGGAAAGAGGCTTATCTTTCTGGAACACAGTGAAGAGGAAGAAATTGACAGGAGAGGAGCTCAGAAAACCAGGCAGGGCTTTGTCCACATTGTAGGAGAGCGTTGAGTTTGAATGTTGGTCTCCCTCACAAACACCACACCTGATCAATCTTTGAATCCTCTTGTTTACCCAGCACTTGATAGGTGCTCAATAAATGTGACTTGAAATAAATATGGACTCTCAAAAGGAGAATACATAATTATAGCTATTATTTCAACATATAATCATAAAAACTAAAGCTGAAAGTTGATTGTATTATTTTCTTTTCTGTTGTAAAACATATGGCTCAGAAGCTGCCTTTGTTCCTCTTTTCTTTTCTTACAAATTCTAGAAAGTGAAATATAATTAACTTTCAATAAGAGTTTTCCATTTGGTTAGAGGAAAACACTGACAAACAAAATTAAATTTCCTTTGAAAACTAATTGTTTCATAAAGGAAAACCCAAACATTATGGAGTGTTCCTATTTCCAAAAATAATGAGTCACTTTTTTATTCTGTTCAAAAGTATTGAACAACTGTAGTGCTTTGAAATTTCAAGGACATCATTTGCATTCAATTTATGATTTTCTTCCTTGTTACACTGCTCCCATTGTGGGTAGAATGTTTTTTTCTTAACTTCTCTTAGTATGAGTCCTTTAATATTCTAGATGATTTGCTTCTTTTTCTTATCTATATTAAGGAACTAATTGTTATCACAAGCACCAGCACCATGCTCATAACCCCCATTACTACCACTTGTTCCTATGATGGGCTGGTCACCACCTACTACACTCAAGCTGCCCCAGTTGTTACTGGTGACATGCTATAGCATGGTTGTGTAAAACATGGCTTCTCTGGAGCTTCCAACATTATCCCAGATGTGCCCAGCCCCTTGTGCCAGTACCAAAAGACCCTGCTCCAGCATAAAAAACATGATTTTCTTTTGATCAATTAGTGACCTTATTCTAAAAATATCTTAAAATTTTACTCCTGTTTTTTTGAATCAGTCATTCATAGTGATAGGCAATGCACTAAACCTTTTAACCTGATGACTTTACTACAAGAGTAACCCCGAGTAGTGAAGGTTATCTCCATCCTGTTTTTTCTTTTTTAAATTTTTTTTGGTACCAGGGATTGGATTGAACTCAGGAACACTCAACCACTAAGCCACATCCCCATCACACCCCCCCCACTTTTTTTTTTTTTTTTTTTTTTTTTGGTGTTTTATTTAGGGACAATGTCTCACTGAGTTGCTTAGGGCCTCGCTAAGTTGCTGAGACTATCTTAGAACTCCTTAGAGCTCTTAGAGATCCCCCTGCCTCAGCCTACCAAGCCACTGGGGTTATAGGTATGCACCTCCATGCTTGGCCCTGTTCTCTCCATTTTAAATGTGGAGAAAGTGAAGCTCAAAGATTATTATATGACTTGCCTAAGACCACACTGCCAGTCACAGGCCTGGTTAGAAGTAACCCAGGACTGTCTGACTCTAAAACACTTACATATAAAGCAGGGCTAGTGTTTCTCTGGTATTGGAAGTCATGTAGGTATCTATAATAAATTGTTTAACATGAGATTAAAGGAAAGACCAACTATTTTCACCAGCTCGAAATCTACTAGATTTGGGAGAGACTTTCTGGAGAAGCCTGATATTCTCTTGGGGAAGTATTTTAACCTTCTGAGGTGGCAGCAGGTCTTCACATGATTAGCCTCAGATCTGTGGGTGCAAAATATTTGCTTCCCATTTATAATCTATTTAGAGATTTTAATATTAAGGAAGAAATATGTTCACTAGGGACACAGGAATATTTAATTTGGGTTGGAAGTTGAATAAAACTGTCAACATGCCATTTTGTGTTGATGATACTAGTAGAAAAATAGGGCCAGAACAAGTGCATTGTAGTACTGCTATGTGGAAGTAGTGTGTGTGGCTATCTTGTGGAATCAAGGGGGGACATGGAGGGCACTCGTAGGATTTCCTAGAGTGCCTATTATTACTGCCAGATTCAAGAGTAACCATATAAGACCACAACCAGCAGAGCCACCAAGGGTTCAAATCTGTTAGGCCTAAAGACATGGACCACCTAACTGTGGACAGATCACTGACTAACTGAAATGCTGCGTAAATATAAAAGGAACATTTATTTGTGACTAGAGAAGATAAATAAATCCATTCCTGTGACTAGTCATAAAATTTAAGGATTATTTTTTTCTTCCTCTGTGTGTGTATATCTAGGTATCTCTGTGTGTGTGGGAGAGAGAGAGAGAGAGAGAACATACTCAAATTTTTTTTTTTTCTCATTTTAACCATTGTTGAATTGTTTAACTAGTTTTATCACATTGGGAGAAATAAAGGAAAAGGATAACCCATACATCATAAAGACATGGCAAAGGTATGACATTGGATGTATTGTTTTGGTGGTGAGGTGAGACATTTTGCTTGCAATATAATTGACAATTGCATGATGATATGCAAGACCATTGTAATAAAGGTAAAATATAGGCGAACAATGTTGAGAAATCATATTTTTAGATTATAGGTAATTTTTACTTATTTTTGCTCACTCATCATTTGAATAAGTTTGGGAACTTCCATTTGGTTTAAGCCTTTATAGAAACTAGAATGTGCTGTTCACTGTAGATAGTGAGAAGCCAACCTCCTAAGAGAAGGTGAAGTATACAGGTTTTAACTTTAAACACACAGTGGGATCTCCAAATGGGGATTAGTAATACATAGCAGCAGGAATATAATGGACTCAGTTTTGGTGACAGTGGTGGTAGCAGTAAAATCAACTTACTGGATCCAACAATACATGTGGAAAGACTAGAGTTTTGAAATGAAACTCGATTCTCTGCTTTGGCTGGCAGGTGACACCAGAGTTTCTCTACTTCTGCTGGTGGATGGGGTCGGCGTTAGGTTGTAAGCCTCTGTAGCTATGAAGTGTTGCAGTTTTAAATGGTGGGCTTTGTCCTGCTGTGTTGCAGCAGTCCCCAGAAGCTCTCCATCATTTCTCTCTCTGTCTCCCCACCCCCCTTTCAAAGAATGAAATCCAGAGACCAGGGTGAGTGTAAGTAGGATTCTCTCATGGAGTGGGAGGGGATCCAAGAGTGGTTGCTCTCTAAGCAGCCCCTGGGGTCAATGCTATTGGCCCAAACGATGTCAATCAGAGTTTCAAAAAAGTACCAACGCTATTGGCTCATAATTATGATAATTAGAGTTTGGAAAATACTAATGCTATTGGTTATCCCTGAATCCCATTCATGTTTGCTTTATTTCTATTTTCTTCCCATTTCCCAGGAAGCCAGAGGTTGAGGGCATTGAATTGGGCATGCCTGGTGGCAGTGGTAGGGGGTGTCTCGAGCTGCAGTGCTGCATGAAGAAGAGTGTCTTCACTGGGCCAGGGTGAGCTGTGGCGGGATGACAGGTCCTTGGCCCTTGGCTCACCTGAGGTGCTGGCCCAACTAGCCTCAAGCCTGTGCTCACTGTTTGTGCTCCAGCTAGCCCAGGCCCATGCCCCTACGCTCAGCTGCCATTTCTTGGCAGGGGACCAGTGGGCCTGCTGAGGGACTTGGCTGTAGGGGAATCATGTTAGTGGCATCCTGTGTCCTGTACTTCAGTTCCAATGGAGCAGACTAAAACATTCAGAATTCATTGATAGCAATAGTGAAACTAAACTGAGGGATTTAAATTAAGAGGGAAGGAGGCTTTATCATTCATGGACACTGGGTAAAAGTAGAATAAAGTAGAATAAAGCAATAGTAGGTAGCTCTCATAGTTTATAAATGTTGTAGATGCTGCCTCCTTTCCAACACTGATCTCAAAGACACTAAGTGATTCTGTTAGCAAATTAATATTCTTTCAATAAATTCTATCGCTTGTAATTAGAAACTCACAATGATAAAATGTTGGATTTTTCTGTTGTATGAGTTTAGTCATTTTAGGGAAGATGTTGCAGGAATGTATCATAGACTCTGATTTTCAAGCTGGACAGAGAACTTCTGCTATTTTTCTCATTTTGAATTTTTAATTGGAACTCCAAATGCATCATTAATGCAGGCTCAAGAGAAATATGACAGCCTCCAGCTAAAGTTGAAAAGTCAATTCTGATAAAATGTAACCAGTGTAGATGATTGTTGTGTTCCTTCCTCCCCAACCCCCAGGATCCATGAATGATTAAAGTTATTTCCCTCTTAATTTAAGTACCCTAGCTTGGTTTCAAATAATATCCTGGTAAAAAACAAATTTTTACTCTTATATAGCTGAGGCCTCCAGTTATAATGAAGCTAATTTTTAGTGTGTACAATGGAAGTTTCCAATTAATGAGATTAAAGAATCTGAGCTTTCACCTCTTTCTCTTAAGTATATCTCACAATGATTTTTAAAGGTTAACTCGTGACTGCTTCAGAGATCCAAGCCTCCGATCTGTTTTGGTCTCATTATTTAAGCAGATTTCAGTGTATCCAGACTCGTTATGAGTTTGAAAATGCTATGATGTCTTCAACCCTTTCTCAAACAATGACAGTGCTATACTTGTTCATTAAACAGTTACCTCTGAGAAGCTTGCACTTCATGAAGTAGCCCCATTAATCTCCAGCTCTGAAAATTTTTATATTATTGACCTTGCTGTTCCTGTTGTATATTTTCAGCAATTTGCACCCACAATTATTTCATGATCATAAAATTCTACATTATTGTTTTGATACCTGAGATCTTTCTACAGGAAAATATTTTTCAACTTATTACTAGGCTTTTTCATTGTTTCAAAAATAAATGCCTACACTTCCAATTTCTGGTCTGACATATAGAGAGCTTGAAAGTTGTCACTGAGTCTTAACAAGTAAGAAGGTAAACAAACTGAAAAATCAACAGATCTTTTTATATTAATTAAAAGTGTCAGGTTGCCGGGCAAAGCATTGCTCCTAAAAAAAGAGACAGACAGGTAAGTATGGAGAATCATAACTTATTAGACCAGAAACCAGTCAGTAGAAACCTCTGTGAGAGCAATTGCCAAGGTAGGAGAGCTTAAACTTCAATTGACAAATGACTGGAAACTCAAGGTGGAGAGTCAAAACTTTAGGGGAATCCAGTCCCCACAATTTTATGAGTTTTACATCCAGGTGTTTGCAGGTTTTCATAATAAATATTAGGAAAAAAATCCCCTTCTGCTTGTAGGAAAGAGAGGGAACAATTTTGAAATATACCTGAATTTTCTATTATTTTTGTAAAAGGTCTGAATAAACTATGTAAGCTGCTGGGAGTTTATCAGAGCCGGAGTGACCTAGGGAAAAAGAAATTGCAAATCTAGACAATTCTTCCTACTCAGTCTTACCTAAGGCTGATAAGAGGACTGAGAAACACTTGTGAGAAGACACAGGCTCACTGAAAGACTGAAACATAATACAGGAATGTGGAACACCTCCCTTTTCCCACTATTTAACAATACGTCACTAAGACCCAAACTGAATCAAACAATATTATCAAACTATATGCCATCTATGAATATAAAGACACAGATTAAAAGTAAATCGGTGAAAGAGAAAAACCATGCTAACACTAATCAAAAGGGAGTAAAAGCTATATTAATTTCATACAGAATAGATTTCAAAGAAAATTATCATTGTAAGAAAGGAGTGAATCCTCCAAAGAGACATAGCAATCTTCATATGTATGTACCTAATAATAAAGCATCAAAATATGTAGACAAAATGAATGAAAGTAAAATTTACAAGTCAGGCAAACTAAGAAAATAAAAGAGATTCCAATTTAAAAATGTCATATATGAAAAAAAAAAAAAAAGACAATCAGTTCATATGTCATAGGCATTAAAAGGAAAATAAAATACTATAAACAATTCTGTGCCCACACATGTGATAACCTAGAGCAAGTGCAGCAATTCCTTGAAGACACAATCTTCCAAATATTATACAAGAAGAAATACACTATTTAAATAGACCTATACCTATTAAAGAATTGAATAACATAATTAATAGCATTTCAACACAGAAGACACTAAGCCCAGATAAGTTTTACAATGGAATATTAATATTATTAATATTTGTGAATTCTACAGAATATTTAATAAAAAATTAAACTGATTCTATTCAATTTCTCTTAGCAAGATAGATGCTTTCTTACTCATTCTACAAGGCCAACATTCCCTATCTAATATCAAAATGATACAAACACACTGCAAAAATCTATAAATCAAGGACTGGGGTTCTGGCTCAGTGGCAGAGTGCTTCTTCACACATGTGAGGTACTGGGTTCAATCCTCAACGCCACATTAAAATAAATAAATAGATAAAGATATTGTGTCTATCTACAGCTAAAAAAAGTATTTAAAAAATCTATAAACCAAAATCTCAAGAATTTATATGCAAAAAAACTTCATAAAATGTTAGCCAATTGAATCTAATAGTGTATAATATGATTTACACACGACAACCAAATGGAATTTGTTCTAGGTATGTAAGGCTCTTTCAACATTTAAGAATAAATTAATGTAATCCACTGCATTAGCAGTCTAAAAAAGAAAAACATATGTCAGTAATTTTTTACAAAAGCATTTGGAGCTGGGTGCAGTGGCACACACCTGTAATTCCAGTGGCCCTGCAGGCTGAGGCAGGAAGATCATATGTTCAAAGTCAGCCTCAGCAAAAAGCAAGGTGCTAAGCAACAGAGTGAGACCCTGTCTATAAATAAAAGACAAAAAAGGGCTGGGGATGTGGCTCAGTGGTCGAGTGCCCCTGAGTACAATCCCTGGTACCCAAACCAAAAAACAAACAAACAAACGGCATTTGGAAAAATTCAACAAGTAAACTAGAAATAGTGACATTTTATTATATTGATTAAGAATGGGCACAAAAATATATATACCTGACATTATGCTTAATGATGAGTAAATGAAGCTCTCCAAGATCAGTAGAAAGCAAGGATTACCCTCTCACCATACATATTCAACACCATATTGAATGTCCTAGCTAATACAATAAGACAAGAAAAGAAATAAAAGGTATCAGATTGGGAGGAAAGAAAACAGTCTTTGTTTGAAGATGATTAATTTTGTTGAAAGTGCTAAAGAATCAACAAACAGACCTGTGGACCTAATAAGCAATTACAATAAGTTTGCATGATACAAGGTTACAAAAATCAATTGCTGTCAAACTTGCTTCTGATTCAGCAATAAACAATGAATTTAAATTAAAACTATTTACATCTGCACACACAAAAAATATTTAGGTATAAATATATCACACATATGTATGTGTACACATACATAAATATAAACTCTACATGAAGAACATTACAGAACTGATGAAAGAATTCAAAGAAGAAATAAATAAATGGAAAGATATTCTATGATCATGAGTAGGAAGAGTCAACATTGTCAAGATGTTTTTTTTACCAATCTGATCTATAAATTTAAAGCAATACTTATCAATACCCCCAAGAAATTACTTTGTAAGTAATGACAAACTGATGTAATGTTTCTATAGAGAAGCAAAGACCTAGAATAACAAACACAGCATTGAAGGAGAAGAATGAAGCTGAGGGACCTATACTACTCCACTTCATAACTAACCATATAGCTACAATAAACAAGATGCTACAGTACTGGGGAAAATATAGATAAATAAATCAATTGAACAGAATCTCATTCCAAAACTGTTTTATCACCCAAGAAGAAAACCTTATAGCCAGTCATTCCCTATTACCCCTTCCCTAGTCCCCTGGCAAACATCATCTATTTTATCTCTACTTCTATTTCTAGATAGTCTGATATTTCATGTAAATAGTGTCATATAATCTGTGGGTTTGTGTCTCACTTCTTTCACTTAGTATAGTATTTTTAAGGTACAGGTAAATAGCATATATCACTTTATTCCTTTCAATGGATGATTTCATTCCATTAAAAACATATAACACATTTTATTCACTCACCTGTTGGTAGACATTTAGGTTGTTTCTACCTTTTGAGTATCACAAGTAATGGTTTTATGAACATTCGTGGAAAACTAATTACTTGAGTATCTGTTTTCAATTCTTTAGGGTACATACAGAGGAACAGAATTATTGAGTCAAATGGTAGCTCTGTATTTAACTTTTTGAAAAATTACCAACTGCTTTTTAAGTGGACACATCATTTCCTTTCATCAGTGTTCAATGATACTGATTTCTCTATGTCCTCACACGCTTGTTATTTTCCTTGCTCTTGTTTTGTTTTGTTTTTGGTACATCCATTCTAGTAGGTGTGAAATGGTATCTCATTGTGGTTTTTATTTGCATTCCCTTGATGACTAAAAATTTTGAGCATTTTTTCCCAGATGCTTACTGAACATTTGTTTATCTTCTTTGGATAAATGTTTTTGCCCGTTTTAAAAAAAATCAGATTGTTTGTGTTTTTTGTTTGTTTTTTGGGGGGCAAGGGAGAGGAAGGGTACTAGGGATTGAACCCAGGGGCATTAAATCACTGAACCACATCCCCAGCCTTATTTTGTATTTTATTTAGAGACAGGATCTCACTGAGTTGTTTAGCGCGTCACTTTTGCTGAAACTGACTTTGAACTCACCATCCAGCCTTCTGAGCTGCTGGAATTATAGGCATGTGCCACTACACACAGCTAGATTGTTTGGTTTTTATTGTTGAATTATGTGTTAGGTTTGCTTGCTATGACCAAAATACACAACTAGAACAATTTAGAGGAAAAAAGTTTGCTTTTGCCTCATGATTTCACATATGTCCATGGTCAGCCAGCTTTATTGCTCTGGGCCCAAGTGAGACAGAATATCCTAACAGAAAGGCATGGTGGAGGAACACTGCTGTGTTCATGGTAGCCTGGTAGCACAGAAAGAGAGGGGAAAGGGGCTACAGGGTAAATGTACTCTTCTACAGCACACCCCCAGTAACCCACCTTCCCCAGTCCTGTTCCAACTGTCTTCATTTACCATACAAAGGAGGATGGACTGATTAGATTATAGTTTTCATAATCTAATCTTTTCAGCTCTGAATATTTCTGCATTAACACAGAAGCTTCTGAAGGACACCTCATATCCAAACCATAACAAGTTATAATAATTCTGTATACATTCCAGATGATATAATCATATCAAGTATGTCTTTTTGAAATATTTTCTCTCATTCTTTAGTTGTGAAACCAGAGTTTCTCCACTTCTATTGGCAGGTGGGTTCCTCACAAGCTATAGGTCTCTGCAGCCAAGAAGAGTTGTAGCTCTTAATGGCAAGCCAGGCCCTCCAGTGTTGAAGTAGATCCCAGCAGTTCACTGTCAATTACTTTTTTCTGAGTTCTTACCTAATGAATTTGGAGAATAAAATACACAAATGAGGAAGTGTGAGTATAAAAGTAGGATTTTTTTGAAGAACAGAAATGGAAACAACTCTTGCTCTGCAAGAGGGGAACCAATACCAGGTTTTCCCACTGAAGGTGCTAATCTAGAGGTTCTTATAGCACTAGGGTCAATGCTGTCAGTTCAAACTTATGCTAATCAGGGTTTGAAAAAAATACCAATACTATTGATCCAAACTAATGCTAATTGGGTTCGGAAAAGAACAAATGCTATTGGTCAACCCTTGAGTCTGAACTTCCATTCAGGTCTGTCCCACTTCCATTTTCTCACTGTAGGTCAGGAAGCGGGAGGTTGAGGTTGTCCTATGGTCTATATAGGAAGATTCTGGGCTGCAGTGCCACATGGAGCAGATCTGTAGGAGCAGAATTCTACAGCAGGCATCTGCACCATACCCAGGCCTGTCCCTCACAGGGATGGCAGGTCAGGCTTGCAGTGCCTCAGGCCCACCATACAGGCATGGTGGACTCCATGTGGCTGTGGCCTGAACGTGTCTCCTGTGCTTCAGTTGCCCACCACCACCACCACCACCATTTGCCTGCTCCACTACTTCACTGCTGCTTTGTGGCAGGGACCTGCAGGCTGACTGTTCAGGCAGTTATCTTCTCAATTTCTTGATAAAATCATTTGCTAGACAAAAAGGTGCTTTGTTTTGTTTTGTTGATGATGTTTGAATTGTCAGGTTTTTTTGTTTTTGTTTTTTTTTTTCATTTTGCTCATGTCTCTGGGGTCATACCTAAGAATTCACTGCAAAATCCAAAAACACGATAATTTACCACCTGTGTTTTCTTCTAAAAATAAATAAATAATCCAACCAGCAAAAGAGCCACAAACTAAGACTGTCCCGAGCAAACTGAAAGGTAAACCCCAAGAAATTTGGGTCAGATCGGTAAGAGCATTGCCCCCTGTTGCTACTGCACTTCCTGTGATGTGTAGAGTTTTATACCCACTTAGGGATTTCTGAATTTAACAGCCTAGCTCTATGGTGGCAGAAGCATTGGTATCAGGGTCCTTTGATTTGCTGCAAGGAATCTAGTATTGTTTGGACTTAAATTAGTCCTGTGAAAATCCGGAACTTAAACAAAAGCCCAATAAAGGAAAAGTGCATGTCATAATGGTTAAGGTACAGAAACAAGGTCATTTTTATGACCACAAAACAGGTTCTGTTAAAAATATGGTCATTTTGATGTTAGAATTAATGCTAAACTGTGTGAATTAAAAGTTCATGTTATAATTACATGTTGTAATGAAATAAATTAATCATTTTTCTCTAAAAACTTATACTTGTACATTTTTTAATTTGGTATTTGCTATAACTTGAGTTAACTTTTTATGTAAATTGTATTAGGTACAAATCTCACTTCATTCTTGCTCATCTTGGAAAATATTATTCTCCTCTTCATTATTTACTTATTTATTGTTAGAGATACCAGGGGTTGAACCCAGGGGTGCTTAACCATGCAGCCACATCACCAGCCCCTTTTTAAAGAATTTTTTATTTTGGGACAGGCTCTTGCTAACTTATTTGGGCCTTGCTAAACTGCTGAGGTTGGCCTCAAACTTGGAATCCTCCTGTTTCAGCCTTCTGAGCTGCTGGTATTACCAATGTGAACCACCAACCAGGCTCCCTCTTCATTTTCAAAGGAGAGTATGGCTAGTTTTTGTTTTTGTTCTTCAACAATTAAAAAATGTTATAACTCTATTCTGGCCTCCATGGCTTATGATGAGAAAGTAGTTGTAAATCTTACTAACAACTCCTTATGTATGATGTATCACTTCTTTCTTTTGCTTCCAAGATTATCTTTAATTGTTGTTTTTGGACATTTAATCATAATGTGTCTGTATTTTGATCTTTTTGGAATTTATCCTTCTTGGAGTTTGTTGACCTTCTCGGACAGGCAGACTCATGAATTTTATCAGATTTCAGAAGTTTTCAGTCATTATTTCTTCAAGCATTTTTCTTCCGCTTTTCTCTCTCTCCATCTGAAGCTCCTCTGATGTGTAGTTCTTAAAATTGATGGTATCCCCATATGTCTTAGGCTCTCTTAACTTTTCTTTATAAATTTATATTTCTACTCGTCAGACTAGATACTTTCTATTGACCTATTTTAATGTTCACTGAATCTTGTGCTTGCTCAAATCTTCTATTGAAACAGTTTCCTGAATTTTTCACTTCAACTATACTTTTCACACCAGGAGTTCTGTTTGTTTCCTTTTCACAACTTCTATCTGTTAATATTCTCTATCTGTTCATACATTGTTTTACTACTTTCCATGAACTCTTTGTCCATAATTTCCTTTATTCCTTGTAGCATTTAAATAATTAAGGGCTTTGCCTAGTAAATCCAATGCTTGTGCTTTCTCAGGGATAATTTACTTTAATTATGTATTTGAATAAGCTGCACTTTTTTTTTTTCCTTGTTCCTGCTTTCTGTGAGAGTAAGTAGCTTAAATGGACATGAGCAAGGAAGGTGGTGAAAGGGAATTCAGCCTCTACCCCTGAATGTCACCCAATTTGTCATATCACTGCCCATGGACCACCCTCTTATAGTTAAATAGCTTCCTGTTAAATCTGGAGTATAGTGTTTAGTGGTCTACATCAGAAAAATTTTCAACATGGAAAAATTGGCAAAGGTACACTGAACCATGGCAGGAAACTGCATAAATGCCTCCCAAATACATAATGCTCACGAAGAGGGAAGTTCAAAAGCCAAATGTAAAGAAGACCCAAGCCATTTCCTCCCATGGATATGGCCCACTCTATGTTGGGGTGTACTTTCATCTCACTAAATAAATCCTTTATGCTTTTTTCTTTAACGTTTCTCTCAACTGAAATCTTTCTTTGGGAAAGATAAGAAGTAAGGAAATCTTCACTTGCCAACACTTCCTATTTGTTGAAAACCAAACATTTGCATGATATGCTACAATAATTCAAGAAATAAGATTTCTCCCCCATCTTTAGAGTTTGCTTTTGTTGTTTGCTGTTGACTTTAGCTGTTATTTTACTTACATTTTATTTTATTTTATTTTTATAAAATCTGTGTTTAGACATGTTCCTGTAGGATTGGTGAGCTATAAAAGCTAAGAGTCTTCACGAGTCTTTTCTGAGCAAGTGCCCTGACCTCAGCATGAACATGACTTTATAAATTCTCCAGCATACATGGGCACTTTTGGATTTTTTTAAATTCTAATTTGTTATACATGCTTGCAGAGTACAATTCATTTCATATTACATATAAAGAGCACAATTTTTAAAGTCACTGGTTTTACATAAAGTATTTTCACACCATTTGTGATTTTATACATGTACTTAGGGTATTGATGTCTAATTTGTTCTGTTATTAACAACTAGAATCTTTAGTCCCAGTTCTCAGTAAATTGTTCATTTGCCCTACAACATTTTTGAGAATTGCTCACAAACTTTCCATCAGTGAATTCAAAGATAGACAAAACAAAACTCAGCATCTTGTATCTGTTCTCAAGTGGCCTCACACATAGTAAAAGAGTCAAATCCAAACCTTTGAGAATCAAGTCCATTCTGCTCCTTTTGTAAACAGGGACCACACTTCCTTGCTGAGAAGCAGGCTGCCACCTTCAAGCCTGCTACCAAGACAGGGTGGAACAAAGAACCACTGAAATTTTTCTGCAGCTTAACAATTACATTTCTTTTGATTCAGCATTTGCTTAATTGCTGAAAACATTTGACTCCAGTTCTGATGAAGTTGATTCTAACAGTTGTTGCTTGAACTTTCACTGTTCTTGTAGAGGAATGGACTTTTGGAGCTACCTACTCTGCTGTCCTAAAATATTATTTTAATAACTGAATACATTTATTTGAATGATATTTGAACTATAGTATAGGTAACAAATGGTTAATTTCCCCCTATTTAGGTAATTCCTTTTCTTTTTTTTCCTTGGCACTGGGGATTGAACCCAAACATACTTGACCACTGAGCCATACTCTTAGCCCTTTTAATTTTTTTGTTTTGAAACAGGGTCTTAATAAGTTTCTTAGGACATCTTTTAGTTGTTGAAGCTGGCCTCAAACTTGCAATCCTCCTGCCCCAGTCTCATGAGCCACTGGGATTATAGGTATGCACTAGGTAATTTCTAATTTTCTAAGAATTGCATAGGGAAGCTATTCTGACATGTCCAGATAGAAAGACATTTTCCTCCACTTACTTCTTTATTTAATTCTGACACTTCATTTTGCTTAGTTGTTTCTACCCAAGCACAGAAACATACTGTAGCATGGCTATATGGGGAAAGAGTCCTTCCAGATTCACAAATGTCACCCCAAGGTAGTGTGCATGTGATTGTCTAAATTTTGATGGTTTTAGAACCCGCATTTATGAGACATAAATATGCAGAGTAGGCATTATATATCTCCACAATTACCATATATTTTACCATCAATTTCAGATGTATTTGCCAACATTTCATTTTAAAATTTATTAAACATACAACCCCAGGACACTTTGAAAGTAAAAGCAGATTGACTTTGGCAAATTAAAGGACAAATGCTCATACTATATACCAACTAGTGGTTGAATGTTGGCTTTCTCAGTCCAGCTTTATAAATCAAGTGCCTGGCATTCAGTTGGCAAACAATCTTTATTTCTACTGGAGGGGATGTACTTACATAGTTAATTTTGTTGTGAGATGATTAGAGGCTACATGATATTTACAACTATAAGTCATTTTTTTCTTAACTTATATGTTAATGTGCTAAGTTACATTATGGTTCAACTTTTTTTTTTTTTTTTTTTTTTGCCTCTTTTTGGGCATCTCTTTCTGTAGCTACCTTCCCTTAGGAATAGAATTCCAGCTTTCTCAGCCTCAAGGGTGAATACAGTACCTGCTTTGGCCAATCACTTATCAGTGTTATTTACTAGACTGAGCATAAAATGCTGACTCATTTCTCAGAAATTCTTCCTGCATTAGTTCCAACTTACATTCTCTATATAGGCTGCTAATGTTCTAAATAAGGGCTCCTCTGTAAGTTGGAATATTGGAGCAAGATAACATGAAACAGAGTCAGAGCCAATTTATGACAGAAATATATAAGAAAGAAAAAATATGTGTTGTCATGAGTTCCTGAAATTTTGGTGTTGTTTGTTATAGTATCATAACAGAGCCTAAACTTACAGTCTACTCAGGGAATAGCTTACCCAATGCATGGGGAATAAAAAATAGGTTTGAGTATTATCCTTAATTTGACAAATTCTTAATTTATTCAGCCTTATCTCTTTTTCACTTAATAACTCATTACTCTTGATTAGATCTATTTCAATTATGTATCCATTTTCATTCTTAATATATGCACGATTAAGGATAAAATGTCCTACTTAGTAATAATTCCTAATCTATAGCTCTAAACTGGGTACAGTTCTATTATGATTTGGACCTGGAATGTAACCCAAAAGAGCTCATGTATTGAAGACTTAATCCACAATGCAGCAATGTTCAGAGGTGGAGATTTGGGATGTGATTAGATCCTTGCAGGAGCCCTAATTAAGGAGATAGCTAAGATTGCGGATAGTTGTGAGCCAATAGCATTATACCACCTTCCATGGTCTCGTGAGACTTGGCCCGGGACATTGTGTATCGGGTCAGCACCATTTGCATGGTCTCATGTGAGACTTGGCCCGGACAGAGCGGATGGGGTCAACGCCATTGTGTGTGTGGTGTGGTGGTGTTTGTAGGAGTGTGTATAGTGTTGGACGTTGTGGAAGCCGGAGAGAGAAGAATAAAAGAACTTTTTCATTTCCATCCTGCCTCCGAATTTTCTCCCACAGCATTGTTGCTCCAAGCGGCAATCGCATCAGGCAGCAGCAGATCCTAAGGATCTGATCTCATTGGTGGGTCAATTCATTGATACATGAATGGACTAATTGGAGGTAGTGGGGCATTGTTGGAGGAAGTAGGTAAGTGGGCACATGGCTTTGAGGACTTCATCCTGTCCCTGGCTTCTCTGTTTTTCTGATTCTGTCTCTCTGTCTCTGTCTCTCTCTCTCTTTCTCTCTCTCTCTCTCTCTCTCTCTCTCTCTCTCTGTGTGTGTGTGTGTGTGTGTGTGTGTGTGTGTGTGTTCTCAGCTGCCATGAGCTGACAGCTTTCCTCTACCATGTCCTTCTACCACTATATTCTGCTTCACTTCAGGCCTATAACAACAGCACTGTCTGACCATGTACTAAAACCTTTGAAATCATAAGCCAAAATAAACTTTTCATCCTTTTAGTTGTTTATTTTAGTTATTTTGGCCACAGCAATAAGGCTAGCTAACAGTAGTACATAAAGATTTGTTCCATGTCTGGACTACATGATCCACTCATGGGAAAATTTGGATAAGGATATCTTGGTTTCCCTTGGAGACCATGATAATTTCTCTAGTGGTTCCATTCACATCAAATTTTAGATGCCCTGGATAAAAGTTTCCAAGAACACTTTTATTTTACACTTCTTAAATATGAGGCCCAAAAGAAAAATCTTGGAGTTGAAATTATAGAAGTGAATATGTCATAGAATAAAATCATATAAATGAAAACTTTGAATAGGTTCTTGAAGCTTGACTGCAAAAGGATAAGAACTCTGTTTCAAAATACAAACCATAGCAGTTTACCTTTACCTAAAAACCTGCCTAGAGGTAAACTATCTGAGTGTATCTTAACAGGCATGTATTATACTTGTAAACCTGAGGTAGGACATCTGTACTCTACCCCCCCTCTCATACAGATTCTTATCTAGGATAAAATCAACAAGTCTTACAAAAGCCTGTACCATTTGAGTTGGGTGTTTTAGGACCTTAACAAAAGAAAGATCCACAAACAGAAAGATTAACATTACAAATTGATTTCACTGACTTCTGAAAGCATTTTTTTAAATCTTAAATTTCTACAAGCTACCCAATGATGCCTAGAAATATTCTATTGGAATTTTTGATGTAATTTCATGGAAAGAACACTCAATTGGAAATTAGGTAATTTGATTTTCAATCCTGGTCTGCCACACTTAATGTTTCTGTATTTTACTTTGACTTTTTTTATGAAATGAAATTATTGAGTAAATTTTTCACATGCTGGTCTATCTAGCAAGTTCCACATAGGACTCTGGATACATCGAAATCTTCATCTCTCCATAAACTCCAATGTTTAGTTTAGTTTCTAAATTAGTATTACTTTTGAATGGAAAAAACGATTCAAGAGGTCACCTAATTTAATATCCCAACGTGAGTGATGAGATCAAGACCAGGTCCAAGGGATTGCAAATTTGATTTCAGAGAAAGCATCACAGCTCAGTCCTAGACTAGAGAATGCTTACAACCATCACTGCTGTAACTCTGGTTTTATTAGTTTATTTCTAATAACTCTGGAACACTGATATTTTCTCCATTCACTTTCTCGTATTTGGGTGCCAGACCCGGCTTCTTTCATGAAATATGACGCCTTCTTGGAAAAAGGAGGAGTGCAAGGAAGACTTGTGAAACAGTCAGAGACACTGGCAGCAGCAACTCTGCTGGCAACTGAAAGGAAGGAGGGGGCCTGGAAACTCGTCAGTGTTCACAGCTCCAGTGAATGGTACTGAACATATGCAAGCCTTGCACCATTTCTTGTCACTTAGAGGAGAGATGGCGGATTCAAGTAAACTCAAGCTGTCTCTTTCAGGTAGAGGGGGAAGATATTTAAATAACAAAGGAAAGTGCTGGTTGCATTTGTCAAGGCTTAGAATATGAGGCTGGGGCCACTACACATATATCACTTTTGGCTAGACTTCTGGAAAGCTATAGTAAATATTATAAGGCTAAGCTTACTTAGGCTACTTAGCCTCTAGTTCTTAAAGATTTCAGTTTGTGTACTTCTTAATACAGTAGTAACAATACAGGGTACAAATTATGAGACAGAAAGAAAAGTAATGAAAGAGAAAGGAGATATACAATTAAACACAGGTTTCCTTAAGTTTGATTTGATAATTAAAAATATTTAAGGTCCATATTGAAAAGCAATCTTATTACTGGTAACAAATTGTGTCTTAGAGAAGCACATTTATTAGTAAAGATTTGTCAGGCAAGTAACTCAGAATTCTTTTAGAAGAGAGAAGGGCAAAGTCAAATATCTCCTTCTCATCAAAGTTCTTTTATTGGAAATCTTAAGGTTCATATATCTTGGCCATCAAATATGGTATTTTCCTGAAAATATATAATAGTCAGTTTTAGCTTTGACTTTAACAAAGAAAATATTTTTAACAAGACACAAGAAGGGCAGGATTACATATGAATTCTTTCTAACTGTATGGATTTCTTGTGATTAGATAATTTGACATTTTTAATGAATAGTTAAGTCATTTTGAATACCAGAAACATTTTAAATGCATCATTTAATTTAGTAAATATTTGCTGAGCACCACCTTTGAGTCAAGTGTTATGCCAGGTTCATTTTTCCACACAATTATGGTCTAAGATAGACAAAAATAGGTAATAAAAACAAACACAGTCAGTATTAAGTACTTCCTGTGGGCCAGGCATCTTTGCTTATTTTTCATGTGTTACTCCATTTGCTCTTCCCAACAAACTTGATGAAATTAGCATTTATTATGAGCCCTAATTCTACTCATAAGAAAACTTAGGTGTTAATAATTATAGCTCTTTCTCAGTATCAATCAATAAGTAAATGCCACAACTGAGACACAAACCAGGGTTTGAGTTAACAAACACATTGTAGAATGATCATTTTAAAAATGCATGTTATGATTCATTTTACCCAGCTTACTGGAGTATATTCTGTCATTCCACCCAATGTCAGTGAGGGTATGTCTAAGACATAGCAGGCTGAGCATGCATGTTTTCATCTACATGTTTTCATCCAAGAGGCCAGGCTCTCCCTGGCCTACTAGTCCTTGGATCTATGCAGCTGCAGCTGGCTGGATTCACCTGATTGCTCCTTGTCTCTCCCTACCTGATATTTTTCTCTTCTCATCTGAATCACTAGTCTCCTTGGACTTGCTGGTCAAGCAAATGTTTTACAACTGTATTCTTTCTTCCTGTATTTCAGGGGGCAGAAATCAGGCTTAGCTGGAAGGTTAAATGCTGGGATCTTTAGCCCCCAATAAGATTTATATATATTACTGAATTTTCTTTAAAAAAATGGGTGTTAAAAATATTGTTAAGTATAAATTGCATCATTCATTCTTTATTAAGATAGCATCAATCTTTTCTGAGACCCAATGCTAGAGCTTAGAATCCAGTAGGCGAAAAATACAATTAAAATTTTTAAAACTTTCAATATAAAAACAAACCATATGAAGCCTATGAAAATGTAAACCGAGAGTATGGTCAATGCATGCCTTTTAATATATGTCATTCAAAATAATTAAACACTAATGGAAGTATTATAATGAGGTACTTCACAGTAGGAGTTCCGGAACAAAGTCTCAATTTAAATTCAGATTTCATCTTTTTACTTTCTGTATAACCATGGGCAAGCTACTTTTTCAACTCATTTTCTTCATAAATGAAAATGGGACCAGGTTAGTGTGTTTCTCAGGCCAGTGCTGTAAAGATGATATAAGCTCTTGGCAGTTCCTGATAAAGAATAATAGCTAAACAGAAAACCCAAGAAAACAAACCAAAACTGATAGATGAAGTCAATACGGTGAAATATCATGACCATATTGTAGGCAAAGTAGATGAGATATTTTTAGCACCTCTTACCAGTGTTTTGAGGGTATTTACTACCCTACTTGAAACTGATCCCTGTGCCTCCCCTCAAAACAAACAAACAACAACAAATAAAACAATTCCCACATCTTAAGCCAAAGCCTATTAACTTCTGACTGCCTTCACAATTTTTGTATGGCAAGTTATCAAAACCCTATTGCAAGTGATAAGATTTAAACTTCAGTCTCTCACCATGGCCCACCTGAAATAAACACTTGACTATATCAAATTATATTTGTACAGCACTTTGCAATGTCAAGGTGCTTCCCAGCAGTCCTATAAGTACTTGTCGTTATCCACTAGAGATGACATGTCAGAGATGCACAGTCCAACCTGGACTCATACCATTTCATTACAAATCCTTTGTTTTTTGAACTTGCTTGTTCTATATGAAAGTATTTTTAAAAATCAATATAGTTTCAAGTAAATGATTTAGCTAATGTGATAAAGACTACTCAGAGAATGAATTGAAGGCATGTTCCATGTCCATCCAAACAGTGTTTTGAAGCCTCAGTTGCATTCAACATGATACTATCAGGTTTCTCTAATATGTAAACCTGACTCATTTATTTGCCCCTCACCTCCTTCATAAGTAGCCAGTTGAGGGCAATTTGGGAATAGGAGTGGTTTCATCTTGCCAACATACTGGAGAAATTCTGAGAGTTCATGCACAATCAATCATGCAAATATAACATATGTCCATATGCCCAGGGACTGGGAGACATCACACCACACGTTGAGCATGCCACATATTCTCACTAAATATTTATTCTTGATTGATGAATTGCTTAAAATATGACCAGGTCACTGGGAAATCAGGCAGGGAGCCAGTCAGAATTTTAATGAGCTTGGCTTTCCGCCCACTTCTATCATAATCTATGCCCTTCTTTCCCCACAAACATTTAAGGTTGTAAAGCACAACCTGTCATCTCATTCTCTGACTTTTTTTTTTTTTTTTTTTTTTGCTTATACTGAATTTGTAAATAAATTCAGTTATATTGGCTCTTGCAAGTGGCTTTGAAACTATAGTGCACATAAAAGTCATCTTGGGGAGCTTGTTAAAAATGTAAATTTCCTGCCTGGTTTCTCCTCAGAGATATGGAGTGAGACAAAAAAAACAAAAACAAAAACAAAAAACAAGCATGCTTTTAGCAAGCACTTCTCATGTGCATTATCAGGGCCATGTTATACAAAGAGAGATGTTACAGAGATTCCTTATGTTTAGTTTTGAAAGAGACAGAGACACAGTGTCATACTGTTTGTATTAGTAAAGATTGCTAACTTTTTTGTATTTATTTAGCAACATTAACATGCTATTTACCCTTAACCCCACTAGATCTTTGATGATGATTAATATCCTTAGGTAGATTTATTCATCAGTGATGGCACTACCTCTCTGAAAGTTTGACCTACAAAATAGTTGTTGGGTTCATGCCAATGATAATAATCAACCTCGGTCATCCTTAATAATAGAATTGGGCCCTTTAACACAAGAAATAAGAAATTTTACTAATTATTTTGTGTGCATCATAACTGATCATTATTTTTTTTATAAAGGTGAAGGGTATCTTTTCCATGAATCCCAAATAAACAAAAACAAAGGGAAGGGCATGGAGAAATAAAAAAGAAATTTTATGATTTATTAAGCATACTAGTTGATAGATAAAGTAGAATGAGAATTTGGTGATTTGGTAATAATATTGGAATTCATTTTTTTGTTATCATACTTGAATATACCAGCCACTTATGAATCTCAACATTATTATTTGATGGATTTGAAAATGTATTTGGCTATGAAATTGAATAAAACAAAGTATCTTCTATCAAGATACTGTTGTGCCTGTATCAGTGTTAGCAATGGTGTATGGGATTGTTTTCTCTTGTGTTTTTCTATTTTAATACAAGGTTTAATATACATGTGTGTATGTGGCTATAGTATTTTCATAGAGATTTTTATTTGCATTCAAGTTTCTTACATCTTAGAAATATATTAAGGTGCTGCCTATAGAAAGCCCTTAGTTGTACATTGTGGGCACTTAGAGAGTGGTCTGTGTAAATTTTTCCGAGGGGCTACTCAGCACAATTGAAGGACTGGTGTATACTTCTGCCTCACAGTTACATCTTTGACCCTCTATAGTCTTTCTTAGGAAAACAGCTGGAGTAATCCTTTAAAAATGTAAACTACTGTGGCTCCTTTACTCTAAGCTCTGGTATACTTACATAGTTCACTCATATTAAATGTCTAATTCATGTCAGTGATCTACAAAACTCTAGAACTTACAAATCACACATATAATACACCCCACTATTCTAACATGGGTCTTGTCAAACTTTGGTTTGTACAGACTCTTATCATTTATGGTGACTTTAGGTAAATCTTCAAACTTGTCTAAATCTCAGTTTACTCATCTATAAGGGGTCAAATATCTGTTCTACTAAATTAGTAAAATCCTTTAGAAGATCAAAATTGGGACTAAATACAACAAGAGTACTACACTTATGTAAACTAATAGTTATTAAAAGAACAGATTTTGAACTTTAGTATTCAAATAATTGGGGAAAACATATTGCAGGTAAACAATGTAGATTATGGAAAGAAGAAAGAATATTGGTTTAGTTTTTCTCCTCACTGAATTGTTAGCTTCCCTTAAAAATGTTTAACACATAGAGAATTTGAGGGGAATCTGAAAGATATTTACAGTACAGGTTAGGGGTTAATCCAGATAAACACACATCTGATATTTATGTGGTATGTATAACCTAAGTACCAAATTGTTAATTTACTATAAAAAGATACTGAACAAGGTACATATTAAAGTATACAGTTTATTCACTTTTGTTGATAAGTTGAAAGGAAACATGAGGTAATCTCAAAGGTGTATTATTTCTTTCTATTTAAAAAATATGTATTAAGTCAATGTACAATCTAATATATTTTATAAGTTCTTCTCAGATATCTGTATTTGGTGGGGGACTAATAAACTATAATTCTGAAATTACATCTCAGTTTAAGTTCAATAAGAACTATTTGGTGGTGTTAGATAGTGCTATCAACATTTTAAAGCAATACAATGAGGAGGAACAAAAAGATGATCATTTGACATAGTTGTCAAATTTTTATTTGCTTAGCAACACCCTTAGGAAGAAAAACAACACTAATACATTATTTCCATCAAACAAAGTAGGCATTAATGTGTTTTTAATTGACTACTTTGGGTTTTATAAAAAAAATTACTACATGTGTTATATCTTTCTGTTTTGTAACTAACTGTGTCTCCATTTGAGAAGAGTTACTATTCTGTAAGGCAGCATGATAGAGTCCCAATACCTCCTTCCCAGGGTCCCCATTCCTCTGCAAAGCAGCAGGATTCTTTTGTCTCTCTTTATCAATCAGAGTGAATAGAGACTGACCCCTTCTTTTTTATCAGAGAATCATGCTTTCGCTACTAGTTCAGTGCAGATTGTCAACAGTTTATAAAGTGGGGCTTAGGAAAGGGAGTTTTTTCTTCAGGAGAGGAGTGAAGGATGAGTCCTAGAATGGAGCTAGATCTGTCCTTGCTGGACTTGATGGACTCACATCACCACTGCAGAGTCTTTGAAGGAGTTGGGGGTATCAGAGGTGCTATAATTAGTTCTTAAGACCAACAAAACAGGGGCCTGAGAGAGTCCCAGACAACTGGAAAGGGCCTTCTCTTGGGAAGTATGAGTGTTTGCTTCAGTTACATCTGGCATTCGTATTCAGAATCCACAAAATGTTCAGTTTCTTCTTTCCAATTAGGGAGATTCACTTTTCATCTTTGTTATGTTTGCATCCCTTCAAAATTTGTATGTTGAAATCTAATTACCTAATTTGTAGGTGGGAACTCTGGGAGGTGATGAGGTCATGAAGGGGGAGCCCTCATGAATTGGGTTAGTGCCCTTATAAGAGAGGCACCAGAAAGAGTCTCACCAGTTCCACCATATGAGGTTATAGTGAAAACGAGCTATTGTGGTTTGACTATAATGTATTCCCCTAAATAACTTCCATGAAACAGCAATTTTCAGAAGTTCAATAACTGAATAGAGCTGTAACCTATTCAGCCCATCCTAATTGACTGGACTAACTGGGTGGCAGGTGGGGCATGGCTGGGAGAGGTGGGTTGCTGGTGGCGTGTGTAGGAAGGATGCATCTTCCTTGCAGTCTCTTCCTCTTTGTCTTTCTGCTACCTTGCTGCCAAGAGGAGAGCATCTTTCCCCTGCTGGGCCTCTCCCCTATGTTGCACTGCCACACCTTGGGCCCAGAGCAATGGAGTCAGACTGAGACCTCTGAAACCGTGAGCCCCAAGTAAACTTTCTTTCCTGTAAGTCATTCTTAGGTATTTTGGTCACAGTGAAGAAATAGCTAACTAAAACAACAGTCTTCTAGGAAGTGGGTACTCACCAGATATTGAATCTGCTGGTGCCTTGATCTTGGGCTTTCCTGTTCCCAGAATGGTGAGTAATACATTTCTATCATTTATAAATCACTCAGTCTATATTTTGTTACAGAAATGGAATGAAGTAAGATGAGTCTCCATTTTCCACAGAAACATGGATGATTGACATAAACTTGTCCGGTGAAATGAGCAGTTGTGGAGAGCACAAACACAATTTTTGAGAAGCTGGCAGATGGAGGAGGATAAGTCACAGACTCCAGGGAATATCAGGCTTTGTCCTGGACGTGACATCAACAGCTGAAAGTTTGTAAACCATCTCATATTTGCACTTAAGGAACACCCCAGTGTGTGTGGAGGATGAAGTGGTTTGAAAGAGGAAGGAAGTGGATCCTGGGGTTCCCACATGAAGGCTGGGTCACTAATTCAGCCTGGAGATAACAAGACTTGAAGTAAGGCAGATCAATGAACATTTGAGGTGAGGGGAGGTAAATGAGGAATATTTAACTAGAGTCCATGGTGTGGTGTGAGAGTTTGGAAATAAATAAATTATTTTTATGTTAAAGAATAGAATTTAGAATTTTTCTTGTTTTGGGGCTAAAACAATGAAACCTATTTAATGTCCTCCCTTTGGCATTTCAGAACTAATTAAAAAAATGTTTTCTTAAACTAATGCTTCCTCTTTCTCTACTTGCATCTGCTTACCTGAATACAGTGGTCTTGGTGTGGGAAAACTCACACCAAGTTGGTAGGGACTTGCCATCTACCCTCCGTGGATGTCAGCATGGTCAGACAGCCATCTGAATTAGAAAATGTCCTATTCTTTAAGGACTTTCTAGGTCTACTTCAGGGGTTTATGTTGCATTGACTTCTCCTCTTACATAAATTAATGATCTTGAATAATTACCGGGCTGCATCAGATCACAAATACTCCTAATTTCAATAGTCTGAAATTCCACCCTAATCTTATTTCATTAGGTCAGAACTCCTCTTTGGCATTGGTGTCTGAAATGGCCTTAGATTCCCAGTAACCTTTTTCTTACTAAGATTTGCCTGATGTTTTGTCACCACCTTTGCCCTGAGTAGTTGCTTCATGTTCTTCATGGGTTTAGTTCTTATTCACTTGTACATCACATAGCTCAGAAAGTCTTTGGGTACTAATGTCCTGTTAAGGCATCAAAAACGTCTCTTCTGCTTAGGACTTAGAAAAGACTTGTCAGAGGGGTTCTTATTGTCTGTTATGTATCAGAAATATATGTAAAATTTTAAAAATTAAAATAAAAGAAAATGAGGATAAAATTAAAATTAATGTAGTGTGGATTAATTAATTCGTGAATAAAATATTTCCTTTCATTTGGTCGAGATGGAAACTACATATCCTTATTTTATTTCCAAAGCTCACAAGATGTTTCTAATTAACTTTCAAGTTTGAGAACTTTCAAAAAACAGGTTATGTAGCTTAACTTCTCACTTTCAAGAAGGACACGAGACAGACTTGAGTGGAGTCTTATAGCCAGAGACTGAGGTAGAGAACAGAACTTTTTCTCAGACTAATGGGTTATCTGTCTCTAAATTCTTTGCTTCAATTACTTGGCTCAAATAATTTAGTAACAATTAATACGCATCTCCTTGTAAAACCTAACCCATTAGTTCTTCCATTCTGGTGAGTCAATAAGTGTTGGAACCATATGCTACCACCTATTGCTCAGTCAGACCTGATGACTGTAATATTTAATAAAGCCTTATAAACAGCAAAGTTCGTTGTAGTCAGAATAACAGCAACTATTTATGCAATCAACCAAATGTGCACAGCTAAAGCTTTATGGAGCAACCCAATAAATATCATAGCATGGACTCAAGTGTGCAACTGCCAGTCTTGCTCATAATTCCCCTTTTATTCAGTGTTTAGGAGTTTAAGCTGTTAACAAATGTCTGTTAAGCATTATCCCAACCTGTTTGAAAAGATGTTACACCATTCATGATTATGGAACTATCTTCACACCAGATGACAAGAGTCTGTATGCAACCTGTTAGTTTTGAACCTCTTGTGAGATTATGATAATAACATTGATTGCAAATTTACCTCAGTGTGATTCTTCCTTTATTTTTGTGTTTGAGCATGATGGCTACCATCATATCCCAGACTTTTTTTCTTTGTATGAAGTTAGCATTTAAAACCACCTGGCTCTGTGCAGTACTTCCTCTTGTTGGTGAGAAAGCACAACTAACCTAACAAAATCCTCTGCTATGTCAGTATTCAGCCCATTAACTTACATCACAGAGGTGTGCCATATTGTGTTGTAGACAAGTGTCCTTAGATGACTCAGTAAGTAAATCTACTCAACAATCCTTTTAGTTCTTTATCTTGACAGAGATGTCCTTACCTGAAATGTGCTTCATTCTATGATTTTCTCTATTCAATGTAGATTCCAACTGGATTAGGCTGTCCTCTAGTATATGCCATGAAATTGAGAATTCCTGTTCTGTATGATTAATTTTATCAGGGTATTCTGGGATATTTCATTTACTGCTTAAAGACGCTGAGTTGAGAATAGTCATTTACTTTCCCCCACATTCTACTTTCCATTACTTAACTGAAATGTATAAAAATGTGTGCATTTATGTGTACATGTGTATATATAGCTATATAGATATCTAGATATTTGTGTGTATATATGTGTGTGGGGGGGTGTGTGATCTAGATTAGCAGGATGGTCTTAACAATGAAAACTCAGAAAGGATAGTAACTGAGTGGCATGAATTTGAATAGTTTTGATGAGGTTTAGTATAATGATACAGAGGAAAAATGAAGACTGACTTACAAATCCCTAACCAAGAAAGCTGTGCAAGAGTTACAGAAAATAATTAGAGGAAATCCTGGCAGGATACCACTCACACATTATAATTTGGAGTGTTGCCTAGGGGGACACAAAGAGAGCATCCAGTTTATCATTAAGTTGGCTGAGATTAAACATTATTCAGGAGGAGCTGACCTAGGACACTCAGATATGCAAAATAACACCAAGAAAACAACAACAACAACAAAATTAATCCAATGAGAGAGTTTTCTCTGGATTTTGACATCTTGGGATGGATTTGGAAACAATATACCATAGATTTTGAGGAGCAGCTTCACTAAGCACAAAGGAGTGAATACATGTTTGTGTGGTTATTTTCCTGAGATTATCCTTGCCCAGTTCCTCTATTTGGTTACCAAGGACATATTAATTTTTATCAACAACCTTTGATTTCCAATTTCTAATATAGCATGTAAACAGCCTGGACATCACACTGCCAACTATCACCTTGGGTGAAAAATAATAGATATACAAAAATAAACAAAAAAACTAAAACAAAACAAAACACAAGCTGGGACAACTGAAAGTTAACAACCTTTCTTAGATTTAGGACAGAGCTGAGATCACACAAAACTGGAAAGAAGGACAAGAGGATTCACAGTCACAAATTACCAGAGAAGAAACTCTCAAGCAGCTACCTCTTTGGAAACCGGTATAATGATATGGAATTGTACATTGTAAGTGGTGAATTGCTGGAGGCTTCATGTGGAAAATTTGAGAATTAAAAAATTTATGGGAGCCCTCTTCTGTTTCACAAAAGAAGTTATAATAGATTTTTCTCTAATCAATAATTCAATAAAGACTAGGAATCTAAAAATAAAATCAAGTTTACAAAATATGTTGCCATCCAAAAGAATGATAAGTATAACACTTGAGAAGGATAAAAGTAGTATAAGTTTTACTTAAAATAAAAGTTAATATAATCTGTAATCAAAGAAATAGTAAAAAATAATGAGATAAACATAAGAAGACTATGTTTGAGAAGAAAATAAAAAGAAAGGGAACGATTCACAGAACTTTGTACCACTGTACAAACTTCCTCCACTGAAGAAAGTTTAAAGTGAACTAAAGCCAACGGAATGAAATATTTTATTGGAATCAATCAGGGAAAAGGAAAATGAATTATATTCAATACCAATACTTAAGAAAAGAAGAAGAAAAGCAAATTATAGACTTTCCATCAGAAGAATGAAGAAAAGGGAGAAAAAGGGAAAAAAGAAGACTTCCATAATACAGTAGAGAAAGAGGGCAAACAATGGATATGAGACATATTCATGATGGAGATTATTAAGATGAGACTGAGACAAGAGAAACAGAAATAAACATCTATATATACACTTTGATAAAGACTACCATCAGCTGACAGATCATTAAAAATAAATTATGCACCGATGTCACTCAGAGGTAGGTTATAAAAAGTTGGTTTTGTAGAAGTTAAGATTAGCAAAGTTAATACCAAAGGCTGGGAAGGGGCAAGTTGACCAGGGGGTACTGAGTCAAATTAGAAAGGAGTGAGAAGTTCTGGTGTGCTATTGTACAGCAGCAGTAGGGAGATTACAGATAATGATGATATACTTTATTTCTCAAAAACCTACAAGAACAGATTGTGAAGGTTTACAACATAAAGAAATGGTAAATGTTTAAGGTGATATGGTCAACCTGATTTAAATATTGTACAGTGTATACATATATCAAAATAACCCATGGGACCTCATAAATATGTGTAATTTTTATGTATCAATTAAAATAATCTAATTTTATTCTTTAAAAAATATGCATCAATGGAAAAGTAATGACATAAAACCCAGATAAAAGTCCTTAAATACAGTATAGTCCAAATAATTTCTAAATATGGATATAAATTTTCAGGGATGGCATATTTTATGTGATGAATTAATAATGAATTAGGACAAAGATCACAGATTATTAAAATTACAAAGCCTTCTTTAGGGAGATTGAAGTACACTAATGGGATAAAAATTTTTGTTTATTCTTTTCTCAGAGGAGTGATTTGCTAAATGTTATTTCATCTTTACTTCTAAACTCAAATTATCCTACCTCCAAATGTTTTAAAAATTCTTAAAAGTAATTTCTGCTGGAATTAAAAGAAATACCAAGAATATAAACCCTCTTTCAAAGGATAATGCTGCTATAAAATAATAAGACATATTGGGGACTTCTTTAAATAGAGAATATTATATCTAGAGGGAATAAATGAAATTTATAAGAAATATCAATGGCAAAACAAAACACACTCACCCTTACATTATTCCTAAAGCCAACCTAAAGCATACTTACTAAGTAACCAAAGACATAGGAAATAAAATCTAAATGGAAAAGGACAGAAAACAAAAGAGAAAAATAATATATTAAAAATAAATAAATTTATGTAGGTATGTGTGATTAATAAAACAAAAATAAATGTAGATTATTTTGTTTACATTTATGAAAGCTCTATTAAAAGTCATTTCAGATCAAAGACAATAATGTAAATTCAAGCCTCCTTCATCTGGGAAGCATGGTAACCACACTGGGATATAATAATGGCATAGCCAGGTGTTGGGAGTTGCCTAGGGGTTGTTGAAGTCTTGACTTTGGGCATGAGCATCACCCACTATGCTGCTGTTGATTGAGCTCTCCTTTTTGTTTGTTCTTCATGGCATTCCTTAATTTCCATGGTTTTCAAGAAATTGTCCCTTACTATACTATCTGTCTGTAACCTGCATTTCTAAAGGTTTTGCTTGTCCTAGTTTCTTCCAGGTAGTTTAATCTTTAGTTCCTACTACGTATTAACTGTTCAAAAGTTGTTTGTCATCTCTGCTTAGATTTGGACTCACTGAGGACAGGAGCCATGCCTTCGACTTCCTATTGATTATCTATGATTTTGAGCAATAATTTTGAAATGAGCACCAAATAAAATTTTTCACTTTGTATGTAAAGGAAAAAATAAACAAAACGAGAACACACTGTTTCCTGCAATCTCTGCTCTGATATTTTGAAAAACAATGATTGATCTTTCATTGTGTCTGGATATAGCAGCAGAACCCTTTGATATGGTTATATTTCTGTGTCCCACAAGCTGCCATGCAGTGTGTGAATATTCAAAACAGAATTTTAAATCCGACATTAGTTTTGCAGGTCTTTAATCAATTTAAAATGTACATTTAGTATACAAGTAACCTTGAAAACTGCATTAAATATAATGTGTTAGTAAAATCAAATTGACCTATTTGTACCTTATCAGATGTTTCAGAAGTGATCCAATAGTTATTCTTAATTTAATGTAAATATTAGACAATTGAATGTGTCACTACAATCCTGCAAACTGGAAAGCTTGTCCTGTAACTTACCAACCACGGCTTGACAAATAGAGAAAGACAGGAAAGTCAGTTAATAAAATCCCCATACTTTAAAATGAGTAGCTGACAGGAGAGCCAAGCAGTGATGGCAATAACTATATGAAAATTTTTTTTTTTCTGGCTTTACTTAGATGCTGTAGTTCACTATTAAAATAAAAGTCTTTTTCTGGCGACTATTTCAAGAAAAAGAGAAACTTGTGCTAAAGGGAATATTTAGTATTAAAACAAATGGTTTGCCTTATGCTGGAAATTTATATCTTCAGGTCTTCTAAAAGAAAGAAAACAGTTCAAACCATTTTCTGCTGCAAGGTAGAATAGTGTGTTCAGTGGTATTTCTAGCTTTCCTGGGATCACTGGGGATATCCACCATCTAAAAGTCAACTTGATGACATAGAAGGGAAGCAATCTGGGGGAAATGGTGGATAATCAAATATAAGAGATTCTTTAATATGTAGAGTTTGATCTCCATATATATTTTAGTCTAGCTATAATTTTAATAAACTACAAACAGAAAACACACTACATACACTAATTTTACTATAAGGTAGTATATGAAATACTAGAAAGCAGTAGAGAGATATTTCCTGAAACTGTATTTAAACTTACAAGGTTCTTTCTTATATATCTCCAAAGGAATTTTAAATTAAATGAATATGTCTTTATAAATGAATCTAATATATGAAAACTCAACCAAAGTTGTTTTTATTAAATAAACTGAAAACTAGTTTTTATAACTCAAATCTGTTTTTTTCCTCCTCTAACATTTATAATGTAAGCAGTTTCCAAAAACAAATTTGAGGAGTTTGGGTTGTAAGGAGTTAAGATTCAGATGGATACTGCATATTCTTTTACAATGGAAAATTATGTCAGCCACTAATAAAATAATATACTCATGATTTTCCTTCCTTTCCTGTCTCTGGGTTGTGATCCGAAATAATCAGAAGGTTAACAGCAAAAATTGATGGAGGTTTGCTAATGATCAGTATCAAACAAGAAGTAGATGACAGGTTCAGTTTAGTACGCTAGAACTAGAGCTCTGAATGGTCCCCAAGTTTGATTACCCAGATGTTAATGGTGGGTGCCATAAATTGGAAATAGAAGAGAGCTGAGGATAAGAAGCAGGGAAGTTCAGAACTTGGGGAATCAGCAATATTGGCCACAGATGAAGGAAGTGAGGCTGATATTGATTTGGTTGGACAGCGTTGCTCTCTCCAAACAAATTGGTATATCCATCATTTATCTTTTAACAAACATTTACCTGTGCTTGTTCTTAAATCTCAGTGGCTTAAATAAGAAAGACCTGCAACTTGTGGAATCACAGTTAGTGTGTACTGACATTTGTTTAATGAGCATGAACCTGAGAAAGATTTTCCTGGGTATGCAGTATCCAACGTTTAACTAGAAAGCAAGGGGGCTCTTGGGAGCAATGAATGAACCTGACATTCATGCTAGGAAATCTAAATCCCCATCTGGTCAAAAAGCTTATTGTAAAGCTCTACTGCATGTGATTTTGTGTTGGCCACTTGAGTAAAGATTTACTTAAATTCAGAAGTGATACTAAGCTGGAATGAAAAGCATCAGTGGACCCAGATGTGCAAAGATACAAGAAGGAGCTGATGATAATTCTGCTTATGCTATCAACTTCTATAAATCACAAGGTCAGAGGAGTTTGTTCCCTTTAGGTAGATTTTAGGTGCTTGATATTTGTCACCATAGATGTGATACAAGTGTAAATAATACAGGGCAGCAAGAGGATGGAGTTGCTGGAATAGATGACAGAAATAAAAACTGGGAGGTACATTTGCTAATGGGATTCTATTTAAAATGCTAAGCTGTTGAGGAAAAAATAAACAGGACTTACACAAATATAGTCAAGGAAACTCAGTAGAGCCTTAGACATCAAGAGTGAGAATACCTAACTTTACCTGGAGAAGTAGAGGGGTTTCATTGGAAAAGAAAACACCAAGGGCAACATTTGAAATAGCTGAGAATTGGAAGGGACTCCCAAGTGGAGAAATAGCAGGTCAAAGGAAAATATGTGGAGACAAAAAAGAGAATGGCCAATCTGGAATTGTGAAATTAAAACAGGTTGGAGTCTGGAAGCAAAGGGGAGATGTTTATATAAGGAAAATGTAGTATAAAATGTTGGAAATGGAGGATGCTTGGTCACACAGAATTTCATAAATAAGGATTATATACAGGACTGTTTTAGTATATGGTTATATTTGCACAGATAGCAAGGTGATTCTCAACCCAGAGCCCAACCAATAAGCAATTCCAAAAGTTCAGGTGGGAAATGAGGATTTGAGCTAAGGTAGTGATAGTTAAGCTTAATCTTACTCATCTGTTAATGAGTAAATATAAAACGAATGATGAAAAGGTGAGGATTATCAAAATGTAGAGGAAGAAATACAGGAATTGGACAAGGTGACCCTTTGGGTGGGGAAGGGGAAGGTGTCTAGCACTCATCCATTTTAATGACTTGGATGCAAATAGCCAGGTTCTGGGGTACAACAAGAGAAATGAATTTGTTTTTTTCAGAGACAATTTTGGACTTTAAGAGATCAGACTCATTTGAAAGCACACATTTGAGACTCAATAACGTATAGCTAATTATGCTACATCCTAGTTTATCTCAGATATCCTAAAATGCTTAAAGAGCCATTTCTGAAATTTTATTTTCCTATTTTATTTTTCAGCTTCTAAGTGTAAAATTGGTGTGTGTGTGTATACATACATGTATATGAAATAAAATCCTACATAGATATACATAGATATCATAAGAGAGAGAGAGAGGATTATTAATGAGGTTTGTATTAGCTCAGGATAGAGAAGATATATTTTCTATTTCTTAAAAGCCTTGATAATATCTGGGATAACAGTAATTGTGAAACCTCCAAGGGGGAGATGAGATTCTGAAAATCAAATGCGTTACTTTCAATTTGCATTATTGCCATATGGGAAACCCCCAAGAGCCTTAGACAGTGGCCTGTTGCAGAGGAGTAAGGAAGAACTTACAGCTGCCTTTAGGAACCTACCCAGCAAGAGTCCTTCACCACCACTCATAGGCAACTATCTGTTGTGCTTTAAATCTCTACCACCTCCTCAGGAAAGCATTTCCAAAACTCCTCTACAGCACGTGTTATATTTTCCTGTCAGTAATTTTCTCATTGACATAGAATTTTCTGATTAAAAATCCGGTCTCTCTCCTCTATTTAGCTTAGATACCCTCTGTGCTGGGAAGCTTGTCTCAATGCCTTCAGTATTTGGAGCTTCTAGCAGAACATCCAACAATTAGTTTAATTATTTTAATATTAATATCTTATTTTAAAATTTAATATGAATATATTATTTTAACATATTAATTATTTTACTATTTGAATAATTCTTGAAATTGTGTTCAGTAAGTGAAGGGAATGTGAAACCCAAGCCAAACCAATAGGTAGAATCCTACCTGGTTTTGAGGAGAACACACTGTCTATGGGGTCACACATGTATGAAAAGACCACCCTACCCTCCATACATCATTTTCTCACATATCAAAGGTGAAATGGCATACTTTAATCAAAAGCTTACTGTGATAGTTAATTGAAATCGTATGTTCAAAACATGTGGTGGATAGCAATAATGCAATAAAATGTAACTCTCTTTTGTTTTCCTAGTCTTTCAAATTCTCAACTTCAATTCTAGGTATGGACCCAATGTCTTAAATATATGTGTATAATTTGCTGATCATATAGTACTTGAAAATTGACTTTTTCCTTTTAATGATTTTTCCTCTGTCCTTGATGACATATACAATTTCGAAGCAGAATAAAAATAATAAAAACCAAATTATAATGATCATCAAAAAATGATGTCCTTGGGTGACTCATGTAAGAAAGATTCTGACATTATAGATAAATGGATAAATTATGAAAAATAGAAATGACAGTGCAAGCTGTATTAAGTGCAATATTCAAGCATTGACCATGATTGCCCTAAATAATGTTTCAGGATCTCATGTAAGAAAGTTGAAATTACTATGTTGTTGTGTGAATCATTATTAAGAGCCTACCAGAAACCTGTTGCCACTTTGATGATTATATTGTTTTGTTTTCCTTGATTTCTTAAATGACAATGAGTCAAAAATCTCATGTATCAAAAGAATAACAAAACACACAGACTTAGAATATTTTCCTATTGCCAGATAGCTTGTGAAGGCAAATTATTTAGTTCTTACCTAGGGCTTCTACTTCCTGAATGTGAATCCTAGGATACCTAAGGAAACTTGTGTTTTCACAGGAATTGAATGGATAAAATAATTCTCTCTTGCCAGGTGTGGTGGCACACACTTGTAATCCCAGTGGCCCGGGAAGCTGAGACAGGACCATCATGAGTTCAAAGTGAGGCACTAAGCAACTCAGTGAGACCCTGGCTCTAAATAAAATACAAAAAAGGGTTGGGGATGTGACTCAGTGGTTGAGTGCTCCTGAGTGCAGTCCCTGGTACTCACCCCCACAAAAAAGAAAAATTCTCTCTTTGGAATTCTTTTGTTACAAGAAAGTGAGATTAGCACATATAAAGAAGGACTGCTATATAGATAGTGCTTAATAAACAATACACTTCTATTATATCAAGATTATGTCAAACTTTACATATACTTCACTTTCTTACTTTTTCATGAATCAATATATTAGGAATATTGATTTATGTTAATATTCTTCCACAATGTGATTCTAAACTCTGCAGGCTATTTAACACTACACACCATAATTTACCTAGCCAATACCCTATTATTTAGCATTTGAATTTTTTTCACTTTATCAGTCATATCTAGTAATTTATATAGAACAATTTTATGCACATCTTTTTATGCACATCTTTGCACACAGCCTTCAAAATTTTCTTAAAATAAATTTCTAGAATATGAATTAGTAGGGAATAAAGTATAAATATTGTCAGGATATTTAACTTCTGGAAAGCTTCAGAAACGTGCCAAATTTTCTCTCCCAGCAGGAATTTCCTCCTTCCTTCCTTCCTTTCTTCCTTTCTTCCTTTCTTCCTATGAAATAGCACCAAGCCCTCTTGGGCATTTGGGAATACATTTGTTACTATTTTGAATAAGATTTCATCACATTCATTTTTAGCTACTTATGGCTGCACATATATTGAATATCTCTTAAATTTATGTTTCATCTAGTTAACTTATTGACCTGTGTTTTTATTAGAGTTACAAAATGCAAACATTAATTGCTTGTTTCTGACAACGTGATAAGTATAACCTGAATATCCTTCAGATATAAACACTTAGAATGCTGTATGAGATTCAAAAAAGAAAAAAATGTTCAGGTATAAAAGAATTTGCAAGGACCGAAAAACGAAACAAAACAAAACATAACAAAACAAAACAAAAACAAAAAACCAAAACCTTCAGATACTAGAAATGAGAAACTGAAAATTACTGTAATTTGGAACTAGAATAGGGTTTAATGGAATAATTAATTATGTTAATTTAATAGCTGAATTTTAATAGTGATGCAGGTGAAGAAAATGATCCTTTCAAACTCAGTCAATATGGAGTTGGAATGAAGGACCCTATATTTGATTGGGACTATCAAAATCCTGTATGCTCCCTATAAGAAAAGGTGATGTTGAAAAAATCCACATACTCTTACCAGGAAAGTGTGGGTTTATAAAGATTGTATTTTGGTGTTTCTGCAAGGATAGGGTTTTTTGAACAAGAAAACTGAAGTTTGAGTTAAAAAGACAGGACTTGAAAGTTAAAAGATGATTTAGATGTCTCTAAAAGACAGATTTTCCTTCCTTGAGGTATGCATTCATATGTCAAAAGGACTCATACCTAAAATCATTTAAATTCCAGAAGATTTATTTGCATTAGAAATCAGAGGATTCTTCCCCTATTGGAGGAGAGTAAGGACTACAGTGAAATCTGTCTTATATGAACTCCTAAATTCTTCCTTAAAGTTTCCAATCCTAGAGTGCATGACTCTAGAAAAAGAAAGAACTGGAAAAACTGGGAACTGATAACATATATTTCTGTAATAATGATGATTTGCCTTGATTCTTAAAGTTTATTTACTTTCAGATACAAGTATACATACTAAGAAATTATGAGATGACAAAAATGTCATGTATCTTTCTTTGAGCTCTGAATGTAGAAACATCTGCCATGAGAATTTGAAATCACAAACATACAGTTCACCTAAATTTAATGTTTTGATTTTTGCTGAGCAGTCCTGGAACATTTAATCTGAGAAATTAATACATACAGTGCTATTGAATCAATTATATGCATGTTGTTCCTGGCAGAAAGCTTTCAAAATCATTCTAGGAAGGCACTTTGACAACTTAAGGCACAAGGATTTATAAAAAAAAAAAAAAAAAAAAAAAAAAAAAAAAAAAAAAAAAAAAAAAAAAAAAGATAAATAAAAAGCCCCAGTAAATATAATCTTACCATCATAAATTATAAAATAAAATATGAAAGAACACACTGGTATTGTAAACAGATCACAAACAGGAATAATTGCAAGTGTGAATACCAAATAATGGGAAAATAATCTGAAAGAATATGAAATATCTTTTTGCAATCATAGAGGGCATAATTTATGCAATCATAAAGGGCATAAATTATGTAGTTATGTGAAAAGGAACAATTATTTTTAAAAAAGAGCTAAACAGATTGTCAATATATTTTAAATATAATAGATGAATCTAAGAGAACAGTAGATGAGTTATGCAGAAGATTGGACACGTATAGGGATAGGACCCATCAATTTCAAATTAGATATGAGGAAATAATGAAGAATGAAGCAGTGAAATATAAAAATAAAAAATTTTAAAAGAAAATGTGGAGTTAAAAGGATAAAGTGGAAAGATGCTACATGGGAATAATGGACTTAAGATAAAGTTATAAAGAAGTTGGCAGAAAGATATCAATAGAATTCATAATGGTTGAGAATTTTCCAAGATTGATGAGAATTTCAAGAAAAATAGACATTTCTAAGCAAAATAGTTAGAATAAATTCCAATTTGGATACATCAGAGTGACTCTGCAAACCCAAGCACCATCTTAAAAGCAATTAGATAAAAAATGAAACAGACACAATAAGTTGTTGTGATATAAATTTAATCTAGAGTGATAGAAATCCTGGAGCTGGAGAAGTGGGTAGATTCACTGAAAACAACACAGGAAGCTTTATGGGGTGATAGAAATTCCTATACCTTGATTATCAAAACCTATTACATAGTATGTTCAAAATGAGTTCGTTTTTTCTGTCTATAAATCATAGCAAGGAAATTGCAATGCAAATATCAATGAAATTAAAATTTGTACCAATCAAGATAGGAAACATAGTTAGGGATAACAGAACTCTGTTTTGACAGCATCTACTTAATGCCAAAATTGCACATATTATAAAATTCTCACATGTGTTCTAAATGGATGCTTGGGAGAAATTCTTGTGTATGGTCACAAGAAGAACTGAGCAATGATCATAAATATATCATTTATGATCATAAATATATCATATAATTCATATCCCTTTACAGAACAGTAAATCATTCATGTCATAGTTATGCAATAAAATTGTTATAGTACTTTAATATGAATAAATTGTCTCACTATAACAACATGAATAAGTCTTAAAAATAAAATGTTGTGTAAATAATTTTACATTTGTAAACAAACAATCTACAGGGCATGGTGGCTCACACCTGAAATCCCAGTAGGTCTCCCAGGAGCTCTCCAGGTTGAGTCAAGAGGATCTCAATTTCGAAGCCAGTCTTAGCAAGTTATCAAGGCCCTAAGCAACTCAGTGAGACCCTGACTCCAAAAAAAAAGGTGCGGGCAGGGGTGGGGGGAGGAGGCAGGGATGTGGCTCAGTGGCTCAGTGGTTAACTACATTTGAGTTCAATCTCTGATACAAGAGGAAAGAAAAGAAAAAAGAAAGAAAAAATCTATTTATGTAAGTTATAAAAATGTCAAGCATAGTTTGCATTATTGATAAGCTGTGTAGAAAAATACTATAAGTAGTTACGAGAAATAATTGAATTTCAAGAGGGTAACAGTAACTTGGAAGTGGGGGAGGAAGGAATAAGTAAGCAAAATGCTAACTATTGTTATTTTAGATTTATTTATTCTCCTTTATTTCTTGATGCTGAAAAGTAATTCCAATAATATTTATTGAGTAATTAATGTAAAATGCATATTATTATAGGATAAAATAACATACAAAAACAAGGAATTATCTCTCTTCTCCTATACAATCTTATTCATATAAAAAATTCTATCAGCATATTTCTTAATATTGGAGCATTCAATTTTGAGAATAAATTTCACATGATTTTTTTCTAATGTATTTATGATTTTTTGCTCTATCTGCAAAACTAACACTTGTAATAATGTTTGTAAATGTCCTTTTTGTATCTTTGTTCTTTTTCATGTAATTCAAACACTGTAAAATAATTTGAGAGACTTCTAAGGTATCTAAAATCATCAAGCAATTAGAATAGGAATGATTTTGGGGCTAGGACTATAACTCAATGGTAGAGCTTTTTTCTAGCATGTGCAAGGTCGTGGGTTTGTTTTCCAGCACAGAAAAAAAAAGAAAAAAAAAAAAAAAGAAGAAGTAAATTTTCATAAAACCTCAAATTAAAATAATTTGTTTGAGATATCTGTTTTCTGTTTAGTTTTTGACAAACTTTTATCCAGCTACTACTAATTGACCAGCTACTATTATTAATATATCATCCACCTGTCCTTGAATAATATCTTAAGAGTATAAGTTCTTTTAAAATAATACATTTCATTATGGTTTCCAAATTAGCATTTTAGAATTTTATCTTTAAAATCACCTCCTTCTTAGTGTTAATATATCCTTTTCCATATGCAATATTTTGAAATTTCATCTTTCTATGTGGTGAAAGGTTTTATCTGAGTTTATTTTAATTTATCTCATTTAACAAAATTAAGTCTTTACATTTATCAATGTTTGTTTTCTTATAACTAAATAATTTATGTTGTAATTATATTTTTATCATCACCATTATTCATTACTTTCTCCTGCATTCATTTCACTTGTCTTATCAGACTTGTTTATTTTTCTTACTTTTTCTGGCTTAAGTCTTTTCAAACACCCATTATCTGCCAACACAACTTTACCAGTATCTTGGAGTTTTAATAAATGTTATTTATATTGATAAAAATTTATAATTACTTTGAAACTACAATCTGCAGTTTTGAGAAATTATTTGATCCAAAAAAACTATATTTTACTTAGCTCAAAGTGTTTAGATTCTCTTGCTCATGTGTTACTTATTTTAAAAATTCTTTCAGTTTCTGAGTAACTGTGTTGCTAGAAGATAACACATACTAAATAAATACATGTTTTAGTTAATGTATATCTGTCCTAATTGAAGTTGAAGAAGATGGTTGATAGAATTTCTAAATGGGGTATGTCCTACAGTATTTTTGTGCTTAACACATTATTGAGGTTTATATTTTTTCCAGGCATATACGTAAAACAAAAGTGTATTTATTATTTATAGTAAAAATGTTTGATGTAAATGGCTTTAATTATGCTAAGTTATATAAATGTACATATATACTAGATTAAAATATCATTAAATCTTTTGCTTATCTTTTGCTTATTTCCATGAATCAATTATCTGACTTGCAGCAATTGTGTGTGTGTGTGTGTGTGTGTGTGTGTGTGTGTGTGTGTATGTGTGTGTGTTACCTGCTTAGGTTGTCAAAGCTTTAAAAATATGTTCATGTAGTATACTAATGTTATGGTATATTGAGTAGTATTTAATTTTGCAACAGTTTTTGTTTTATTTTAATGAGCTTTCATGGTCATACATAAGTATTCAGTAATTTTATAACTTTATTGTGAATTTTATATTTTATGAACATCAAGCTTTATAGAAGAAATATATTCACATATGATTATCATAGAATATAAATATACATTTATAAATATGGTAGTAACAAGACATTTTTATATATTATATATTCTCGATCTTTAAATAGTTTTTATCTAATATTATCTTCCTTCACTCCATATTTCCTATTAGCCTGTTTATGTTGATAATGATCTCCATATATACTTTTTAAAATTCTTCTATATCTTCTTATATATGACAACTTCTCACTATTTTTAAAACATTTCTTTCTTTTTTCATCATGAATTTTTATTTCGTACTTTTTTCTTCTGATTGAATTGTAAATGAACATATTTTTTCATTAATGTGAAAGTTTCAATGGGGTCCTTCTGAATAGGATAAAGAGTTTAGTAAATCTTCAATTTTTCTCAATAATATTGAACTCAGTAACCACAAAAATAAAATATTGAACTCAAAATCTATTTAAATAACCTGTGATTTTAGATCTACTTTTAAGTTGATTTTTTGAATTTGATTTTTTGAATTTTTCTTTTAATATTTATTTCATTATTTAATTCTTTCTTCTTATATTTATTTGATAGACCTGCCTCTATAAATTTCTGCATTCTGAAATATTTCTTTTATTTATTTGGTGCTTATATTACAAATTGAGCTATTTAATATTATATTGTTTATTATATATTTTTTGGATAATATAATTCATAAATCAATAAATTTAGCAAAATCAAACTACACTGAGATTTCATCTCACATGAATCCAAATGGCAGCCATCAAGAATACAAATAATAATAAATGCTGAAGAGGATGTGAAGATAAAGGACACTTACACTGTTGGGATTCTAAGAAAAATCAGTATGAGATTCTTCCAAAACCTAGGCATAGAACCACCATATGATGCAGCTATACCATTACTCAGTATTTATTCTAAAGAATTAAAGTCATCATACTATGGCAATACATGTATACCTATGTCTATAGCAGCATAATTCACAATAGCCAAACTATGGAACCAGTCTATGTGTCTATCAACAGAAGAATGGATAAAGAAAATGTGATATATATACCCAAGAGAGTTTTATTCAATCATTGAGAAAATGAAATTATGTCATTTGCATGAAAACGGATGGATCTTGAAAACATTATATTAAGTGAAATAAGCCAGACTCAGAAAGTCAAGGGTTGCATGTTTTCCTCATAGGTAGAAGCTAGAGGGGAAAGAGAAAAAGAAGGGGAAGTGGATCTCTTGAAAATCAAAGGGAGACTAGAGGGGAGGGAATGGGGAAAGTACTAGGAAGTGATACTGGCCAAATTATATTGTTATATTGTGTGCCTGTACAAATATGTAAAAAAAATTCCACAATTATGTACAACTATAATGAACCAATAAAAATATGAAATTAAAACTCAATATTATTGCTGCAGGGCACCATGGTGCACACCTGTAATTGCAGTGACCCCAGAGTCTGAGAAAGGAAGATTACAAGTTCAAGGACAGCCTGGGCAATTTAGGGAGACCCTGTTTCAAAATTTTAAAAAAGTAATTACATAATGTTTTAAAAATCATTTTCAAGAATTAAGTTTTAATCAAATATTTTCTCTGAAGTTAAAAGTCAACAGTTTATTCTTTGGAATAAGATTGTTTATTTTTAACCTGATTTCTATTGTTTAGATGAAGAACTTGAATAACTTTCATTATCAGTTAGTGTCATGATTTACTCATCTGATAACTGTATCAATCATACAGAGAGAGATATAGGAAGGTCTCAGAATGGTGTTGGCATACAGCAAGTGTACACTAATTTTATTTTTGTTATTTTAATTTATTGCTTAAAATCATGGACTTGAGATTTTGGATTTACTTCTAGATATTACCATATACTTAGTACAAAATTATGGATAAATTACTTAAACTCTTATACTTCAGTTTTATCATCAGCAAAATTGAAAAATAGTACCTGATGTATATAATTTGGTGAGAATTTTAAAGGAGAAAAAGAAATATGCACCATATGTACTTAATTTAGAATATCTGACATGGAAAAAATCAATTTAAAAATTATTTCTTAGAACTCCTAACACAGTGTCTGGAACATTTTGGCAAATTAAATATCTATTAGATTAATGAATGAAAAATTTTCCAATTAATGAACATTTATGTTACTTTGAACAAAATTCCATGACTATCCTCTACATAATTAATATGTTTACCAGTATTAATAGCTTATTGTTAATTTGAGAGGAAAAATTACTAGGTAAAACATTGCAATGATTATAAATCCCAATTGATTTCCAAAATGTTATTAACTTTATATTCTCATCAGCATCCCAGGACAATTCTCAATTCATTGAAGATTATAACTTTTAAAACTCTGTTATACAAGTTAAGAACAATATCTTTAAAATAATCATTTTCTATTAAGGTTAAGCTTTTATTTTTTTTCAAAATGTCTATTAGCCATCCATATTTATTTTAAGTCAATATTACATGACCCACTTCACTTTTTTTGAGATATTCAATTTTTCATTTGAAAAACATTTTACATAGTAAGAATATTTATTCATTGTCTTTCATAAATACTACAAATCACATTTTCCTAGTTTATTATTTCCTCCTTTTATCATTAACACCCCTATATTAGTCATATAAAACATAATTAAAATCATTTATATTTAAGAACAGTAGCACTATAACATTTTTGTTGCCTTTTGTAAAAGAAACAGTTCACACAATTGCCAGAAATGGGTTTCTGGCTGAATATTATATTTATATCAGTGCTAATGTCCTCTAAGTTGATCCCACGCTGTGGTCTGGATGGTGATCACAGTTGAAATCATTTATGCTTTTTCAGTATCTGGAACTTATACTAGTTCAGTTCAGACATGAAGCTTTATCTACCCACCCAGTGCCACAGGAGCCATTATTCTCTCTTACTGGGACCATCAGGTATATGTTAAAGTGTTCTAAACTTAGCTCAGCTAATTTAAGCTCCATTAAGATGTGGCCTGCATGTGAAGTCTGTTTCTCTTTAGCTATAGTCATCAATGCCAGAAGATTATTAGCGGATAAGGGCATAGACTTTTCCTCTGGTCACAGATGGTGAGGATAGAGAAATACCTGTGATGTATCGAATTTTTGAATCTATGGTCAAAAAGGCCATCTCTCAAAGGATCCTTGCTCTGGCAGGCAAGGTAACTGTTGAAAGCTTCAAGGTGGGTGATATCTTTCTTTGATTCTACCTGAATTAATGCCCTGAAGTGAGGCAGGTCATTTACTTGTATGTGTGAGCACTTAAGGCTTAAATCTTTTGAAGTAGAAAACAGTGCCCATGTTTTAGAGACTTTTATTAAGAGTTATGAGTTTTGTTTTCTCCACACTTGCTGAAGATAAAACATTCTATTACATAAAAATGTGATATTATGGCACCAAGGAGCAATCCAGAAAAGATTTAATCATTTAATAAAAAAATTAATTAAAGGGTCAAAGAACTAAGTCATTGTTGGAACAGTTGGCCTGGTTCTGGATGAAGAAAAATGAATGGAATTGAAAGTGTTCTCATGAGCCTTTTTTGAGTGTTTTATCTTTTATTCTGGGTTCATTTTGAAGACGGAAGACTGTCTCGTTTCTAACCATGCTAGTCTAAGAATAACTCTGTCTCAATTCTCTTTCTCCAATAAATGTTGCAAATGAGGTTTTTGCTATATATTGCAGCACATTTTTAAATATGTGATCTCCAAATTCATTCAGCAATGTGAATTGAGTGCCTACTCTGTGCAAAACTTTCACATGTTAAAGTTAAAATTTATGTGTAAAACACAGGTAAGAGTAATGGAAAGGTAAATGACTTGAATTCATGGGGTTGAGATTGACATTTTTTGGATTTGTAATTCATGCCTGTGAATACCCTGATCTGTTTAGAAGTGTCAGTTCAGAGCCCTCAAAACTCAAAATCCCAAAGAAGCAGGTAATGAGTTACCTATTATGCCCTCACTGAAATATAAACTTTGCTAGCTGGCTCCCAAATCTCTATCACCTTAAAGAGACTTTGTTAAGTATGTAATCCAGGGTTAGCTGGAAAAATGAATGCCATGTCCTATCGGAAACTACCTAATATTTTGCACAATGGAATCATGATAAATTCATAATAGAAATATGTTTCTCAAATGTATGAAATGTGACAGTTTTGACCAAATAGCATTATCATTCTTAACAGTGAAATCATATGAGCATTCTTATAGAGACTAGACAAAGTTGGCTGATGTCACCTCTTGTATTTAATATCATTTTAGAAATGTTAGCTGAGGAATAAGAAAAGAAAATGAAATTTGAAATATTGCATTCAAGGCAATCTGATCATTATTTTAGATGATATGAGTTATAGCTGGAAAACTAAAGAGAATTACATAGAGGAAAATAATTTGTCCAGAGAAAAAAGTGATTATATAGCAACAAATATATACTAAAGATAGGCCATTCAAAATATAGTGGAGACACACACACACACACACACACACACACACACACACTCACACACATGTATGTGAAAACTTCCCATCAAGATACATTATAATATCTCTTATAACTACCTTATGAAGAAATAGATAAAAATAAATTGCAATGACTCATACAAATGGACAAGTAACAAAAATAAAACAGGATGTGATGAAACAGGCATTCTCATATACCATTTTGGGTTGTTTATAGTGCTTTAAAGAGTAGTTTCATTGATACATAACAAAATTTATTTAAATATTTATGTCTTTATTTACCATATAATACAGCTGGTGAGAGCATGTCTGAAAAAAAATAAAGTTATATTTTTAATATCAGTGTCTTACCCACATGGAGCTTTATGTTTCAACTAAGAATAGGAAGTAGGAAGAATATCTGATTTAAGGTATTGATTAAATATAATATAGGGTTTCGGTACATTGAAGCCTGATGCAACATTAGGTCTCAGATTGCAATAAGAATCTTATTGCTATGGAAATATTACCGCATATGTAAGGTGAAAAAATTAGAGTATAACAGCACCTGTGTAACTTCTGTTCAGAGATGGTGCATGAGGAAGATATTTGAATATCTAATAGGTATTCCAAACATAAAAGCATTGAGACAGTAGAGAAATTAGGTTCCAAAATCTGTTCCCCTCTTTTCCATAGTAACTAAACATTTAGCTTGTCATGGACTGATAAGCTGAGGACTACATAACCCTGCCCTGCCTTCCTTGTAGTGATGAGGTGTGTCCCTGTCACTAGGGTCTGGATATTGGTATACATGTAGAAGTGATGTATATAAATTTAAAGTCACTACTTTTAAATAGAAAGAACATACTTCTCTTCTTTTTCTTCTTCCTTACTTTCTGGTAATGAATATAGTCTTAAAACATTTTGAAAGAGGACAGAGCAAAGATAAACAAATTTCTGTTCCCCAATGCTATGGAGCATATAAGACCTGAAATTCTCATACTTAGATTTTCACAGTATAGTGTATAGTAGTTATCAATGTATCACCCCTTAGCTTCAAATCCAACCTTTCTGTGGCAAAGGATTTGTTCCCTGTAAATATTTATTTGCCAATCAATGCAATGTTAACTATACATAGAGGATGCTAGAGGGACACCTGGAACACTTGTTTTCTGGTTTTGTTCTCTGACCAGGCACCTGCAATACATTGTAGCTTTTGTATACAGGAGCCAACAATTTCCCAGGCATCTGGAAGTGTATTCTCATCAAGTGCAATGCAATCATAAGATACCACTAATGAGATGGGCTTCTTGATTTCAGTGGAATTGATGAAATACAGAAGTAGCAGAGGACACATAGCAACATTTAACCACAAAAGACAAGATGAGCACATTTATTTGAAAGAGAACCAGGGACAAACCTCTATTCTACATGCCTTGGTTCTGCATATATATTCGGCAGTGGCTTATCAATCATGGTGCACTTGTAATTAAATATTTGGGCAGCCTACTCAAGTACTACTTGATAAGTAAGACAAGAAAAACTCTAGATCTGGTAGCAAAAAATATGACTTGAATAATCACAGTGCAGAGTTACAGTCTCTTATCTATTCTCTCTGCTTTAAGTCAATTAGCAGACACTATGTTGAAGCTTTGGTCAATTTGAGGAAGAAACTTTCATTAACTGCCAAAAGTAACTCATCACAATTTTCCCCCAAATATTTCCTAAAAAATCTATGATTTTACAATGACAATAAGATAAAATGTAAATACGGTAAAAATTTTAAAAAGATAAAAGCTAATATTATTAAAAGGTTGAAAAAAAAAAAAAAAAAAGAAAACTAACCAGACATTTCAGTTTCACTAAAAACTGGTTCTGAAATGCTGCTCGTATGCATGGATCCAAATGCCACTGTGTCCCAGTGAAGTCTGGTGAAGAAATATGCAAATGGACCTTTCAAAATGGTTGCAGACGGTAAAGGTGTTGGTGTTCCATTGTGAATACCCATCAAAGGACATTGCATGTGAAACTCTTACTAATGAAGTGGTTAAAATGACATGAACCTTCTCTGGATAGCTACAGTCTCTGCCCACCCTCCCCAGAGCTGGCTCACATGTCCCCATGAACAATGAAGCCACTGTGGCAGGATTGGAAGCCAATAATGAGCTCAGCAACATTTTTCTCACCAAGGCTGCCATGGACAATGCTACTGCTGGTTACCTAATCTGTCAATAGTTAAGGTCAGCTGTTCCTGATACAGCACCACATCCTGGGAACATCAGTCAACCACCTTTTAGCAAGTGGATTACTTTAAAATATTCTACCTTGGAGTAGACATGCATTCCAGACATGGATTTGCCTTTACTGAAACTGGTGCTTCTACCAGTACTACCATCTGTAGTTTCACAGAATATTTCCCATTGTGTTACTTCTAATAAAGGCTTTACTTTAGGAAGGAAGTGCAGCATTGGGCTCAGAGCCATAGAATTAACTGCTTTACCACATTCCTCTCCTCCCAGAAGGAGCTAGTCTAATGAATGGTGAAATGGTGCCACAAATGGCTTCAGTGATGGCTTCAGTTGGGAGACAGTACTCTAAAAAGATGGACTTCTATCTCACATACACAAGCACTTATGTCTTGAATCAGACACATAATATTGCACTTTTTCTTCCATAATCAGAATACATGATTCAGTAGTCAATGGTCACTCAAGTGGAAGTGGCTCCTTTAACTAATAGACCTAGGAACCAAATCAGAACATTTTTCTTATTCTAGCAACCTTGGATTCTGCTGATTTGGACTTCTTAGTTCCCCAAACCAGAATGCTCTGGCTGTATTATCAAAATATACTCCAAATCCAATAATATCTCACTATCTCCATTACTATTACTTTGGCCCTGCTAAATTTTTTTGGCTGGACCTTACCACTAATTGACCCAATGGTGCTTCTAGTCCATCCATATGGAAGACAGTTATTTTAAAAAATACAAATCAGATCATGTTTCTCCTCTGTTTAATGCCTTCCAGTGACATTTCCTCTCATTCAAAGTAAAAGTTCCAAAGCTTTGTCATGCTTAACAACGCATTACTCAAGTTGCCAGCCATTTGTCTCCTGACCTCATTTCCTATCAATTACCTCTTCGATATGATGTTGGCATAGCAACATCCTTACACTTCTTTGAACATACAAAATACATTCCTTCTTGAGATATTTGTGCCTGCTTATCCTCTATGCAGAAGACGCTGTCCAGATAGCCACATGATTATCTCCTCCCTTCATATATGTTTGCTCAGATAATAACCCCCTTTCAGAGAATCTTACATTCCACCCTACAATTGCTGATTATCACATTCTACCTATGAAGTTATTTACTGTTCATTTTACATATTTGTTTATTTGTTTGATTGTCTTCAATAGGGGACATATTCATGAAAGCAGAGAATTTTGATGCTAGGAGTTTTCCTATGCATTGTAGGATGTTATGAACCATCCTGCCTATGAGTCATTAGATATCAGCAGCATTCACATCCCAAGTTATTACAACAAAAATGATCTCCAGACTTTGCCAAATGTCCCATAAGGGAAAAGGTGCCCTTGGATGAGAGACACTCAGTAGATCAACTCGTTGGACCAAATTAAATCTGAATAATGAATGAATGAGTGACTTAAGATATGCATGTATGTTCAGAAAAAACATTGAATTAATGTGTACTGAAATCTTATTTGTGTAGAGATTTTTTGTGCACATGTAGTTTTTGTATCCAAGGTCATTTTATTACTTGTACAGAGAAAAAATAATTCCTGTTAAATCTTGGAACAGGCCCCTTTGTTCTATTCCTCCAGACTTTGTTTAAATGCTCTCTGGCCTAAAACATACTTTGGCTGAAAATTTTGATCTCAGACATAGACAACATGAACTCCTTTCTTTATGCTCAAGAAGTTCTTCTAATCACATATACTAGTTTTTCTTAGTTCATTTTATTCTTATTCTCCCAGAGAAGGTCACAGAAAATTCTACGTATTTGCAAAGTGTATGACCATTGTTTTTACTGTTAATGGTTATTAAAAGCCAAAGGTAACTTGGTAAAAATCATGTAACAAGACAACTGAGCCATTAATATTCATATAACTAGACTCCTTTGGCCTTCTTAATGGTAAATTTTCTTAATCTAGTAAAACGAAGTATAGAGCAATGAGATAATGAATTTGAGCATTATAAGGTGCTGAAATAGTTTTTAATGGATGAAACTCTCTGTAAGTCTTTGTTTTCCTTTAGAAATATGACTGGTCATTGCGATATCATTTTAGTCCTTTATAAACTTGTGTTAAAAACTTAGTTTTACATGTTAAAGTGTCAAAGTATCCCTCTTTAGAAGTGTTTTTTTTTAAACATTTAAAATGACTTCAACACCTAGATATATTTCCTTGTATATCATATATTCAAACTAAGTATATTCTTTTTTTAAAAAATATTTATTTATTTGCTTTATTTGTACACAATGCATTTATTTTTACATGGTGCTGAGGATCGAACCCGGGTCACGCACGTGTTAGGCGAGCGCTCTACCGCTGAGCCACAACCCCAGCCCTCAAACTAAGTATATTCTTATATTCTCATATCCTTCTGGACATTCAGATTTGAAATTTCTCTGCCATCATTTTCTGGTACTCAGGTGCAGTGATGACCACATTTGTCCTAATGCCCTTTACATTACATTACACAGTTGACTGTCTTATGCATTCTCCTGCAGTTACTTCCTCCCTTCACCACTACATTTACTATGGTAATCTGAGAAGGACTCTTCCTAATCCCAAAGTCTTTTTTGTTCTAATTACAAAAGGATATGCTAAATGGACCTCTCTAAAGCAGAACTCTTTCCTGTCTTCTCAGAATGTCAATATTAGAGTCAGTTGTGAAGTAAATAGAGCCAATTCTTTAATCCAGCATTCAAAGGTCTCTAATACCACACTCAGGATATAGTTCTCCTTTGCATACTCCATACAGAAACACATCCACAGACCTTCCAATTGTCATATATATGTGAGCTAAAATATCTCTACCTAAAATGTCCTCATGTGATCATACATCTTATGCCTTATCGCATATCTAAATTCTACCATTTCTTTAAGCTCCATTCAAATATGTCCTTTTCCATGGTGCTTTTGATAACTTTCATAATGTGTAAGCAATGTCTTTGTGTTCTGAATTTCTAAAATCATTTCATATTCACATATCTTATGGAAATTACTTATTTCCACTTTAGAGTATAAGTATTGCAAATGTTATATCTATTGTGCTACAGTCCTTGGGCTTATGAAAATTTGCACTCTATTATGTATTGTTGTTTTCTTTCCATGGTCTTGACCACAATAGGTTCTTCATGGACATTTTTTTAATTTTTTTTATTTATAATAGTAGTATGTATTACAATTCATAATGCACACATAGAGCATCTTTTTACATACAACTGTTTGTATACAAAGTATATTCTTACCATTCATGTCTTCAATCATGCATTTAGGATAATGATATCCATCTTATTCAACCACCTTTTCTTTTTATTCCCCCTCCATTCCCCCTTGCTCTCTCTCTTCCCCTCCCTTCCCTTTGACCATTCTAGTGTTCCTCTAATCTTCCTATGTACCCCCATCCAAAAACACTGTGAACGAGCCTCCTTATATCAGAGAAAACATTCAGTATTTGGATTTTTGTGATTGACTAATTTCACTTAGCATTATATTCTCCAACTTCATCCATTTACCTGCGAATGCCATTATTTTATTCTCTTTTATTGCTGAGTAAAATTCCATTGTGTATATATACCACATTTTCTTTATCCACTCATCTACTGAGGGACATCTGGGTTAGGTCCACGACCTAGCTATTGTGAATTGTGCTGCTATAAACATTGAAGTGGCTGTGTCACTGTAATATGCTCTTTTTAAGTCCTTTGAGAATAGACCCAGGAGTGGGATAGCTGGGTCATAGGGTGGTTCCATTCCCAGTTTTCCAAGAAATCTCCATACTGCTTTCCATAAAGATTGCACCATTTTGCAGTCCCAATAGCAATGTATGAGTGTGCCTTTTTCCCCCATATCCTCTCCAACATTTATTGTTGTTTGTGTTCTTGAGAGCTGCCATTCTGACTGGAGTGAAATGAAATCTTAGAGTAGTTTTGATTTGCATTTCTCTAATTGCTAGTGATGTTGAGCATTTTTTCATGTATTTGATGATTAATTGTATATCTTCTGATGTGAAGTGTCTTTTCAATTCCTTAGCCCATTTATTGATTGGGTTATTTGGTTTTTTTGGTGTTAAGTTTTTTGAGTTCTTTATATATTCTAGAAATTAATGCTCTATTTGATGTGCATATATTAAATATTTGTTCCCAATTAGTTGGCTCTCTATTCACCTCACTGATTGTTTCTTTTGCTGAGAAGAAGCTTTTTAGTTTAAATCTATCCCATTCATTAATTCTTGATATTAATTCTTGCACTACAAGATTCTCATTAAGGAACTTGGGCCTAATCTGACACATTGGAAATTGGAGCTTACTTTTTCTTCTATTAGGCATATTGTCTCTGGTCTAATTCCTAAGTCCTTGATCCACTTTGAATTAAATTTTGTGCATGGTGAGAGATAAGGGTTTAATTTCAATTTGTTACATATGGATTTCCAGTTTTCCCATCACCATTTGTTGAAGAGGCTATCCTTTCTCCACTGTACATTTTTGGCGACTTTGTCTAATATAAGATAGCTGAAATTATATGTATTAGTCTCTGTGTCCTCAATTCTGTACCATTGGTCTACCAGTCTGTTTTGGTGCCAATACCATGCTGTTTTTGTTACTATTGCTCTATAGTATAATTTAAAGTCTGGTATGGTGATGCCACCTGCTTCACTTTTCTTGCTCAGGATTGCTTTGGCTATTCTGGGTCTCTTATTATTCCAGATGAATTTCATGACTACTTTTTCTATTTCTTTGAGGAATGTCATTGGGATTTTGATTGGAATTGCATTAAATCTGTATAATGCTTTTGGTAGTATGGACATTTTGACAATATTAATTCTACCTATCCAAGAGCAAGGTAGGTCTTTCCATCTTCTGAGGTCTTCTATAATTTCTTTCATTAGTGTTCTATAGTTTTCGTTATAGTGGACTTTCACTTCTTTCGTTAAGTTGACCCATGTAGTTTTGTTTTTATGCTATTGTAAATGGGGTAGTTTTCATCATTTCCCTTTCAGAGGCTTTGTCACTGATGTACAAAAATGCCTTTGACTTATGGGTATTGATTTTGTATCCTGCAACTTTGCTGAATTCATTTACTAGTTGTAGAAGTTTTCTGGTAGAGTTTTTTGGGTCTTCTAGGTATATTATCATGTTATCAGCAAATAGTGCTAATTTGAGCTCTTCTTTTCCTATCTGGATCCCTTTAATTTCTTTCGTCTGTCTAATTGCTCTGGCCAGAATTTCAAGTACTATGTTAAATAGCAATGGTGAAAGGGGGCATCCATATCTTGTTCCAGTTTTTAGAGGGAATGCCTTCAATTTTTCTCCATTTAAGATAATGTTACCTTGGGGCTTTCCATAAATAGCTTTTATAATGTTGAGATATGTTCCTGGTATTCCTAGTTTTTCTAGTGTTTTGAACATAAAGGGGTGTTGTATTTTGTCAAATGCTTTTTCTGCGTCTATTGAGATGATCATATCGATTTTATCTTTAAGTCTATTGATGTGATGTATTATGTTTAATGATTTCTGAATAATGAACCAACCTTGCATTCATGGGATAAACCCCATTTGATCGTGGTGCACTATCTTTTTGATATGTTTTTGTATCTGATTTGTCAGAATTTTGTTGAGGATTTTTGCATCCATATTCATTAAAGATATTGGCCTGAAGTTTTCATTTTTGGATGTGTCTTTGCCTGGCTTTGGAATTAATGTAATATTGGCCTCATAGAAAGAGTCTGGAGGTCTCCCTTTTTTTCTATTTCTTGAAATAATTTGAAGAGCATTGGTATTCATTCTTCTTTGAAGGTCTTGTAGAACTCAGCTGTAAACCCATCAGGTCCTGGACTTTTCCTTGTTGGTAGCTTTTTGATTTCGTCTTCTATTTCTTTGATTGAAATTGATCTGTTTAAATTGTGTATAGCATCCAGTTCCAGTTTGGGCAATTCATACTACTCTAGAAATCTGTCAATGCTTTCAATATTTTATTAGACTACAAGTTTTCAAAGTAATTTCTAATTATCTTCTGTATATCTGAGGTGTTTGTTGTGATATTTCCTTTTTCATCACAAATGTTAGTAATTTGAGTTTTTTCTCTTCTTCTTTTCTTTAGTATCACTAAGGGTCTGTCAATTTTATTTGTTTTTTCAAAGAACCAAATTTTAGTTTTGTCAATTATTTGAATTGTTTCTTTAGTCTCAATTTCATCTCTGATTTTAATTATTTCCTGTCTTTTACTGCTCCTAGTGTTGATCTGTTCTTCTTTTTCTAGTGCTTTGAGGTGTGATGTTAAGTCATTTATTTGTTGGTTTTTTGTTTTGTTTTGTTTTTTTTTTTTTCCTTTGAGGAATGAACTCAGTGCAATGAATTTTCCTCTTACTACTGCCTTTATAGTGTCCCAGAGATTTCTATATGATGTATCTGTGTTCTCATTTACCTCTAGGAATTTTTTAATCTCCTCCTTGATGTCTTCTTCAACCCCTTGTTTATTCAGTATCATGTTGTTTAGCTTCCAGTTGTTGGAGTAAATTTTTTTTATTTTTTTGTTTTATCATTGATTTCCAATTTCATCCCTTTAGGGTCTGATAGAGTGCAGGGTAGTAGCTCTATTTTTTTTTATATTTCCTGAGAGTTGCCTTATGACATCATATATGGTCTATTTTGGAGAAGGAGCCATGTGCTACTGAGAAGAAAGTGTATTCGCTTACTGAGGGATGAAATATTCTATATATGTCCATTAGGTCTAAGTTATTAATTGTTTTAACAAGGCCTACAATTTCTTTATTTAGCTTTTGTTTGGATGATCTATCCACTGGTGAGAGAGATGTGTTGAAGTCCCCTAGGATAACTGTGTTGTGGTCTATTTTACTCTTGAACTTGAGAAGGGTTTGTTTGATGAAGTACATGCTCCATTATTTGGGGCATATAGATTTATAATTGTTATATCCTGTTGATTGTCTGGATAATATAAGGTGTTGAGGTCTTTAGCTCCCCTGTACCCAGGATGGACCTCTCTGTGTAGCAAAAGAGGGCAGAGGGGCCTACCCCAATGATGAGACTAGAATGGGAAAGTAAAGGCCACCAATATTCCCTCCCCCACCCTCAAAGGACACAGGAACATACTGGGGAGCCTGGTCACTGGTCAGTGCAGGAACTCGGTTTATTGTGGAAGTTGGACGGTCTTATAGAGGACATGGGCCAATCAGCAGAAAGATCATAGGGACACATAAGGAGCATGGGCGGATGCCATTGGCGGAGCCATTAGCCTATCCTTGGGGTGGTTTCAGTTCTTACAAACATGCCCCCTGCTTAGCCTAGATCCTGTAACAGGGCGTGGTAATGTGGCAATCAGACAGAAAGCCAGAGCTTTTCCATCCCCTTGGAAGAGAGTGTAAGGTCCCGACATTTCCCCGTTTTCTTTTTTTTTTTCAAAATGGGGCTCCCCCATTTTGTTTTCAAAAATGGGGTGTCCTTCTTACTCGAGAGTGTGCCTGTTGTAGGTTGTTTTCCCTCTGGAAAATCTTACCTGTCTTTGGCTACCACCTTAGCACTTCAGGTGGACACACCCCGGGCCAGCAAGTGGCCAGGGGAAGGATATGGGACAGAACTGTTCCCTTTGGGAAAGCTTTTCAAGGATGGCTGGTTTAGACCTCCACATCCTATTAAGGACCATGGCCAAATTTGCAGGGCTTTTGCTCAGCATCGCTGAAAGCAGCATATTATTGGCAGACCACCAACTTGTACCAATTTTGTCCAGTCATAAAGGAGTTGAACAAGTTTGTTGATTACACAGGGCCCAAAAGTGAACACTAGGAAAATGACAGTCAGGGGTTTCACAAAGGGGAGAAGGTAGGGGAAGCACACATTTAGTCCAGTCCAAAGGAAGGTGTATTGGACAAACTCTGAACAGTTGGCACAGCAATAACACCTTTCTCCCAGGAATAGGCATAGTCCCTCTTCTCTCGTCGCAGAGAGTTGAAATACTGACAAAGGGAGAGTCCAAGGCAACAGTGCTCCTGATGAACATCAGGATAGAGATGATGAAAAGTCCAATCACATCGAGACAGAGGGTCCATCATGGTTTTTTCATTCCTGTGGAAAAAGGGAAAAAATCACCCCTCAAGAGCATGTGCTCTTGGGTAGTCATTTTGTTCTAATTGGCAGTATTTGAGGTCCCTAGCAGGTATCCAAATAGGGCTTGGTTCTCCAATTTGAAAGACACATATTTAGGGCATCTGGTTGGACCAATGTCTCTGAAAGGCAGTCAAAGGCTGATGCTTGGGAAAATTTAAGCATTGCTGTTTTTAACTGATCATGGGGGCTGCTTCCCCTTTTTGTTTTATTAATTGGTCCTTCAGGGTTCTGGAACAGGTTGGGACAGGGGCAGGGTTTTTACAAGGGTTTTCAATGGACAGTTTTTCAACAGGTTTCAATTTTTCCTGGACTCACTCAAAATCACCCATCTATATTGACTGCCCAATAGACTTTTGGCTTCATTTATCAAGGACAGAAGATTTTATAAGAGAAACAAAGAACATTAGTACTGAATAAATGTTGTAGCATCTGGAGCATGTCAATGTATATCATGAACATGGTAGCAGTCAATAATTTCTCACCAGGAGGTGTGAGGGCTGAGAAGTTATCTCTATAATAAGGCCAGAATGGGCATGGCCTTTATTTGGGAATATAACTCTTTAACATGCATAGAGTTGTTAGAAAAGTAAATATAATACTTGATGGCTTAAATTAACTCGGGTTGTGTTCTTGAAGCAATACCTCTGCAAAACATTAACAGGCAAACCATAAATAGTTCAATAACCATTTTCAATTTGACTGAGTTACATATTTAAAAAAAAATTCAAAACTTAACAAATATAATGTTATAGGTAAACTAATGTTTTAAGAAATTTTTGTCTTCTTATCATAGATTAAGTTTTGGTTTATATCAGTACATTAACATTTGACCTTAGGAAAAAACCTTAAATAGCTTTTCCTATTTGTTCTATATACTTATTTAATCAACTTTTACAGAGCTTTTATATAATTCCTTTTTGTTCATAATTTTAAATAATTTTTGTAATAATTTGAATTTAGGTAAACCTTTTCTCTCAATAAAAATATTGTTACTTGCAGTAGTCCCAACGGAAACAGCTGAATCCTTTGAGCCTCTGCATATACAGAAATCTTTTATAAACCTTTATATAGAATCATACACATCTGTTAACCACTTCATGAGAACATAACATTCATGCATATAGAATTAGACCTGTTCTAATTTTAATCTGTTTCATTGATGACAAAAACCAATCTATGAAAACAATCAATAATGTTACTCTATGTGTTAGAATTTGTTAGGCAAGAAGTTACCCCGGAATGCTGTGCTGAAAAGGGATGGTTTATTGGGTTGCACGTGGCGTGATAGGGGACAAAAATGGCATGGAGGGCAGGGAAAGTGATGGCCAGGGCACCTGCTAGCAAGGTTCACTATCCAGGCTGATACACCTGGGAAATGTAGTCTTTTCACAAAGTACCTGGGGGGTGTGGCCTTTAACCTAGGAGGCACAGCCTCCTGCCCGGAACCCAACACGTGGAATTTAAGGAGTTATCTGATGGCATATTTAGCAGTTAGTATTTTAACCTTGAAAATTAATGTCTAACAAATAAAGTTACTTACAAATTTACTTTTCTTACATTTACCTTAGAGAAGACACTCAATAAAAAGGCAGAAAAACCATAGAATACAAGACAAGACATAAGACGTCAAGAACTAGGATTTTTTTTTTTTTTTTTTTGATGTGGCAGTTCACTCTAGTAATCCAAAGGACAGAAGGCACAACCTGGGGCCTTGGGCCTTGGAACTTCCAAGGTGCGCATCCCCTTGGTTGGCATTTTTTCCTGGAGTTCCAGAGTGAAGGTCCAGCTTAAGAATTTGTGATGGTAAAGAACTTTTAAATCTCATGAGTTAAAGATATTTGGATCCATATTTTAAATTTTCATGAGCACTCAATCTACACACACATGAACACACAAACAGAACACAAGTGTCCACACAACACCTGGGTGCACAAAATTAGAACCATGAGCGCAAATAATCTTAGAAATATGACAGGCTGGCAAAAAGACATTTTAACCCTTTTTTTTTTTTTTTTCTTTGGAGCTTAAGCTTACTTCTCCACTTGCATTTCAATGTAAGTCCTGGCTCAGGTCTGGAAGGGTGGGAAACTGTAATTGTGAGCAAACTTTAAGGCACTTTTTCTAATCTCTGGTACAATCTTTTTGTTAAATGTGCCATGATCTGTTCACTCCTCGCCAAGCCGTGGGCCCAAGAGCCTGGGGCTTTACCTCCTTAAGGCAGGGCATGGTGGCAAGAGTGGGGGGAGGGGAAAACCTCTCGTGATGGAGAACTGAGCAAGGTTGCCCAGGCTCAGGGCTCGGGCAAGTTGCTTTGGCTCGGCTGCTTTGGCGCGGTGCAAGCAGAAGGAAGCTGGTGCTTTGGCCTTAGAACCGCGCGACCATGGCGGCGCTTTTCGCCCCCGTTTTTTCTCTTTGGCCCTGTCCCGAGCACATTAAGTAGACAGAGGCAGATATGTCTTTGCAATGCCAAGGTTTATTCACAACCAAATTCAAAGCTAGATTCACACAGTCCTAACTTAGCCTCTATCTCCCCGAGTCCCAGGGGGCTCACCAAGGGACGTCTTCTTAGCCGCTCGCTGGATCAGATGAAGTCTGGTCCAGGAACTCAGCAAGCAGCCGGCACCATCAGCAGGTCACTCCAACGGGAAGTGTGACGGGGTCTTGTCGTCTTGAAGGCGCTTCGCTTGAGTGAGCTGGGGATTCGGTTTATATACTATTTCTAGCTAGGCCCTTACGTCACTCATAGTGACATATCAGGGTCATGCACTCTGTTATCAGGGTTACACACGCGGGGGCTCTTTCAGGCGTTGCCATGGATACTCACTGTGCATGTCACAGCGTGTGACAAGGCAGGACATATTCATGACACTTATAGCATTAAGCACTATTTCCACACAAACACTAAGTTAATATCAGATTCATTAAATTATTATTATTCTTTGGTACTCAGTACAGCCCTCACTCACTCGCTCAGCGTGAGGTTTACTCTGGCGGGTCGAATGTGGGCCCCGCCCCAGCGGTTTGGCTTGCCCGCCATGGCGTAAGCTCCACCCCTAGCAGTGTGTGGCCTGCCTTGGCGTGGTCATTCCGCTACACGATTGTCAGTCATAGGAGATGACGCAGGCAGTTGCGCGACCGGTGCCTTTGTCTCCATTCCCCCCTGTGCCTCACTGCACGCTGGGCTGCCCGTCCCCACCAACGAGGCCACACGCACGTTTGGCCCCGTGGGCGACTTTGGCCCGCATTTCACCTGCCTCCAACCGCGGGTGGCAGCGTTCAGCGCCAAGGCCTTGGCCCCGGCGGTTTGGACACAAGCCGTAAGCCTCAAGCCAGGTGGTCCGAGATATAAGCCCAGGCCATGCAGTGGAACACTTTTTTTTTTCACTGAGCCACGGAAATGTGAATCTCGCTGATGGTGCCAGCCACACACCCAGGACAAAAGCCTGGGTCACGTGGTGGCAGCAGTAGCCCACTCTCTGCACACCCCTAGCGACCCCATATGGCCGCAGCGCCATGGCAGACGTTTTTTGTTTTTGATTTTGGGCTCGCTTTTTTCCGCACCCAGGCTGGCGCGCCCTTCAGCGAGCGCATTTTTCCTGGACATCTTTTTGTTCTTCCCCACCAGGCACATATAAAAATTGCAGGTTTACCCACGCAGAGGTTCCAGGAAAGGGAGAGGAAGAAAGAAAGAGAGAGAGAGAAAACTTTGTATGATTGCCTCATTTTCCAGAGGATGCCTTTACTCAGAAGGCCCTATCTGGCTCGAACGCTTAGCCCAATCCATTGAAGTTCTGCCCCACGCTTGGCGCCACTTGTTGGAATATTATAAGGGGTTGGGGTCTTTAGCCCCCCTGTACCCAGGATGGAACTCTCTTGTTCAGCAAAAGAGGCCAGAGAGGCCTACCCCAACCATGAGACTAGATTGGGAAAGTAAAGGCCACCGATATTCCCTCCCCCACCCTCAAAGGACACAGGAACCTACCGGGTAGCCCGGTCACCGGTCAGTGCAGGAACTCGGTTTATTGAGGAAGTTGGACGGTCTTATAGAGGACATGGTCCAATTAGCAGAAAGATCATAGGGACACATAAGGAGCATGGGCGGATGCCATTGGTGGAGGCATTGGCCTATCCTTGGGGTGGTTTCACTTCTCACAGCTACGCCCCCTGCTTAGCCTAGGTCCTGTAACAGGGCGTGGTAATGTGGCAATCAGAAAGCCGGAGATTTTCCATCCCCTTGGCAGACAGTGTAAGGTCCCAACAGTTGATGAATGGCTCCTTTAAGTAGTAAGAAATATCCATCTTTGTCCCTTTTGATTAGCTTTGGTTTGAAGTTTATCTTATTTGATATGAAAATGGAAACCCCTGCTTGCTTCCGCAGCCCATGTGAGTGACAATACTTTTCCCAGCCTTTTACCTTCAGTCTATTGATGTCTTTTTCTATGTGGTGTATTTCTTGGAGACAGCAAATTGTTGGGTTGTTTCTTTTAATCCAATCTGACAATCTGTGTCTTTTGAATGGTGAGTTTAGGCCATTAACATTCAGGGTTATTATTGAGATGTGATTCTTATTCCCATCCATTTTTATTTGTATTATGGTATTTAACTTGATTTGGTTTCTTCTCTGGTTGGTATTTCCTTTAGTTTAATATCTCCCTTTTTTGATTTTCATTGTTATTTTTCTCTTCTTCTTTGTGGAAAATTTTGCCCAGGATGTTCAGAAGTGCTGGCTTTCGAATTGTGAAATCTTTTAACTTTTCTTTGTTGTGGAAGGTTTTTATTTCATCTTCGAATCTAAAGCTCAATTTTGCAGGATATAAGATTCTTGGTTGACATCCCATTTCTTTCAGAGCTTGAAATATGCTATTTCAGGATCTTCTAGCTTTTAAGGTCTGGGTTGAAAAATCTGAACATAGTCTGATTGGTTTCCCCCTATATGTAACCTGCTTCCTTTCTCTCGTGGCTTTTAATATTCTCTCCTTGCCCAGTATATTAGGCATTTTCACTATAATGTGCCTTGGTGTGGATCTGTTGTGATTTTGTATGTTTGGTGTCTGGTAAGCTTCTTGAACTTGGTTTTTCCATTCATTCCTCAAGCTTGGAAAATTTTCTGTTATTATTTTATTGAATAAATTACTCATTCCTTTGCCTTAGAACTCTGAACCTTCCTCTCCCCAATCACTCTTAAGTTTGGTCATTTTATGTTGTCTCATATTTCTTGTACGTTCTGTTCTTGATTTCTTACCACCATTTTTGCTGTGTAATCTAGATTTTTCTCCAGGATATATATTTTGTCTTCATTGTCTGAGGTACTTTCTTCCAAGTGGTCTAATCTGTTGGTGATGCTTTCAATTGAACTTTTAGTTTGGTTTATTGCTTCTTTCACTTCCATTATTTCTGTTTGGTTTCTCTTTATAACCTTATCTCCCTATTGAAGTAATATTTTGCTTCCTGTATTTGTTTTTGGATTTCTTTGTCAAAATGATCATGTACCACCTGTATTTGCTCCCTTATCTCATTTTTTAGTTCGTTCTTCAGTTCCATGAACATTTGGAATATGTAATTTCTAAATTCCATTTCTGGCATTTGGCCAACTGTGTATGCCATGGAATCTACTGAGGAGGTATGTTGATTTGTTTGAGTCACTTTCTTCCCTTGTTTCTTCATATTGCTCATGTTTCTTTTCATCTAGCACAGTAGGACCTTGACTAATTTGATTTTACCTTAAAGCCTTATGTTGTTCCTGTAGTACAATGCTATCAGATCCCCTTATAAATTCTTTACACTTTAAAATATAACACTTTTTATACAGAAAATCATAGTTTGATCACAATGTACAGGTTTAGTTAACTCAGATATTGTTTCCAATTTACTCTGCACACATCTGATGGGGTTTTATAGTTTCAAGTATTAGACACAGAGGTGATATGTTTAGGAAGAAGGAAGTGAGGGTATTGAATTGTTCTTTCTTAGGGAGTATGAAAAGAGAATTCTATGGAAGTGGTTTAATATCAGTAGACGAGAGAGGAAAGAGAATGGAGTGAACAATTTAGTGGAAAGACCAATTTATATAAAAACCTAATTTATGCAGCCGTTGAGAGAAGAAATAAAGATGGAAAAGTGAAAGAAAAAAAAAAAGGTGACAAAGGAGTAGGAATTAGTGTAAGAGAGAGGAGAGAGAAAGTGAGTCAAGAAAATAGAGAATAAACTACATATAACACCGCTTTGCTGTATAGTTCAATTTCTCCAGTTCTAGAAATCCCAATTTCTGCATATAACTTGTTTTTGCCTCTGTTGAGTACGCAATGGCAGGGTGTAAATAGGAAAGATGAAGGAAGAAGAAAAGAGACAAAAGTGAAAAGGAAGAAAAGAAAAATAAAGAGGAACAGAAGCAAACAAACACACTATCAAACAAAACAAAAACAAAGCAAAACAAAACAAAACAAAACAAAAAATAAAATAAAAAAAAAAAAAAAAACAAACTCGAACCCAGGAACAAGTCTCAAACAAAACGGACCCCGGGAAGCCCTTTTTTTTTCCCTTCCAGTTTTAGCCAGTTGTCTCGATCATGTCCAGACAGTCCTAGATAACCTGTTAGTAGAGTCAAGTCTGCACCTTTGTCCAGCGGCAGAATGGCACAGTGGAAGAGTGGCTCGGGGGAGTGTGTGTCAGCAGATGAATGGCACCAGGAAAGGGTACGTCCAGCAGGCGCCCATTCCCCACGCCCGCCCGCAGTTGTAGCGTCGTGCTGGCCTCAGACACGCCTCCCCTGCTGGCTGCCCGCATCACACCCAGGTGTGTGCTGTTCTCAGAGCACTGGCTGGATCCCTGGATGCCTGCAGCTGCTTTTCCTTTCTTCCTTGTTTCTTTGTCCCAGTCAGCTGCAACTTTCCTCAATGATGGCGATGCTCTCCTCGGGCTCAACAGCAGTTCAGAAGACCTTTGCGTCACTCCTGAGCGTGCAAGTTCGGCTTGGCAAGCTGCATGAAAGAACTCTATGTGCACAATGCTCGCGTCTAGCTTCCCTTTTATCCTATTGCGCTGTTCGGTTTTAAAGCCGTTGTCCGGATCTTTCCCTTACCACAATGCTACCATGTCAGCTGTGCCGATAGTGCTGTTTCGGTCTGTGGACTGCTCCAACTGGGCCCCCGTCCATCGGCGGTCTAAAGTTCATTGTATTTCACCGTCCAGATGTGCATGAATGTCCCAGCTCCCTCTCAGTTGCAAGAGAATTGCTAGTAACGCGTTCAAACTTTCCACTAAGCCTCTTTTAGTGACTGTGTCCAGAGAGCACCTCTCTCCTGTCTGCCATCTTGGAAAGTCTCCATGGACATGTTTTTATGAACAGAATCTATCTAAAGATTCCCCACCCCCCCAAAAAAAATGTTGTTAAAGGGCTGGGGTTGTACCTCAGTGGCAGAGTGCTTACCTAGCACATGTGAGGCACTGGGTTCGACCCTCAGCACCACATAAAAATAGACAAAAGAAAGGTATGTTGTCCATCTACAACTACAAAAAAATGTTTTTTTAAACCCCAGTAAATCTTGTTTTATTAAGATTCATTCCTGTGAATTCAATTTGGCATATCTTTCCTTTACTCAATCATGAATAGGCTTACTTTGAATTCTGTTGAGCTACAATTGTTGTCTTAAAGCTCAAAGAACCTAAAGCCTAGAAGAGAATTTAACCCAGACTAAATCTCATTGTATTAAAATGGAAAAGCTCTGTCTGATGCCATTTTCAACCTTGAAATGCTGAAAAGACCACACTTTTTCTATGTAAAATTATATTTCAGTTTATTCTTCTTACTTAAAAATCCCCAAACTGCTCAGCTAGACCTATCCTTTGTGTCATTTGTACCTTGTGGTTACTATGATAGTCTTGTAGATTTGACAATATGTCTTTGGTGATGAGGTTCTAAGTATATTTTACTACTTCCTTTTTTCTTCTTTTGGTACCAGGGATTGAACCCAGGGGAGGTTAACCATTAAGCCATCTCCACATCCCTATTCCCTTTTATTATTTTTCATTTTTTTTGTTGTTGAGACAGGGTCTTGCTAAGTTGCTGAGGCTGGGCTTGAACTTGCAATTCTCCTACCTCAGCCTCCTGAACCACTGGCATTACAGGTGTATACCAGCACACTCAGCATTTTTACTACTTTCTGAATGATCTAATGACCTATAAATAAAGTACTTGTTTTTGTACTTTTAATTAAAAGGGATGTTCTGCATTCTTAGACAGTCAGGCAATAGTTATTTGCTTCAGATAATTTCTCTTTTTGATATACTGTCATGTGCACACATTTTCCCCATATACTTTCTTTGCAAAACATTTTTTTTCTCAGAACACATATGGCAGCAACTATCAAAAAAATCAACCTACACTAAATATATTGCCCATCCCAAACCACTACTGATGTTCTTCTAAGAACTAAACAATGCTTCCCATAACTAGAATACAACCTTTTACAAGTGTCAGAACTAAATTGATTTCTAATCTAATTGTGAGGAAATGGACACACATTTTCATGTGATCAGTTTCTTTCCAGGTTTTACTTTGGAAACTCTCTGGGATCACACATGGAGTCATGACCAAACCTTCAGTTTCATATCAAGGCTCTACGAGGTAGGTCTTGGAGGAAGCAGTGCTGTCAAGGAGCAGCACATACTGTGGGTACATTTTCTTTTATGCCAACCTCTTCCAAATTTTCATTGAAATAATTAATACAAAGATAAGAAAAATGCTTGTTTTACATTAAAACATGAGAGGAATATCCTGTATAGACATTAAATATGTGAGTTTTTGCATATTAATGTGAGCAAGATAAAATTAATGTGAAGATAAAAAACATACAACTTAACATATAGAAATGTATTGCATGCTTGTTCATTGACTAAAAATTATCCTTCCATAAGTAGAAATCCTCTTTCTCCACTGGGAGAGGAGCTGGGCAACATAGATTTGTTGCAAAGGAGAGAACTGCTTTAGGTATCTAGACCATGCTGTTATTGATAGAGATGAGCAGATAAGGAAAGAAAAGGCACTGAAATGGTTTGTTCTCACTAAGGCAAAAAGTTGTCTTAGTAAGAGAACAACTGAATTTCCCTGGTTGAGTGTCCAATTATTACAACTAATATGTATATAAAAATTAAATTAATAGGGGCTGGGGTTGTGGCTCAGCGGTAGAGTGCTCGCCTAGCATGTGCGCAGCCCAGGTTCGATCCTCAGCACCACGTAAACATAAATGCGTTCCATTGTGTACAACTAAAGCAAATAAATAAATATTTTAAAAATTAAATTAATAGAATTAAAATAGCTCCTTATCAAAGAGAGTCAACTTTTCACCAAAATGCATGCCCCCAATTTCATTATCTTTTATTTAATTTCTATTTTTCGGTACCAGGTATTGAGCACAAGGCACTTTTCCACTGAGCCACATCCCCAGCCCGTTTTATTTTTTATTTTGAGACAGGGTTTTGCTAAGTTGCTTACTACCTTACTAAATAGCTAGGCTGGCCTTGAACTAGCAATCCTCCTGCTTCAGCCTCCTGGGTTGCTGAGATTACAGGTGTATGCTACCACATCCAGACCCACATTTCATTTATAGAGTTATTGCTGACTATTTCCTGCCCAGCCCAAAACTATATCCTTAAATTTTTCTTATTATAGGTGAGGTTCATGTGACTAATGTGTTCCAATGAAATGTGAAAAAACAATATCTCTCAATTCTGGGTTTAGAAATTTAAGTAGGAAAAGTTCGTTTCTCATTTTTTTTTTCTTTCCTTTCTTTATCTTTTTAATTTTTTTTTGTTGTTGTTTTTGTTTTTGTTTTTTGGTAGTAGGGGTTAATCCAGGACCTCACACTTGCATGTGACAGGAAAGCACTGAGCTAAATCTCAAGCTCTTTGATAAATTTTATTTTGAGACAGGATCTTACTAAGTTTCCCAGGTTGGCTGCCAATTTACAATTCTTCTACCTCACCCTCCCAAGTAGCTGGGATTACAGGAATGAACCACCATGCTTCACCTTGATTTTACAACTAAATAAATATTTTAATTGACAAAATTGTATATATTTATTGTTTACAACATGTTTTGAAATATGTACACATGTAAAATGGCTAAATTGGTCTAATTAACACATGCACTACCTCACATAGTTATTTTCTGTGGTGAAAACATTAAAATCTAATGTCTTAGCAATTTTCAAGAATACACATTAAAGCCAGGTGCGGTGGTGCACACCTGTAATCCCAGTGGCTTGGGAGGCTGAGACAGGAGTACTGTGAGTTCAAAGCCAGCCTCAGCAACCTTGAGGTGCTAAACAATTCAGTAAGACCCTGTCTCTAAATAAAATACAAAATAGGGCTGGGGATGTGGATCAGTGGTTGAGTGCCCCTGAGTTCTATCCCTGGTATCAAAAAAAAAAAAAAAAAAAGAAAAGGAAAGGAAAGAAAGAATATACATTAAAAGCAAATTAACTATGGTCACCGTATATTCAATAGAATTATTTTACTTGTTCCTTCTATCTAACTGAAATATTCTCTTTTGATCAATATCTTCTGAATATTCATCATATCAAGCTCCTGGTAACCCTATTCTACTTTCTACTTTGATGAGTCCAATTCTTTTACACTAAATATATATGAGATCTGTGCCTTATTTCACTGAGCATAATGTTTTCTAGGTTCATGCATGTTGTTATAACATGCTAAATTTTTATTTCTTTTCCTTTAATGCTAAATAATATTTAACTGGTATGTGCTCTCTTGTTATTTTAAGACAAAATATTTCATCATGCATGTGTATGTGTGTGTGTGTGTATATATATGCGTATATATATATATATATATATATGCATATACATATATGCTAAATTTTACTTATCCATTCATCTGTTGATGGACACTTAGGCTGATTCCCTATCTCCATTATTGGGAATAGTGCTGCAATGAACAGGGCCGAATGATTTCACTTCTGATAGCTATATGCCCAGTAGTGGAATTGCTTGATCAGGTGGGAGTCCTATTTATAATTTTTTGAGGAAACACCATACTGTTTTCCACAATGACCATAATAACTTACATTCCCACCAACAGTGTGAAAGGATTCCTTCTTTTTTCATATCCTGCTCAACACTCACACTCATTATCCTTTTTTTTTAATCACAACAAACTGAGAGGTGTGAAATAATATCCCATTGTGCTTTTAATTTGCATTTCTCTGATTAACGGTGATATTGAACATTTTTTACTATTCCTGTTGACAATTTGTATGTCTTATTTTGAGAAATATCTACTTAGACAATTTGCCCATTTTTAATCTGGTTGTTTTTCTTATATGGATATTAAGCCTTTATCAGATAGTTTATAAATATTTTCTCCATTCTGTAAGTGGGCTTTCACTCTGTTGATTGCCTCCTTGGTTGTGCAGAGTTTTTTCGTTTTGTTTTGTTTTATTTTATTTTTTTAATTTGAGCTATCTCATTTGTCCATTCGATCTTTTGTTGCTGGTGCTTTTGGGGTCCTATCCAAAAAGTCATTATCTACAATAACAACAACGTAGTGGATTTTTCTTCTATAAGCATGTCAGGTTCATGTTTTATGTCTTTAATCCATTTTGAACTGAATTTTGTATATAGTATGAGTCTAATTTTATTCTTCTGCATGTGCATATTCAGTTTTCCCAGCACCATTTATCTCAGAGACCGTCTCTTCCCCATGTGTGTTTGGCACCTCTGTCAAAACTCTATTAATTGTAAATGTGAGACTTTATTTCTGGTTTCTTCATTTTCTTCTGTATGTTTATATAACTGTGTACATGCCAGTTTCATGCTGTTTTTATTAATATAGTTTTGTAGGATATTTAAAATCACATAGAGAGATGCCTCTAACTTGGTTCTTTTTTTTTTTTTTTTTTTTTTTTTTTTAATTTTTGGTACTGGGGAATGAACTCAGGGGCACTTGACCACTGGGCCATATCCCCAGCTCTTTTTTGTATTTTATTTAGAGACAGGGTCTCACTGAGTTGTTAAGTGCCTTAGCCATTGCTGAGGCTGGCTTTGAATTCTCGATCCTCCTGCCTCAGCCTCCCAAATGCTGGGATTACAGGCGTGCACCACCACACCCGGCTTCTAACTTGGTTCTTTCTGCTCAAAATCACTTTGGCTATTTGAAGTATTTTGTGGGTCCCCTTTTCCCCTTACATCTATATCTGTGCCCCCTTGCAAGCTACACACTAAATCAAAGAGAACAGTTTTCCCTCCTAGGGGAAAACTATTCTTTGGTTAAGGACATGAAAGTAGCTGTGCTTTCCTGCTAAAGATCCAAAGGAGCCTTCAGATTCCTTTTTCAATTGATTGTCCTCCATCTGCTGTGTGGGCACAGAGAACAGTGGTGGGGGCAGAACCAAAAATCAGGGATTCCAAAGTTCCTAAACTATCATAGGAACAAACCCTTCTGCTGAAATTTGTACTGGCCCCAAACAGAAATCCACTTATTTTGTATTAAGACATGGAAAGATTTTAGTGTATTTGTTTTATAAGTCAGCAATTATTTCACAACTATTTCTCAAAGACTAGGAAACTTTTGACATGGCTAAGTTAACATACAGTAATTCTAAATTAAATGATAATGTTACAGGGATTCCTTGGTGTTTCTGTCTTACCTGCTGGGCCAGTCATTCTAAGCATATTGTTGAAAAACCAAATAGACAAATATCAGAAATGGAACACTCAAAGTAAGCCGAGAAGTGTAGATCATTCTTGCTAAAAGTTCTTGGAATATGAAAGGAGGATCATATTTTACTTTGTAGGAAATTTTTGTAATGACTTATGCATGCCACTCCTAATATCTAATCTTCATATGGCAATGATCTTCTCTCTCCTCTCTTTTGCTGACTCATCTCCCTTTGACTATTTTGCTCCCTGCCTTTCCTTAACCATGAGTTTCTTTTCATTTTTCTAAACCTATCCACCAGGCTTTCTCAAGCTTGACACCATTGGAAGTTTTGACTTTTAGAGAATATAACTCAGACTGAGTTTGTAGGGTGGGTAATTATTTTTTGTGAAGATCTATTCTGTGCATCGTAGGAGGTATATCAGAATCCCTGGTCTCTACCCACTAGAAGCCAGTGGCTTTCCCCAGTGTAACAACCAAAATGTCTATAGACATTGCCAAAATTTTCCCAGCATACCATATAGTCTTGATCTATTAGGCAAAGCACATTAGACCTCTTGTCCTCTCTCTCTCCTCCATGTCAAACCATTCTCTAGTTCACATTCCCATTCATCAAAAAGGATTCTCATTTTTTTCAGAATACATCTTTGTTCTGGAAATGAAAGAATCATAGGCTCAAACAATCTAAAATGAAAGCCAGCTCAGTCTTCAAAACCACAATATCACACACACACACACACATATGATGTTGTGATATACTTATATATCACAATAAATATAAGATATATAACAAAATCAAGTACACAAAAAACTGCTAGATGTGTGAAAGTATATACAAAATTAGAGATCAATTGAAAGAAATAAGTAGAAAAGTTTACTTACAAATACAACTTACTCAAAGAAAAAAATGAAAACTCAGAAAGGCACTAATTTATAGCATAAAAAAATGTCATCTATGACCTATGGGCTGAAGTTACATTGTGAGGTTGGGGTCCTGAAGTATCTTTACATAATTATTTTGATTCAGGCAGTAGATTAGAGACAGAAAAAAAATGATGAGAGTCAAGATAGAAACAAAAGATGCACATCTGTTTACATCACCACATAGGATGACGTAAAATAATCTATAGATACAAATTGTTTGGATTTAAAAATTAGGAATATGAGAAGAAATACAAAGAAAAAGTATTCAAGGAAAGGGAAAAAAATAAAGGAGTAGAGAAGGAAATGATGTCACTTCAATGTATCACCATATATTGTAACCAAAACGTCTTTTTTTTTTTTTTTTTTTTTTTTGGAAAGTTACAAAGAAAGCATTTGAGTTCCAATCCCCCACCATTCCCCTCTTTCCCACTGCTAAGACAATTTTAAACTAAGCATGTGCTCTTTGTCTTAATTTTTCTATTTCTTTTTCTTAAGTTTAACAAAAGTATGTGTTTTAGTTAGCTTTTTCACTGCTGAGACCAAAATACCTGACAAGAACAATTTTATTTAATTTTATTTTTTAATTTGTTCTTTTTAGATATACCTGTCAGTAGAGTGTATTTTGACATATTATACATTCATGGAGTATTACTTATTCCAATCTGGATCCCCATCCTTGCTGTTTTACATGGTATGCAGTTTCACTGGTCATGTATTTACATATAAACATAGGAAATTTATGCCTGATTCATTCTACTGTCTTTCCTATTCATTCCCCATCTCTTCCCTTCATTCTCCTTTGTTTAATCCAATAAACTTCTGTTCTTCCTTACTCCCACCCTTTTTGTGTATTAGTATCCACATATCACAGAACATTTGGCCTTTTTTTTTTTTTTGAATTGGCTTATTTCACTTAGCATAATAGTCTCCAGTTCCATCCATTTACAGGCAAATGCCATAATTTCATTCTTCTTTATGGCTGAATAATATTCCATTGTGTATATATACCACATTTTCTTTATCCATTCATCTGTTAAAGTGCACCTAGGTTGGTTGAATTGCTTAGCTATGGAATTGAGCTGTTATTAACATTGATGTGGCTGTGCCACTGTAGTATGCTGATTTTAAGTCTTTGGGGGTATATATGAAGTAGTAGGATAACTGAGTCAAATAACAAGTGGTCAACAGAAATATAAAAAATTTTGAACATCCCTAGCAATTAGGGAAACACAAATCAAAACTCCACTGAGATTTCATTTTACTCCATTCCATTTCATTCCATTTCAGAATGGCAATTATCAAGAATACTAGTAAAAATAAATGTTGGCAAGGATGTGGGGAAAAAGGTACACTCATACATTGCTGGTGGAACTGCAATTCGGTTCAACCACTCTGGAAAGCAGTATGGAGATTCCTCAGAAAGCAACAACAATTTTAGAGGAGGAAAAGCTTTTAGGGGGCTCATGGTTCTAGAGGTCTCAGGCCATAGATGGCCGACTCCATTGCTCTGGTCTTAAGGTGAGGAAGAACATCAGGGCAGAAGGGTGTAATGGAGAAAAGCAGCACAGACTATGATAATCAGGAAATGGAGAGGTAGCTCCTCTCACCATGGACAAAATATAAATTCCAAAGACTTGAGCTATTCATTTCTCCAGTCACCTACATTTACCACCCAGTTAATCCATTCAAGTGCATTAATTCACTGATTAGATTAATGCTCTCATAACTCAATCATTTTACCTCTAAACTTTCTTGCATTTTCTCACACATGAGCTGTGGGGGACACCTCATATCTAAATCATTAAAGTACGACTGGGGCTAAATTGTGGTAACAAGATCACTATAGTTCTTCCACATCAAAAGAGTATACTTCTCCCTTGCTGGCCTCCTGATTTTCACTCTTGAGTGGACATTTATTCCTTGCCTTTGTTCCATTTTGCTGGCTTGGCTAAAGGCTAGCATATTGATATTTACAACTGCTTATTTCTACATTTAAATCCTCCTGAGTTCTTATATTTCTTTTCTACCACCTCCCTGGCTTTCATTCTTGACTGAGTGATTTTGAAAAAGCCAAAGAAATTTCCTCAGCTCTGGTTTCCTCAACCATAAAATGAGAATGATAATAAAGCTTGTTCAACAGTTTTGTTTTATCAGCCACTTATAATAATTCTTTGTAAAATACTGCACAAATATTAGTTATTCTTAGTATGTCAGGATGTCTTAGTATACTCTTCCCTGTGGTTACCAGGCACAATCACTGAGCTATTATCAATAAATTACCAACAACAATTCAGTACAGTTCTGAAGTTTCACCTGAATAGTTTTCAAATTATAAAACATTTAGAATTTTAAAAGGGAGAAAAATAAAATACCCAATGATACCACAGAATCATTCAACTTTAGATATATATCTGCACCTCATGTGAAAACAAATCAGTTGTTACTTCAATTCCAGAGCTCTTGTCTGCATTTATACATGTTCAAGTTGCTAAAGAGAAAACATGGCATGTTACCAAATATTATCTGTATATATCATGGACAAAATTTCTACGTTTTTAAATAAGATAGGGAATCAGGTTATGGTTTTATCTAAACTACTGATGAACCTAATCTTGTATATATCACTGATTCACTGTAGGGGTGTGTGTGTGTGTGTGTGTGTGTGTTTGGCACATGTACGCTCACACAGGGATACCTGATGGGAGCTAAAACCACAGAAAGGGACTACCTAGCAGAATGTGGATTCACAGCCAATACTATGTTTAAAGCAAAGAAAGACAATAGAAAAACCCACATGCCTTTTTCTTGCCCCTCCATTTCTCCATTATCCCTTCAGTGCCTCCAATATATCCAGCCTGACTGAATTCCAAAGAATAATGTAGCCTGGGAATTTACTTCAGCGAAAACCAGTCCCTTGTGTTAATAAAGCAGACCAGGAGAAGAGCATGGGAAAAACAGGCCAGCGGGGAATTAGAAATAACTGGGAGATGACTGACACAGGGCCTCCATAGCAGAGGGCACAAAGGAAGAAGGAAATAGAGGCAGGTACTCCTGTGACCAAAAGACCTGACAAGAACAATTGTAGAGGAGGAAAAGTTTATTTTGGGGCTCATGGTTTCAGAGGTATCAACCCATAGACAGCTGGCTCCATTCCTTGGGGCCTGAGGTGAGGCTGAACATCAGGTCAAGAAGAGTGTGGTGAAGGGTAGAGGTTGAAAACATTACACCAGGAAGCAGAGAGACTCCATTAGCCAGATATGGAATATATACCCCAAGGGCACACCCCTAATCCCCACTTCCTCTGCCCATACTCTACCTGCCCCCAGTTACCACTCTGTTAATCACTATCAGGGGATTGATAAATACACTGATTGGGTTACGGCCTTCATAGCCCAATCATTTCACCTTAAAACCTTCCTATATTGTCTCACACACAAGCTTTCGGGGACCACCTAATATTTAAATCATAAGAGAGGCAGAAAATAAAATAATAAAGTGAGGGTTAAGCCTTTCATAGACTAAGGCTACCAGTATACCATGAACTGAGTGACTTCATGTATCTGAAGTAAGTGATAAAAGGAATGTAATATTATAAATAATAAAAACATCAGTGAAGTGAAAACTTCATACAATAAAAGTTTTCAAATTTCCAGTGTGCTATGATACATAATTAATTATTTTAAATATGATCTGTGGGAGATCTGAGAAGTAATTATTCTGAATTTTGATAAATCCACAGTATATCCATAACATCACATTATTTCTGGTGAGCATAGAATCTTCTCAAGATAAATGTAAAATTTCAGGGATTTGGATGATAAAAATTAGTTTGACATTTTGAAAATCTTAATCATTTCTCTGAGCAAGGAAAATATCAGAACCCAGATATTTAATTGCCTAAAGATAGAAAATGGTAAAAGATAAACACATATCTAGTGTTCAGTATCAGTCAGGCCCCACCTTGTGTCTATGTTCTTATTTATTTGTCTCAACAGCCCTGTGAGGGATATACTGGTAGTAGCCTATTTTACGATGAGGAAGTTGAGGAATGAAATACTTTAAATATTGTCTATAACACACTTTTGAGTGGTAGATCCAGAGTTTGAACTTACTCACTCTCCACAAAAAATGAGTTAAATACAAAATTTAACAATAGAGAAGTGACTTTTGTCCTTCTAAATTTGACCTCATCTTCTCTCCAAATTAATTTCCTTGATCACTTTCCAGAAGATCTAAGAAATCTTATTCTCTCTTGGCTTAGGTTGGAACCAATCTGGTCTTTATCAGTCTCTACCAGGATCCAGTGTGACTTCCCAAAGGAAGGGAAGTCCCAGCCACAGAACAGGGAGGCTCTAAACAGGTCCTGCCTTAGCCTACAAGAGACACTGGGGTTCAAGATAAATCAGACAGAAACCAGAAAACACAGGTTACTTACTTCACATCCATATATCCATACATATGTCCTTTACTCTTTTTACCACAACTGTTAAGTCCCACCAGCACCTATTTTTTGTAGCTTGATATTCTATTTGTTTCTTTTATGTCTGTCAGATGGTATTTTCATTTTAAATGCCTTGAAGGTAAGCACCAAGTTGTCCCCATGTCTGAAGAAAATGCAATATGGAAACAAAGCTACCATAATTTAAAATGCCCATTACTATATATGTATCTGAATGAGAAAAAAAACAATAGACTCATAAGGTTAAAGTCAATTAATTGTTTAAAAAGAAATTAAAATATCCACCCTTGTAGCCTTTGTTAATGATTACATAGTTGTCTATGACACATTGAACTTCAAGGAGTTTGATCTTCATTCAGCTATGAATGTGCTCTCTTGATTAACTTAGTGATTATAGACTGAGCTTTTCAGTAAATCTAAACTTTACTTGCTTCTATTTTTTTTTTTTTTTTTTTTTTTTTTTTTTGGTACTGAGGATTGAACTCAGGGGCACTCGATCATTGGGCCACATCCCCAGCCCTTTTTTGTATTTTATTAGAGACAAGGTCTCACTGAGTTGCTAAGTGCCTTACCATTGCTGAGGCTGGCTTTGAACTCGTGATCCTCCTGCCTCAGCCTCCCAAGTGCTGGGATTAAAGGCGTGCGACACCACGCCCGGGAAGGTAACACCCTTGTACAGAAAGAATCATTTTGTAAAGAAGCACAAGATTTAGTTTTACAACAGTTTCTCAGGAAAAAATCTACATGGTCCTCTTCTGACTTCAGGATCTCCTTCTCGTGCTTTATTAAATGTCAGTAATTCAGCCTTTGAATTTCTTGAGGAAAATAAAAGTTTAAATGTCAGGATCAAGACCATCAATTAAAAAGAGGTGAGGCCAAGGTGAAGAATCTTAAATCCCCTAAAACAAATCTCTATAAAATCAAAATGTTACTGAGAATTCTGAAGAATTGTGTTGTTTGGGGAGATTTTAAGTTGTCAGGATGATGTAAAATAGAAAAATTGCAGTGCTATTCTCCAATTCCTTTGCTTGTCAGTAGCATGTATCACAACTGAAATGGCAGAGGTGACATTGGCAGAAAGATGGTCAGTGTGAATAAGTCTCTCAGGTGCGCACCCAGAGAAACAGGCAGTGATCCTGCTGGGCACACATGGAGCTACTGTCTGAATATTCACTCCTCAAATAAATATACATTTATCTATCTATCTATCCACTGAAACCTTAACCCCCAACGTGAGGATATGAGATATGAGGGGACAAGGTATTTGGGAGCCCTTACCTTATTAGAGGCTGAAAAAACCAGAGTTCTTACTTTCTGCTATGTGAGTACACAAAATGGTACCATCCATTAGCTAGGAATGGACTCCCACAAGCTACCCTGAATCTACCAGGCTCTAGAACCGTGAGAAATAAAGTTCTATTGTTTACAAGCGATAGAGTTTATGGTCTTCTGTTTGAGTGGTTGGAATATTGGCAGTATAAAGTCTGAGAGGAAGCAAGGAGGGGCTAAAGAAGGTTCATCACATACAGTTGCAATAAGTTTCACTTATCACAAAAAATAATTTCTCTTTCCAGTTCTTCATAAACATAACTGCTGTGTGTGATCAATGAGTTAATATTAATATTAAATTACTAAATTATTTCTTGTGCACATAATATTTTCAAACAAGAAATGGGTAAGTTAAATGTTCAACAAAGAAGCAAATCTAAGTTTCACAAAGTAGCAGATTCCAATGAATTTGTGTTTCCACCTCTGGGATCTATTTTCCTTTTATCTGCACCATCAATCTATGCTAACAGTAGTAACCCATGTTCCAGAACAGGCTCTGACAGATCCTTTTCCCATCACCTAGACAACTTATCTTTACAGTTACTTCAATTACTTATGTAATAGTATATTTAATAATTATAAAATGCTTATGTTAAGGTTAAACACACATGTGCATCCATATGCATGTGTATATACACACACATACACACAGGTATATTTATAAATTGGTATCTGTATAAAATATGTAACTGCGTTTTTTACTTCATGTTATATTGTCAATATTTTTCACAATGTCAAATGTTTCTTGAAATCACTATTTACAGCTTTCATTTAAGATATCATCATATAGATATAGCACAGTGTATTTAACTATGGCCCTAATATTGGACATGTACATTTCTTCCTGAAGTCACTTATGTCTAATTTGCAATATAGAATTGCAAGAACCCTTTCTCTAATATGTAATTTACTCTCTAATATGGATAAGTTGTTTCCAAGTTTTATATTTATAAAAGTAAATTCAATGTGTGATTTTTTTTTTTTTTTTTTAGGTCTGACTTCAGGCAATTGCAAGACTTCACTTGGAAAATATCATGGGGGAAAACTTCACTCCTTCACTCCCTTCCTAAACCAAATTCAGTGCACAGCAGGGCACAGAGGTGTTTTGGAAGGAGTTGGAGTCAGTGCTCTGGCCTTACCTAGTAGCCTTACTCATATGCAGATCTGCATTCCTAACCCAGGATTCTCCACACAGACCTTCCCTAGCTTGGGCTGCTTTGGGCCAATCTGATTCAGTCTTTCTCTACTCCTGTCTCTCCCCTGTTCTTACTCTGCACTTTAGCACCCTTGTGTTCAGAAAAAGACAGAAGCCTTGCATTTAGTGTTCCTGAGCAATGGGACAATCTCCTCTGTGCACACTACATGCCACCTGACCCTGCCAGTGCTGTTCCATGAGGAAAATGGAATATCAGGAAGCCTGAGCCTATTTTTGCCTCTTGATTACAATAAATGAGTAAAGGTGCCCTTGTTACTTTCAATTTGGCTCATGGTCTCCTTTGAAGACTTCAACACCTGGCAGCTGGACACTGACAAATATTTTATTTTTTCTGTCTTTCAGATTTACAGTTGAAGACACAGCTCTGTCTCACCTTTATTTCTTTTTCCTCCAGTCTCTGGAGGGAAGAAAGGAAAAACAAGTAAAATAGAAGTAAAAAACTAATGAGACAAAATTAGTATTTGTGGAGTAATTTGCCTTTGGGAAGAACCGATCCAATCAATTTTCAAATTCAGTTTATATTTATTTTCTCATGTAGCCTGCCCCAACATGTTATAAGGGAAGTTTTACCTATCCATTTCACAGGTAGGAAAATTCAGATGCCATTCAAACTAATTACCTCTTCAAAATATGCAACTTTCTCTCTATAACAATAAAACAAGCAAACAAAAAATTCTGTTGATGGGCAGAAAGTTTTATGCTTTTGGAATAGGTAAAGTCTATATTTCTCATTATATTTAAAGACAGTATGAACAAACAAATACTGAAGATAAACATACATTTGTTTCGAGTTCACTGTGCCAAGTAAAACATCATTCGCCTTGATGTTTCCTCAGAAATATGTTTGTGCCCTTGGGGAGACAAGATTTCTAAGGGAAGTAAAAGTAAAATTCTGACTTTCATTCTTAACACTCTGTTCCCTCCTCTGGTTGGAAATGATTGTCAGGAGAACTTTATTCCTCACAGGAAATAAAGCATATTTAATTCCTGTCAAGTTAAACTCAAAAGCTAGGAACTATGGAAAAGAACACTGCAGAGCAATGTAAGCTAGGCACCTGCTTCCTGGTCTCCAGTGCGTTGCCATTTTCAATTATTTACCCAGTAGAAAATAAAATGCCAATAAAAAGATGTAACTTTATTATGCCAGAGAGAAAAAGAAAGGCAAAATAAGACATGATTCCCATCCCTTTCCCTTTAGAAAATACTTACAAAAGGCAAAACAGAAATTTGGAGCCTGAGTTTTGAAGAGGCCAGTGAGAAAATATAAAATAGATGAATTAATTATGAGCAGACATGTTTACTAGTCTGCAGCTCTAAAAAATGTTCATCTGTATGCTGCATCTTTAGGCTCATTTTTCTATTTTAGAGATTTATATTTGATAGAGTCTCAGAAAAATGACATAGAAAATGATTTTTATAACTATTACTGAAGGGAAATCAGTGTAAATGCATAAATTAGACATGTACCCCATATTTCATTAATTGATTAAATAAGTTTCTTTGCTTATCAGTGATAGAATTTGCTTTATTTAAGTATGAGTTAGACATTTCAGAATCTTACAGGACTAATTTATTTATTATTATTATTCTTTATTTGAGAATCAACATTAGCTACATGTTGAGGTAACTTCTAGGATTTATTTAGCAATAAGAGTGGTAGGGAAGCCAACCTCTAGCAACTGTATTTGTATGTAAAATCAAGCACTGAAGCATATAGCAAGAAAATAGGAAATAGAAGCCAATGTTTTTAGCTTTTCAGAGTAGCCTGCTATGGGATAAAATATGGCAAAATCAAGAGTGTTTAGATAAGAAAAATAAAATGGGCAAAAAATAAAATGGTTTGAAACAAGAAAAAACATCTTCAACACGCTTTCTCAACATGTAGACATTTAGAGGACATTTATCATAAAATCTGTATTTGATGCTCAAAGATAAAATGTTAGTTATATCTATAACAAATAACATAAAACTGCTTATAGCTGAAATATCAAGGTTCATTATGTTGTACTTCAAATATGCTTACAAATGCATTGGTTGATAAAATGTATTTGAATTCTCATGGGTGCATTTGCATTACACATTTTATACTTCATTGGAAGGACTGATGCTCAGAATGATATATGCTGATATTTGAAATTGATAATGCTTGAATGTGATGTTGATTACAAAATGGTGTCGATATGAGTTTCATTTACAAACACTAGCCCAATAGTTTGATCTGGTAATTTTTTTTTAATACCAGGCATTTTAGAGTAGTTATGAGGGGAACATCAATTAATATACATAGCACTTTATGATTTTTTCTAATGCCCATATAAAGTCCCAAAGTAAAAGCTCTCATAAATCAAATGTTCTATCTCAGTCACAACTAGCTGTGATAATTCTATGGGTCTTGGCTACATTGATCTTTGATTCTTTTTTGTTATTTGGATTATTTTTATGTAAAAAGTGCCTGGGATTCCCGGTGACTCTTAAGCCATTTTGACAAAGACACATATGCCCTATAGCATAGCCAGTCCCTGACTGACAGAAGCTTCTTTTAGGATTCTCATAATTCAAAATAGGGTGGTTGATCATATGGTCTTGATTCAAAGCCATCACATTAAAAATGGAATCCTTTTCTTCAATAGCTTATTTTTTTCCTGATACATAGTTGGATCAGAGAGAGGTTTGACCTAATGACTTAAATTGAAGTAGGGATATTTTTGTAATACTAGAAATTAAAATATTTTAATATTTAAATTATACCAATCAGTACAATGTTATCTTACCCAAGAGTATACTGTATACTGGCTTAACATCTGATATCATTATAGTGGCTTATTCTATTTTATATAGAAAAAATTCATGTGTGTTAAGAAAATATCCTAAATACAAGCTTTTAGATTTTCAACCCCAAATTAGTCAGAACTTTCTACATATTCTTCATGTACTTCTTTGGTATAAATTAATATTTAGATATAAACTATTTCTAAAATGCATGTGATGTTTTTTCATTGCATGAATGGACGATAAATATTAACTATGAGGTGAGTATATGGTGGTAACAATTATATGACTAGTAAAAGAGCATGATTTTTCACAAGTTTTAGAAAAGGATATTCTTAGAACTAACAACAGAAATGCAGAACTTCAAAACTTCTGAATGCATCAAAGCTACTAAAATTTTGCAAGAAGAGCAGTTAAAAGATTGGTAAGTGTAATTTTATTGTTATTAGATGCCTTTGTAGCTCTTAGACTCTTTGATAGTGCTCATATATAAAATGCATTGTAGTTAGCTATTATTGATATCATGCTGAGTATGTTTAATATAAGACACATTAAGAAAGTTTAAGAAACATGTCTGTGTTTTTACTTTTAGGTGAAAACTAAAATTATCATTATGTGTGCCTATACACGAGAATTTGTGTTATCTTCCCTTTTGAATGGATTTTCTTTCTATTTTGCTCCTTTCCTAGTCTTCTACATCTCTAGGTAAAAATAAAAATTTGATCTTATGTCATAATAATTCTGGGACTTCTTATTTGGTCTTTAATTTTTTAACTATTATTATTAAGATTATAACTCCCATCACTTATTTGCCCTCTAAGGGTATTGCAAAGATGAATGATATCATGCTATCATACTTGGTAAAATTACAATTATTAAAATTCCTGTGCTCTTACAAGATAAAAGCAATACAAATATGTTGTTAGTCTTTCTTATTATCAATGTCACTAAAATTGGAATTGAGAGGCATAATCACTATTAAAAGAAGTGCCACTTCTGTGTGGATGAAATTCTTGCAAAATATTACTCTCAGATAAAATTATTCTAAACTATGCAAAAATATGTCACCTAGAATCTCCTGTTTTTTTTTTGTTTTTATTATTTTTATTCATTTCTGAAATGAAGATCAGCTATGTGTTTTATTTTTTTTTATGATACTTTAGTTTATCAAGCATAATATAAATTCCAAATGTTTACTAATAATATTAATATGGACCTCTCAAAGATGAAAGTACTTTAGATCATATATTCCTGTAAGGCTGCATCAGTCAGTTTTATGCTACAGTGAAATAATCTTCCTGGTATGTTGCCTGAAAAGTGAACTCTCTTTTAAATCATCTCAATTTAGATTTTCTCCCCCCTGCCTCCCTCTGGAATGCATTTTCTATCAGCAACAAATAAATAGTAATGATTTGTGCTTTTGTTGTACATGCAAATCTTATATGTGACACAGAGAAGAAAGAATTCTAATGATTCATCACAACATATTCAGAGAGATACAAATACTCACAACAGTCTTTCTAATCTATAGTATTGACTCACAGAGAAATCACTAGAAGAGTAAAACTTGGCTTTAAAAAAGAAGAAAGCTGAACTATAATGCAGCGAATCACTTTGCAGTACAGATGAAAAGGGGAAGGAACAAGACTCCATATTGAACATTTATTGAGTGACAAACAGAAACACACAGATCAATTTAAGTATACAGTAGAGGAAAGGAAGTGTGGTGCATAATGTAAATGACAAAGCATAGCCCTATTAATGTGAAAATTGTCATTATAGAACCTTGAAGTGTGAAAAATAGCTAACATACAAAATCAGAGGATGGAAGAAGGGGCAGGAAAAAGTATCAGTACATCGATTTCATAATTTCATGGCAAGAAGTTAGTATTGAAGTAGTGGAAATGTTGGGAAGACTAGAAACAATTGATAAAAAATTGAACCACTACAAGTCCAATATTTGAGGTATTGTAGAACCCCTTAGGTCAGAATAGTTTTCAAAGAACCATTTTCTCCTAATAAACTATTGACCTTAACTTCAGTAAAATGTCCCCTTTCATTGCAGGTCCATTTTCTTCTCTTAAATCCATGTGAACATTAATATGTTTAACTAAAAATGTTACAAAATACAAAAATGTTTTTGCTATCTACCTATATATACATCTACTCTTTCTGTTGGTGCATTGATATAAATATGTTGTTAACAATTTCTACCTATGGTTTATATTTCCCTTTCATATTGTTAATTATTTCTATCTAGAGTAAATCTATTGCCTTATTAATTAATTTATTATTTCCTACATTTAACTCTTATTGAATACTGTATTAAAAACCACTAAGTGGTAAATTAAGATATGATTAATTTTAGTTACCTAGACCCCACTAGGATGATAATTTCAACATATCAAAGGAAGTTCTATATCTCATTTATCACTAAGAAATGCAGAAAAATAAAGCACAAGTTGCTTTAAATGTTAATCATCCCAATTAAATGGAAATATGAATTAATAAATGGATGAATATTACTAAGCATAGAAATCATGTTTAAGTACAATTGTTATATCTGTAAGATTCAGAAGAAAATAATAGAATAAATATTACCAGTATTTTCTCTTCTTACTCAAAAAGTATACATACATGTGGCACATTCTAAATTTTCCTTTTTTTCTTTTCAGTCATGGAAAATAATCTAATGCTTCTGACTTAGTTTCATAGTGACAAGATAATAGTCAAGAATTTTTTTTTTTAAATTTATCTCACCTCTTTTCAAGATTTCATTGCTTTCAAAGAAGGTGATCAGGTTTTCTTCTGTAATTAATATTGTTGAGGACAAAATGTAACATATAATAATCAACCCACTCTTTGGTATATTTTCAATGTGCCTATCTCCTTTTGCTAGATCTAATGAGACTACCGGTGCACATTCTTCAGTAGCTGCTTCTAGCATCCTAGTAGAAGAAAAGATCTCTGTGAATAGTCAGCTGAATGCATAAAAGGGCTTTGAACATTTGGAGCAGGATTTTTTGTTGTTGAGCTCCTCTCTCTTGCTTCAACTTGAAGCCATTCTGTGCACTTTTCAGACTATTAGAAAGTTTCAATATACTGTGGTAGAGAGTGAATTTCAGAGGCCTTAATAGAGATCACACATGATGATCCATGGAAATGCAGTTTAAGTACCAAAGGACTGTAGAGCAGCCATTGAAAACCATTAATAGCTGGATGAGAAAACATCCCAGCATTTACCCCAAACCAAGAAAGAGAGGTAGAAAGGACTATGTGACTAACCAGACAAAAAGATTCTTTCTTAAAGATGAAAGTATGAAAAAAAAAAAAAAAACACATTAGGATACAATCAGAAAAACAAAACAAGTAATGAGTAGTTTTGAGCAATATAGTGAAAAATGTTCAATGTCCGCCTAATATTGAGGCAAACACTCTCAGATTTACATTATTTCACTTAATTGAATGCCTTTTGAGTTGCTGCCAAGTTGGGAGAAATCAACAGAATCCTGAGGGGCAGAAAGAAATCTCCAGAATAGATTAAGCAGGGATTGTCTAGAAGCAGCTTGGAAACTGGATCTTTCCTGTGTGGTTCGGGAAGGAAGTGAGAATGATGGAAGAGGCTCAGATCTTTCCGGATTGGCCCTCAAACCTTGTCCCCACATCCTGACACTTTCTGTTTCTAAGACCCAATTGCTTTCTCTTTTTTTCCCCTGTATTTTTGCTTTTTGATGATTAAATATTGTTTGCAATTATCTGAGATCATGTTTTGCTTCTTTCCATTAGTCTTTGGACACCTAGAAGTTTTTCAGCATCTAGAACAGCTGCTTAGGAGACTCCTCCTGTGGAGTGTAGTGACACCTAGAAAGTGCCTACATACAAAAAGTGGTATAGACTGTTGACTACATAGCCAATATGTTGGAATGAACAGTAGGAGCATAGATTGACTAGGAGGACATTGAATGTTGGAGACCTACCTTAAAAAGCAGCATGTCTCAATCTATTCAGGTATTTGTTTATTAATTTTTATTTATTTATTTATCTATTTATTTATTTTTGTACGAAGGATTGAACCCAGGGGTGCTTAACCACTGAGCCATATCTCCAGCTGTTTTTATTTTTGAGACACAGTTTGGCTTTTGCTTAGGGCCTCTCCAAATTGGTGAGGCTGGCTTTGAATGTGCAATCCTCCTGCCTCAGCCTCCAGAGCTGCTGGGATTACAGGCATGTACCACTGCCCATTCAGGTTTTTAAATGAACAAAATTTAAAATGATTACAAGAGTTCAACACCTGATATCCTGTTCTGTAGGGAAAAAAAATAGGTATCCTTATTCCTGTCTGTCAGACAAGAAAATGGGAAGCGGACAGTCCAAGGGAATTTTCTGAAGGCAATGAACATTTTGGGAGCTAAAGTTAAGATTTCCAACAAAGTATTCAGATCAATTCTCCTTTGTACCCAATGCTGTTTCATTATAACTTATCCTTCAATAATATAGTTTATTATGAGTAGTAATTTTATAAGTTCTTTCCAGCCAAAGATAACATGCATGTTGTCTCCCTCAAAATGCTTACAGGGGGGCTGGGGTTGTGGCTCAGTGGCAGAGCGCTCGCCTAGCACGTGCACGGCCCGGGTTCGATCCTCAGCACCATGTACAAATAAACGCATCGTGTACAACTAAAGCAAATAAATAAATATTAAAAAAAAATTTAAAAATGCTTACAGGGCAAAAAACAAAAACAAAACTGAGGTGGATGCTCAAAGATAATCCCTCAGTGCTTGTTTACTTGCATTATCAAAACTGAAGAATCCACACATAATGAAAACATTAAAAAAGCAAAACTTTTAACAAATTATTTTTCTTTAGTTTTATTTCCATTATAATAATCTAGAAAAGAAAAGGAAAAGGATGAAAGAAAAAGAAAAGCAATGCTACATTTAAGTCAGAATGGAAGTGAAGTTAAATGAGTTAAAAATTGGGTTTTTAAGTTTTGGTTTTATTTGTTCAAATCTGTGGATCCCAGTGACCAACATAATTTCTGATAAAGAAGACATTGTCTAAGCCAGGCGCAGTAGTGCATGCCTGTAATCCCAGCACTTGGGAGGCTGAGGCAGGAGGATCGACAGTTCAAAGCCAGCCTCAGCAATGGCGAGGCACTTAGCAACTCAGCGAAACCCTGTCTCTAATAAAATACAAAAAAGGGCTGGGGATGTGGCTTAGTGGCTGAGTGCCCCTGAGTTCAATCCCCACTAACAAAAACAAAAGAAGACATTGTCTAGAGGCTGGGGTTGTGGCTCAGTGGTAGAGGACTCACCTAGCATATGTGAAGCACTGAGTTCGATTCTTAGCACCACATAAAAATAAAATAAAGGTATTGTGTTCAATTATAACTAAAAATATGTACATTTTAAAAAGAAGACATTGATTAAATCAAGATATATGTTACTTTTGAAAATTTAAACTGAAGAGTATCAAGAAATTAAATTAGGGAAATTCTTAATAAAGTAGGTCAGCACAATTATGTATATTTATGTTTTCCTTAACCCACCATAGGGATCACAATATAATGTCACATTTTAGCTAAATTTCAATGCAAAGAAAAAATTAAGATGGAGTTTATCATCAAAAATCAATTGGCAACAGCTAGATGAACACCAGCTACCTTGTACTGGGGAGTAATAAACAAGGCTGTGTAAAGAATGAATCATGTCAGATTAATCTAATTTCCTTATATGTCAGAGTGACTTAGGAGATCAAGGAGAAGGAATAGATTAAATATATCTTGATGTTAACAAGATTTTCAATGCTGTTCCATTTAACACCATCAATCATTAACAAACAAGGAAAAATGTGGCTGAGTTTGCACTTAATAGACGAGTTGGCACATATTTGTAAGGTGTTTGACATATGTCAGTGGTGGCAGAGATAGGAAACTGAGATCCTGCCAATTCCTACTCTACTCTGTGATGGCCTAACATGAGGCAGATATCTTAAATCAGTTGTTTTTTCTTAATAGATCAATGTTGGTGTAATAATCAAAGATCATACAGAAAGCTCATCACAGTGCTTGGCATATAGCAACACTTCAAGAAATGGTACCTTCTACTATTGATGTTAATATTATGTCTATCAGTATAATCTGAAGATTTTTTTTTTTTTTTTTTTTGGTACTGGGGATTGAACTCAGGGGCACTTGACCACTGGGCCACATCCCCAGCCCTTTTTTGTATTTTATTAGAAGCAGGGTCTCACTGAGTTACTAAGTGCCTCGCCATTGCTGAGGCTGGCTTTGAACGCGCGATCCTCCTGCCTCAGCCTCCCAAAGTGCTGGGATTACAGGCGTGAGCCACTGCGCCCAGCTACTAATCTGAAGGTTTTAAAACATGCAGTTGGATTTATATATTATTTTTATTTTGTTCACTGGGCCACCTGTGTGATGGTTCCATTTTATATGGTTCAGAAAACTCAAGAGATTGGAAAAAAAACTCAACATCAGTATATTATTACAAATAGTGTCATAAAAGGTTTATACATTTAAGATAAATTATTCCTGCACACTGAAATAGTTTTAAAAAATAAAAAAGAGAGTTATAATTTTACATATTATTATTAAGAAAATTATATTGATTTGATGCTAATTCTAATAGGGTTTAACAGACCTGTCCTTCCTCTATTAGAACTGTTTCACAGGTTTATATTTCTGGATACACATGCAACTTGTCAATATTTAATTTTCGTTAAGTAGTCTGATTATTTTAGTTAAATACTCTACAACATAAAATAATTTTTGTTCATAATTTGTTTGAAACTAACCCACACTAAAAAATGTTTCTTCTTCCTTAACCTAATTTCAACTTCAAAATCTCTTTGTAGATACATATAATACACTGCTATTATTAATGAAGGTAAATTATTTAATATGAATTTATTTTTTACACACATACTTTTCTTTTTATAATTACATACTCAAGTGAAAATAGCTGTAACAAATATGTTCATAGATTCAGGGAAACAGAATATACAAAATTTCTTTCTATATTTTTCTGCAGTGAATTTGTCTTACTCCATTCAAGTTGCTATAACAAAATACAACAAACTGGGTAACTTATAAACAATGGAATTTATTTCTCACTGTTCTGGAGTTTGGAAGTCCAAAATCAAGGTGCCTGTAGACTTAGCGTCCATTGAAGGTCAACTTCCTGACAGATAATCATCTTCTCACTCTAACCTACAATGAATGGTAGGAGGGGAAAGGGAGTTCTCTCGGACATTTCTTTATAAAGCAATGAATTCCTGAAGGCCCCACCTCCAGAATTTAATCACCTTCCAAAGAGTTGAAGATCCATTAATACCATCACCTTGGAAATCAAGATGTCAACATATGAATTTTGGGGGTGAAACATTCAGATCATAACACCCTCCAAGCCAGATTCTCCTACCAAAATTCAGCAGGTAATGTCTTCCTATTGCTGGAAATGAAGCTCTAGTTCCACCAAGGCTTCCTCTCAGGACTTTGCCTGCCTGGGTTCAGCTGCCTTGCCACAAGTTTACCCAAAGTCCTAGAATGAAAGCTTCTTCCTGCCCTTATCAGATTCTATCTTCTAATTTCTTCCATTTCATATGAGATTGTGTCAGCATGAAGGGCAGTTAGTTTTTAATAGCAGTTTGAATTCCAGAATAAACTTTTCCAACCTCAAAGCAAATATTTTTTCTTCATCAAAGCAAGGTCCAACACCATGTTAACAGATTGAGAAGTTTACCACTGTTCAGGGCTTCAGTCTATCCCTTATATTCTTAATCTGCTAAATCATACAAGACCCTGTGTGGTTGAGGAGGTAATCTTCAAAATGAAGCTGAAATACGATTAACTATAATATTATGACCTTATATTTTAATACCATTAATATTCCAACATGGAATTGAGGCATTATGAAAAATTGTTATAGCGATATGAAGAATTTTTGATAGCTACTGGTAAAAATGACAGATGCCACTATCACATGCACTAACATTCAGCTGACAAAATCAAGTCACATAGTCAAGCCCAAATTTCACAATAAGGACACTGGAAAAATATGGATGCACAACTTTCAAATATGTGAGTGACAAATTGACAACAATAATTCAATTTCCCACTTAATATTTGGTGAGACCAAGGTAAACTAGAGAGAATACTGAAAAGTACTATTTTAGTTCATTTTGTTACTATAATCAATACCAAAGGTAAGCTATTTATAATAAAAAGAGGAATATTTTGATTCACAGTTCTAGAGATCTGGGGTTAAAGAAATGCATCTGGTGATGGCCTACTTGTTGGCAGAATCCTATGGTGGTGCAGGGTGTCACATGGCAAGAAACAGAGAGTTTGCGTGTGTGTGTGTGTGTGTGTGTGTGTGTGTGTGTGTGTATCTCTTCTGCTCTTTCTCCCTCTTCTTATAAAGCCATCAGTTTTTAATCATGGAGGATTGATTCACCCTGATGATCTATCTATCTTAATCACCTCCCAAAGACTTCACCTCTAAACACTATAGTCAAATTAGTCCCCCACTCTCTTTAATACCTCAAAATGAAGACTAAATTTCAACACTTGAACCCTTAAGGGATTCAGACCATATCTAAATCATATAAAATTTACAAGAGCATTGAAAGGTATTTTATCCTTCTATCCTACTCTCTTCTCTTTGCATTAACTATAGAATTCTAGAATCACTTCCTCACAAGCAACTTCCACTGTCACTTGTATTCATACCTACTCTCCCTTAGTGTGACTCTAGCTATAAACCTCTTGCTTTATTGCCCATCACACTGTCACCTGTTTATATTGAATCCCCTTCCAGTTAGAAGAGGAAACCTACAGAAATTAATTCTTACACAAGTGTGAATCACCAACTGAAACTTCTAATACCTTGCTCAAGGATATTGCATTGTGCCCTACCACTCAACGGTTTTTATAATGGTTTGATAAATGAAGTCATCTGAAAACAATTTTGGCTATTTACTCTAGTTTGGAAATGTAGTTTGTGTAAGAGTATTTCTACAGTTTGTCTTCTATTTTATTCTCATCCATCTGATGAATTTAATTAACATGTACGAGTCATGTTTCTTTACAATTCCTTGTCAGCTACCAATATCCTCATTTCCTTCTGATGAGTTACTTAGAGTAAACCTATGACAATCAATATCAGGGATTTTGTCAGCTCAAAAGAAGCATGTTGCCAAAAGAGTAGTCACTGAAATACGTTTTAAGTATTAGTTTCATTTATTTTTCCAGAAGATAATAAGGGACACAAAGTTGCAATTCTTGAATTCCCATTTTGACTATGAAATATATAAAATTATTTGCTTTTAATGACAGAAATGACTTTAGAAATCGGTGGTATAGATAAGAGATTATTTTTCAGATGAATAAAAATTTGTAAAGTGACTTGGCCTAAACGTCTTTGTTAATGGTCAAGGGAGGTTTGACTCCAAATCATGTCCTCTTTTCATTATGCACTGCTAATTCTTCATGATCATAGCAGATAATCAGTAAAAGGTAATCTATTTATGGGTAATTGGTTTCTTTAAATTCTTACAATTATTACAAAAAGAGAGTTGCCTGGAACAGCTCTGGTATTTCAGTCATTTAAAGAAAAAAAAAAGTGCAATAAGCATTAAGCGCTTTCCCAACTGGGGAGCTTGGTCAATGAATTGATGTGCATCAGGAAACTGTGTATCTTTATCTCAGGTCAACTCCTGCCATGCATAATCACTCTGTTAATTTGGAGGCAGATATTTTCTAAACTTAACTCCCCAATGTAGCACCTAATAGAAACTAATTTCACAATTCTCACAGAGCTGTTGTCAGGAATAACTAATGATTGCTGAGCATTTTAGAAAAATATTCTGTATAAATAGTTTATAACCAATCTCATATTCCAAGTGCATCTGTAATATTTACACCTAATAAGTACAATCCTTTCACCAGTCATTCCATAGCTACACTATGGAGCATTTGTGCCAGGAGTCAGCAGTTTTTCCAGTCTATAAGCAAAGACAAGTATTTACTGCATTTTTATATTATGTTCATTTGTTCCTTGTCAAAATTCTAAGGGAAGTTGGTCTTTAGGTTGAATAGTTGCTATTTAGTTTGAAAAATGAATACTCACTATTGCATTTTGAAAACAGGCAGAATGAGCATTCACAAAAATGGATATTTATTTGACTGTCCGGGAGCTATTCATAGCAATGGAAAGTACAATGCTAGGCTTAATAATGTAGGTATATTTCAGCCAGCAGAGTTTTATTAAAATAAAATCTTTTCTAAAAATCAGAATCTCTAGAAGAAATGAACTATAAGTGACCAGTGTCATCCCCCAAACACTATCCATACTGGTCCTACTCTGTTATTTTGTCAGGCCCAAAGAAGCAGCTTAGAATTATATATATTTTTGTTCACCTTTCACCCCTTTTAGTAGGAGCTGTGCCGTGTCTTCTTGCTGACACATTAGCCAAATGAACCCACTGGCAGTTTGTCTATTTCTTCTCATTACACTAATATGGAAAATTAACTAGGAAGCATGCCTACTCTCCCGTTAGACCAGTGACACATTTATAAGGACATCATTGAGACTGTTCCTTTTATTCCGTCCCCAGGTTCTCTCTGGGTACTTGCAGTTTTCTAACCACTTGTAATTTCTCTTCATTATCCTGCGATATGAGGCTATGGAGAGTCTTTTGTTGCAAGTGGCTATAGACATGGCTGTCATTTTGTCCATTATTAGGTCAGTGGTGTGAGTTTTGAGAACAAAGACAATGGACATAGTAGTTGGTGTTAGATATTAAAGTCACTAAATTACCACAGAGGATCCAGAGTGGAAGGAGATCATTGCCCTTATTTTCACAGATCATAAACAGATACCAAATGACTTTTACAAGGTCAAGAAAACCAGCAATAGGTAGAGAGAAGATTAAAACAACTTAGCTCTATCCATATTTTATAAGGATAGAGTTTCAAGCTTCTTTCATTCTTTTTTATTCCCTATAGATCCTCCCAGGTAGACTATGGGCTGATTTTTCTCCCCCTTTAATATCAAGTTACATTTTTAATATTGAATGCCTTATTTCCTCTTATATACTGACACTTCTTTATACCATTTCTTTTACCAGAAAACCTACTTTTCTTTGAGCTAGTCTCCTTGAAAGGGGTTTTGGAGAAAAACTCTGTAATAGTTTTTAAAACAGTAGTTTTAAAAAAGACACTGCTAATAAATGAAGTGATATTTAATTAAATAATATTGTTTATTTATTTATTTTATTCTGAAATTAATGCATCTAATGCTCAGAAATAAGAGAGTCTTATGTTTCTCATGAGCTTGGACCACTTTCAAAATGTGGATGATGGGAAAGATGGTCAAGATTTCAAGACTATGCACACCATCCTTGTCCTTGTTTTTCATGATGTTTCTTGAGCCTGGGTGTCAAGCTCACTCCTTAGGACCTTGCTTTAGCTGCCTGGAATACTCTTTTTCCAGACACCTGCTTGGCTTACTCTCACCCCCTCAAGTCTTTTCTCAATCTGTTTCCAGTGCCCTGGACTGTTCTACTTAACACTGCTAACTAACTCTGACTGCCCACTGCTGGGCCTCTCTACCTCCTGGCCCTGCCCTACCTTGTCATTATGTCCTCGGAATTCTAACATGACATATTTATTGTCTATTTACCTAGCATGTTTTTATTTTATTCTCACTTCCCCAGGCTGGAATTTGATTTCTTGAGAGTGCATTCTGTTTTCTTTATTGAAACAGCCACAATGTCTGACCAGTTCTTAGAACATAGCTGGTGCTCAATGAATATTTGCAAAAGGAAAGACATATTTGGGTCTGGTTCTACCACTTTTTTGTGACTTTAAGGGAGTGTTTTTTAAACCTTTCCAATTCTAAATATTCTCAGATAAAGTGTAATTACTTACTTACCAATATTGCTATACCAGACCTTAAACTATACTACAGAGCAATAGTGACAAAAACAGCACAGTATTGGCATCAAAATAGACTGGTAGGCCAATGGAACAAAATAGAAGACACAGAGACAAACCCACATAAATATAGTTATCTCATATTAGACAAGGGCACCAAAAACATACATGGGAGGAAAGATAGCCTCTTCAACAAATGGTACTGGGAAAACTGGAAATCCATATGCAACAAAATGAAATTAAATCCCTATATCTCACCATGCACAAAACTCAACTCAAAGTGGATCAAGGACCTAAGAATTAGATCAGAGACACTGTGCCTAATAAAGGAAAAAAATAGGCCTAAATCTTCATCATGTTGGATTAGGGCCCTACTTCCTTAACAAGACTCCTAAAGCACAACAAATAAAATCAAGAATCCATCGATGGGATGTATTCAAACTAAAAATCTTCTTCTCAGCAAAAGAAACAATTACTGAGGTGAACATAGAGCCTATATAATGGGAGCAAATTTTTACAACTCACACATTAGATAGAAAACTAATCTCTAGGCTATGGAAAGAACTCAAAAAGCTAAATGGCAAAAAAAAAAAAAAAAAAAATACCCCCATCAATAATTGGGCCAAAAAACTGAACAGACACTTCTCAGAAGATGATATATGGTCAATCAACAAATTTATGAAAAAATGTTCAACATCTCTAACAATAAGAGAAAAGCAAATCAAAACTACTCTAAGATTTCATCTCACTCTAGTTCAAATGGCAGCTAAATACAATAAGTTAAGTTAACAATAAGTGTTGGCAAGGATGTGGCACACTCATACATTGCTGGTGGGACTGAAAATTGGTACAATCACTCTGGAAAGCAGTATGGAGATTCCTCAGAAAACTTGGAATGGAACAATCATTTGACCTAGCTATCCCTCCTTGGTCTATCCCCAAAGGACTTAAAAACAGTATACTGCAGGGACACAGCCACATCAATGTTTATAGCAGCACAGTTCACAATAGCTAAATTGTGGAACCAACCTAGATACCCTTCAGTAGATGAATGGATAAAGAATATAGGGTTGAGGTTGTAGCTCAGTAGTGGAGTGCTCGCCTTGCATGTGGGAGGTACTGGGTTTGATCCTCAACACCACATAAAAATAAAATAAAGGTATTGTGTCCACCTACAACTAAAAAATACTTAAGAAAAGAAAAATGTGGTACATATACATAATGGAATATTACTCAACAATAAAAGAATAAAATCATGGCATTTGCAGGTAAATGGATGGAGTTGGAGAATATTATGCTAAGTGAAGTTAGCCAACTTCCAAAAACCAAATGCTAAATGTTTTCTATGATATGTGGATGCTGATCCGTAATGGGGATGGGGAGAGGAGCATGGGAGGAATGGAGGAACTTTAGATAGGGCAAAGCAGAGGGAGGGTGATGGAGGGGGGGGATGCGGATAGAAAAGGAGGTAGAATGAGATCGACATCTTTACCCTAAGTACATATATGAAGACACAAATGGTGTGACTTTACTTTTTGTACAGAGACATGAAAAATTGTACTCTATATGTGTACTATGAATTGAAATAAATTCTGCAGTCATGTATAACAAATTAGAATAAATAAATAATTTTTTAAAAAAGAGCAATTACTTATAACCACTGAATTAGTGAATTCTGAAGTAGAGATCCAAATTCTCAAAATATGGAAACTTTGAAAAATAAATATGGACTATAATCACTTTCATGTGTCAGGAATAAAATTCAGCATGTTTGATACTGACATATTTTCAGTGTGGACACTATCTTAATGCAATATCATCTGTCTTGTTAAGTGAATGCAAGAAAAAAAAAATCTGCAGAGGAAAAACAAGAGGAATGCTCTATGACTAGCATTAAATTGATGTTTTTCCTCTACATAATAGTTATTATTTAATGATATAGTGAAGGAGCCCTAATTAGGAAGGGCTGTTGTAGCTAGCTGGAAGCCATGGGTTCCACCTGATATGTATGTGACGCACCTGTAGGCACCCGCAAAGCTGAAGGCATATAAAAAGTCAAAGCCGCTTATGCAATTGTGCTTAACTAGGTGCGTTAGCTGCTCCTCAGCATTAGGCTTCCTTAAAGCCACAGCACCTTCTCAAAAAGGGCTCAAATATCCACCCTTTCAAAAATAAAAGGTGAAAAACTAGGTAGGGACAAGAAAATAGAGAAAATAAAATAGAGAAAATAGAATTAAAGCACCTTTTTAAACTAAAAGGAAGGAATATGAAGGAGCCCTAATTAGGAAGGGCTGTTGTAGCTAGCTGGAAGCCATGGGTTCCACCTGATATGTATGTGACGCACCTGTAGGCACCCGCAAACCTGAAGGTATATAACCGGGTGAAAGCGGTCCGAGTTAGGAGAACGGAGAATTCAGTCAGCCGGGCAGTCACTCGGTCGGTCAGAAGAATCAGAGCGGCCAGAACGTAGGCAGAGCGGTTACAGAAGAGAAACCAGATAGAAGAAGTAATGACTGGTCAGAGTTAGGCCGAGACTCCTGAGGAAGACAGAAGACAGAAGAAGGAAGAAAGAAGAGAGAAGAAAGAAGCTCTAGTCTTTCTCTAAGAAGCTCTATCTTTCTTTACTCTAAGCTACTCTAAGCTACTAAGAAAAATCTAAGAAAAATCTTTCTTTCCCTCTCTAAGCTCTAAGAAAGTAGAAGTAAAAGTAGTAAAAGCTTAACTCTGCCTCCGAGAGTTTTTCCTCCCGGTTTACGGTACCAGGCAGCTTACAATATAGAATTAAACATATTCTTTCAAAGCATGAAGAGTACAAATAATTAATTGATAGTAACCTGTAGTTCCAACAATTAGAAAATAAATGATTAAAAGTGAAAAAATATTTAGAAAGCATATTCATTTATTATAAAGTATCTAATGCATAAATAGAAAAATAAAATGACAAGGTATAAAGTACAAATATTAATAATATGTACACCTAAGACTTACTACACAATGTAAGAAATTGAATACTGCTGATAAAATTAAAATCCTGTCAAAGAATTGAAATCCTCTGACTGCAAATCTTATCATGCATTTATCCACTTTTCCAGAAGGGGAAACCAAAGACCCTTGTGAATTTTATATTTAGCATTTCTCTACTTTTTTGCACTGTACTATGTATGCCTTACCCTGACAGTTACATTCATATTTTAAAAATTTATGTAACTGGAGTTACAACATAATGTTGTGTGGTTTTTTTATGAATTATTTTATTTCTGGTTTCATTAAAGTGTATGTGTTGTTATTTCATGCATTGGTCTGCTGCATGGTGTCCTGTTGTTGAATACAAGCTGTTTATTGGTTCTCCTGTTTGATGGATGTTTGCATGTTCTCTATTTTTTTTTTTCCTGCTCAAGCATGGCCACAGTCTTTACCATATGAATGCTACTTAGTACATATATGAAAGACTTTCTCTGGACTATATTCTTAGGAAGAGAAGTGCAAGGATTTTATGATATGAATGACTTCAACTTTTAGGCAATACCCAATTTCTATAGCTATTATAAAGGTTTACATATCCTCCAGAAACAGATAAGAGTTCTAGACTAGTGTAAGATCTTCCCCAAACTTGGTGATCTTTTCAGTTTTGCCAGCCTGGTTTCGCTTAAGTGGAATGTTCAAATGGATTTAAATGTATGTATTCATGAATTGTAACCATATTTTATGTGTTTCCATCTTTATTGGCCAATTTGTGAAATAATACCTACCCACATCTTCTGCTCATTTTCTACTGAACTGTTTCCCTTAAAAAATAGTGGAGGTTTTGTTTTTTCCTTTTTTAAGATATACTGTCATCTTAATACATTTTTTTCCCAGTATGTGGGGCTCATATTTCTTATCTCAGCTTATGATTTCTATTATCACTTCGTTCAGGAGTCTTGACATTTAAAACTTTTTTTTTTTTTTAAATTAGCTCACTTACTTATAAGGTTTATATTTTGTATGACTTGATTAATAATTCTGTGTGGACTCAAATTCATAAGATATTCCTAGTTTTTATAACTTCTTGATTCAACCTAGAATTATTATATATCATTGTAAGAAAGATTCCAATTTTTCCCTGGTGTTACATATTCTCTATTATACGTAACTCTTCCAAAATCACATAGGTATTTATATACTATAGGAATGCATGTTTATATAAAATATTAAATTTGCCTTCAGGGCTCTCAACTTCATTATTCTGGTCTGTAGAAATCTATATTTCCTCCATAAAAATCCATACAAGTTTTGCTTATCCATATACATTTTAGAAGTAACTTGTCAAGTTCCAGGAAAAAAAACAACCTTTCATTATAATTTTGATAGAAACTTTATTGATTTGGTATGGCAACTTGGAGCCAACCAATATATTTAATATATAGGTGACATCTTATTCTATATCATAATATAACTTTCTTATTAATAATCTGGTCCAGGAATATAGCTCAGTAGTAGAACACTTGTCTAATATGTATAAGACTGTGGGTTTGACCCCCAGCACCATAAAAACAAAAACAACAGAAAATTCTTAGCAGAGTAAATGATAAGTTAGTAAGTAGTAGATCTCCAGTAGAACTTTTAATGGGATGGTGTTAGTAGCATTCTTGCCTTACTCTAGATTTTAAGGAGAATGCTTCTAACATTTTCACTAAATATAATTTGCTATAGGTTATGATAAACATCTTTGATCAGGCAAAGGAAATTCTGTACTATTCTTAGTTGCTTGTATTTTTTAATCAGGAATTGGTGTATAGTCTTACTAAAAAAACAATTTTTTTTGCATTACTAAGATGATTGTTTGGATTTTCAATTTTGATATAAGAATTTCTAATATTACCCTCTTCCTTTGCATTTGCTCTATGTGGTTACATATATTGTATTTTTAAATCTTTGATATATTTACTTTTATCAATATTGTGGTTAAAAATTAATCATAGAAGCTTGTGAACAAATAACTTTAATCCATTTAAACCAACATGATATTATTTTTTTCTGAGATCAATACTGGAGTGTTACTATGATTTTGAGAAATCAATTGCATTTCCTTAATCTTTATGGCATATATACATGCATGTGGATGCAAGGGTATGGGAACCTGTATAATATTACTATTTGTAACTAGATACAGTAAGTAAAATCTTTACTGTTATTTAGTTGTATTCATTTAGATAAGTTTTTGGTAAGTAGTTTTCAGGAAGTTACTCAACCCCTTGAAATAAAATTTCTTCTTCTGCACATTGTAAAAACTTTGTGATATGAGCATTTTGAAGATTAAATCATGTATTTGTGTCTAATAAATAGTAATACATTTTTGTCTTTCCTTAACTTCATTTGCATGAGCAATAACTGAGATTTATAATTTTAAAATTTTGGCAGCAATTATGGAATTGCACATGTGAGTATTCAATTAATGCAGACCAGCTCTACAGAGACATGTCTCAACTTAAAGTACTTTGACTTAAATTAGTGTGAAATTAAAAACTTCTAAATTAGAAATTTTAAAAAGCAAGCCCTTCATTCATCTCTTATTTCATAATTAATTCCTCTGAAAGTTCACTCAGGTCAAGTTTAATCAGTTGCCATCTGGGATGTTTATATTATAACAGAAGGCCACCTCGTGATTTTAATGTTTGTGGAATTACACCAAGTGGATGTCCCACCTCTAGGGATGGTATTCCCAGATGTGACTTTTTCCTCTGTGTCTCCATGGTGCATTGTATGTTACCCTAAACATAAACTAAGGTTTCCTTGTGATTATCGTTCCTTTTCTTATCCATGAACTTGTTTGGTTGGGACGTCTCATCTGTGTTGCTTTGCTTGGTCTTTTTTGCAGTTCTACAAGCTTGTAAAGTGACAATAATTGCTAATGCTGATATGCCATTATCCCTGAGCCATTCACTCTTTCATATTTTCATATTATTCATTCACTAAAAAGTTTTAACAATTCTACGGGTGTTATTGGTATCTTATTTTTTACAAATGAATAATTAATGAGCGAGTGAATGATCAATGTCATTATTATTTCCTGTACTTTTCATAAGCATTAATGTGTAGAACATAGGGATAATATCAGTGTGGTTCTCTTTGCCTGGGTGCTTAAGGACTATCTATTGAATATAACTCTTCCTTTTTCAACATGTGCTGTGTCCCTAAACCTGGTGGTTTATGTTGTTTTGACACCTTTATATGTCCTATTCATTTATATGCAAGGCCATCTGTGCATTCTTAAAAAGCCCTAGTCAGTTTCTCCAAAACTACTTTCCATCTAAAACTTATTTGGTTTGTTGTAGCTCTTGAATAACCCCACTCTCCAAAGTTTATTCTCACTTCCCAAAAATCTATCTCATTCCACTCTAAATTGCTCAATACCCTCCTTTCATACGAATCAACCTGCCCTCAATTTTGTCAGTCTCTGACTATATAATCTTTGACCTCATGAAAGTCTTGTACTTTGTCACTATCCTTTAGGCCCTGTGCAGAACAGACCTATATCTAGGATTCTTCTCAAGTAGAAGAGGATAGGACAATATGCCTGATAGCAGGAAACCCTGCAGTATCCAGTGATGATGGGAAATGTTTCATCAGCTGACACAAAAGTTCCATTCAAGCCCTTACTTCTAAACTTGTTGTTTGTATGTGGAGTTAGAACAGCTTGTGGGATTCATTTTACACTTTTACATAACTATTGCCCTTTTCTTTCTTATACCTCCACTATGGCCCATTCTTTCCCTGAGAATGTTTCTCACAATAAGCCTGATAACTGTTTTCTTTGATGCTTAAAATTTGTATATGAGAGATTGAACATAAAATTCAACAATGGCTAGATCATATATGATTTGTAATCTCTGACTTACAATCCCTACAGCAATAAGACCAGAATACTCAGGACTTGGTCAATGACTGTTAATTTTGTTGTTGTTGTTGTTGTTGTTAATGTTGTTTTGTTTGTTTGACCCCATCACTAACTCAGAACTGACCAGAGGATTAAGATGCTCTCTAAACCAATCATGTAAAATCTAGTTAGCCTGCCTCCAACTTCCCCATGCAAACAGTTTCCAATTAAAGCCTGACAGTAGCATTCCCTTGTCTTATTGAGAAAGCTTTTCACTCTTCTACCTGCCTTTGAGTTTCTACCAGATGAATGTGATAGCTGCTGACTCCCTTCCTACAGCAAGCTCCAAATAAATAGCCTCTGTTTGGTCTGGTTTTAGTTGACCTCAGTTATATCTTTATAAACAACCATTAGATCCCTGTCTCTAGATAAATTAGGAAGTTATATTGTTTCCAGCCTAGAAAAAGATATGGAAAATTGGTATCTTACTCCTTGAAGATAGCATAATATTCCTTATAGCTCTGAGATATATAATTGTTAAACTCACCTGTCCCAAAATACCCATTAGCATTTTTCAAATTTTTTGAAATGCCATAGTTGAAATCTCATTATTATTCAATTCTGTCTCTCCATTTGGAGGCAAGAGTTAAATTAACTGCCTTAATTATCCTAATATTAGAAACCTTTAAAAAGGAGGAGATAATTTCCATTCTCTCAGCAGATGAAGATATTGTAATGTTCTAATTCTATCCTTGCTATTCTAACAAATTTTTCTGCCTTGGCATATTCTAGCTCTAGTGTCTCTTGTCTCCCTGGTCTGTCTAGTATCTATAGTGAGGTTGAGAGGCAAGTATTAGATGCAGTAGTTAAAAGCTCACTGTGGAGTCCACCATGCCACCAGTGTATAAAGTTCAGCTCTGCTAGGTGCTAGCTGTTTGATATTTGGCAAATTCTTTGTCAAATTACTTGCATTTTCTCTGCATCCTCAGCTTTGAAAATGAATGTAAGAATCTCATGTAAAAGAATATGGTTGTGAGCCAGCTGGGGTGGTGCATGCCTGTAATCTCAGTGACTGGGGAGGCTGAGACAGGAGGATTACAAGGTCAAAGATGAACATCAACAACTTAGGGAGACCTTGTCTCAAAATAAAAAATAAAAAGGGCTCAGAATATAGCTCAGTGGGGTGGGGTAGAACAGAAAGAAAACAAAAACTAGGGTCATGGTGAAAATTAAATGTGCAAATTCATGCGAATATTTGAAAAGACAGGCTCTCAAATAAGCCCTAAGTGAATCTGATGATAACAATGATGATGCTTTTTTTTTTTTTTTTTTTTTTTTTTTTTGCCTGGTCAGGGTCAATTATAGAAAATGGAATAAAAGTCACCAAGCATCAGAAAAGATACGCTGAAGTTGCTGGCACCTCAGGTAGCGATGTCTGATTGCTATAATCTACCAATTTTGAGACAAAATAGAAGTATATTGTCTTTGTCAATTTGACCTCAATATTTATTTATGTGACCCCCATATAAGTGTTATCAGTCTACAAAATATTTATGAAAGATGTGCTCTCACTGCTGCATACATGGAATAGCCGCCTGTGGCTCATATAACATCATGTTTTGTTGAGAGCACTGTCCTGCTGTGTAGACTTATTTAGTAAGGATCAATTTCTGATGTGAATACCCCCCTTCTGATTTTGATGTAATTGATGTTGACACTGGCAAACAGACTCAACTGCCTTTTTTTCTATTCTAGTTCAAAGACCATGAGATCATGTGATTAACAGAGAGGACAATACCTGTCTTTCTGTTTGCTTTAGCAAATAGATCTGCATTTAATTGGCCTAATCGTTTTTTAAACTGAGATAATAAGGAAAGGAAGGACAGTCTTAGCATCACACAGAATAGCAATTGAACCTGCCATACCAACCTGCCTAATTTCTTCTCCTGTAGTGTTTGGATCTGGGCTTTGCTTGAAATACACATATTGCATTAACAGGAATATACATCAAAATTACATTTTGGGGTATTCTGCAATATGTTGATTTTTCAAATTATCATATTTAGAGGAACTATTAATAGGTTAATCTTCAATTTATGAATGATTCCTTACGTTTGCACCTAATTCCTCTAGGCTTTAACATAAACGTTCTTTTTTGTTTGTTTATGTTTGTTTGCTTTGGCCCTTGTTCCTTTTGCCCTCATTTCTTTTTGCTCAACCTAGTCTTCTTGTCAGATTCATTTACTTTCATGGTTTAAAAAATTGTCTATGGGAAATGACTTGAAGATTTCCCTTGCCCTCAACATGAATAGTATTTTTCAGTGTTAACACTCAGAGCATTTTGAAGAAAAATATAATAGTAATTTTTTATAAAACAAATAAAAGAAGTAATGATAACTTGATAGTAATAATGATAACTATCATATCACTGAAAGTAGTGATTTTTAAAACTTAATACCTGACTTGGCAACAACCATGATTCCAGCTATCATTACTATGGAGCAAATACCATATTTTAAATGCTTTGCAAGAATTTTTTTTAATTGAATGCATAATACAGCTTAGAGAATGTGACATAATTTCCACTTTAAAGACAAGGAAACCCAGGCATAGTAAGGATAAATAGCCTGTTTAAGACCAAAGACTGGAAAACTACAGCCCATAGACCAAATATATCATAAAGTATGCTTTTGTACAGACTTTGATTTTTACATGTGTAAAGGTTTATAAGCACACATTATAAAGACAACATGACAGAAACCATTTGTAGTTCACAAAGCTTAAAATATTTACTATCTGTTTCTGTGTTATAAAATTTGTGGATCCTTCCTTAGACCAGCAACCTAGTGATAAATTACATTGGCCTTTTGTTCAGGTCAGTTAGACTACAAAGTCATTTGACCATTACATAACACCTAACTTTAATATTATTATATTGGCATTATCCACATATTCTCATTTTCTCACTACAACCACACATTTATTAAATTAAATTAAACTTGGAGCCTGGCATGGTGGTGCATGCCTGTAATACCAGCAGCTCAGGAGGCTGAGACAGGAGAATCCCAAGTTCAAAGCCAGCTTCAGCAAATGCATGGTGCTAAGCAACTCAGTGAGACCCTGTCTCTAAATAAAATACAAAATAGGGCTGGGGATGTGGCCCAGTGGTCAAGTGCCCCTGATTAAAAAATCCTTGCTACCCCCACACAAAAAAAAAAAAAAAAAAAAAAAAAAAAAAAAACTTGGATTGAATATTTAGTTATTTAGCCTCACACTATTTTTCCTACTACTCTTATGACTTTAAGAAAGTACACGCTCAAGTTTTGATTAACAGCCACATATGGTCTTTAGTAAAGCCTACACAATTTACAATCCTTTTACACTTTATATAATTTGAGATTATTTTGAGGGAAAAGAATGTTCTTTACAGTTTGAAATAAATGTACTAATCATCTAGTCTGCCGATACCTTAGATTGTCCCTGTATTCTGAATCTCTGTTGGGATTTGCTGTACTTGATTGTTTAATGTAAATGTAATTAGATTCCTTGAATTTGTCCCACCACACTTTGATATCTATTTTTCTCATAGCCTTGATTGCCTATTAGCTTGGTGTATAAATACCTTCTGTGGGAAATAGGCTGCCATTTACAATGAGTTACAGATCACTCAGATGGCGTGCTCATGGTTACTTACATGAGTTCCATTCCAGGACATTAATGTCCATTTGTATTGAGAACAGCATCTTTCACCTTCCTTTTTATAAGTATTTAAGGTAATTAAATTCTGCAAAGTTATTATTCTAAGATAATGACTTACATACAGTGCTCCTTCTGGGCTTGACAAGGAGCAAAATGCTCCAGGATCCCACTGCATCAGTCATCAGGCAATGATGTCCACTGTGAGCCAGCTGAACTTCCCTGTACATGCGCAGCTCTCACACCTAATTGCTATTGTTAGCTTGCTCCTGTCATTAAAAGAGTGTGCCTTCTTACTGATCTTGTCACAGATTTGTTATCCCAGGCTCCTCTTATCTGCTGGAAATCTCCATTAAAAAAAGAATTGTGATACAATAATAACTACATAGCAAACAAAACAAAACAAAGTGGGCTTTCTGGGAAAGGACAATTATCACAAGTGGAGGTAAAGCACAGAACATCAAAGAAAAATACAAGATAAATTTTAAAAGGTAATAGTAAGCTTCCTTTCTCTCTTTCTCATTCTTTCACTCTCTCTTCATTCCTCTCCCATCAGATCTAAGACCATCTATTCTCATCAGGAGGCTATCACCTTGCTTCTCATAAAGGTCATTAGGTCCTATGTTATTCTCTACTCACTGTATAATTTTCAAATATTGAGCTAGCTGTTATCTAGGATTACATAAAATTTTAGTAGGTCTGCATATTGTATTCACAAATCCTCAAGCAACTACTTATTGGCACAGTAGATTCAAAGAAAAATATACAAAGGAGTAATTTCATTTTGTTTATTCCTATAGAGCAGAGTTTCTCAAATTTTTTTATTGTATCATTCAAGAAGCCTTTTTTTTTTACCTAATGGATCTTCCGTTAAATTTATTTATTGTGTATCTCTTTATGTAGTGTATGCATACAGTGCTTTATGTATGAACAAGTAGAGTATTTTTTTAGCTCAAAACCACAATTTTTATCCCCTTGGATACTGAAAATGCAAACTCTATCCAGAAAACAGTGTTCTGGTGATTTAGAGTAGACTACAAGTCCCAAGAATACTGGACTGAATGGTATTGCCAGTACCCTACCCTTTAAAAATATATAGTCTTTGTAAATACATTCCCTGTAGCTTAATTTATCTCAAATTTGATAAGGAATATATTTCCCAGGGATAAATCAAAATAACTAGAATGCTTTACCAACTCACACAATGCACACACACACACACACACACACACACACACAAACATCATGTTGTGCATGTTAAATATATACAATAAAAAGTCACAACTTCTCTTGCCTATCCACTACAACCAGGATTATTAGTCCATTTTTGCATGTGTGTGTGTGTGTGTATCTCTGAGTTTATTTAAGACAGGGGAGAACTAACTGTAGTGTATGTGAGAGTATGTGTGTGGGTGTATGTATGTGTTAAAAACACCTAAAATCTCTTCAGTATATGTATGTGGATCTACTAGAGGATTGTCTATCCTCCACCAATACCACACTGTCTTTATAACTGACTGTTACTGTATAATAAATCTTGAAATTGGGTAAACTGATCCTTTTCACTTTGTTATTATTTTTCAAATGATTTACCTTTATATATAAACTTTACAACACTATTGTCTATAACTGCAAAAGTCTTGCATGGCACATGTTAGAAACTGCATTAAAATGGAGTACTTAGAAGAATCAATATCTTTATGTTGTTTTAATCCATGAATATAGTATGTCTCTCCATTTTATACAGATTTTCTTTCAATAGTTTCAAAAACATTTTGCAGTTGCTAGTATGTATATCCTCTAAATGTGTAGTGGACTTTACACCAAAATTCTGCTTTTTAACTGTATCTTTAATTTGACTACTCACATGTTAATTACTAGTATTATAGAAAAGTAATTTAGTTTGGGATTTTTATTTCTATCTGATGATGTTGATGATTTCACTTATTAGTTCTACCAGATTTTTTTTTTTTTTTTTTTTTTTTTTTTTTTTTTTGTAGATTCTCTGAGAGTTTCTAGATAAGTGATCATTTCATCTACAAATAGGGACAGATTGGTTCTTTCCATTACAATCTGTATTTTATTTTGCTTTACTGTCTTATTGCACTGGTTAGAACTTCAATTATTTTGCTGAATAAAAGTGGTGAGAGTAGATATCTTAATATTACTTCCAATTAGGGGAAAAGAATCTATTCTTTCACCAGTAAGTATAATGTTGCCAGTAGGATTTTGTGATATTTAATAAACTGAAGAATTCACCTTTTATTCCTATTTTGTCAAAAATTTATATCATGAAAATGTGCTATATTTTGTCAAAATATTTTTCTGCATTGATATGATATTGTTTTTCTTCTTAATATGGTTGGACTACACTGATTTACTTTTTAATATTGAAATGACCTGAATCACTGCATAGGGTATATATGTGCACATGTGTATGCAATTCTATTTTGTTAAGGATTTTTACATCTATATTCATGAAGGACATGGGTCTTCAGTTTTCTTGTAGTGTATTATTGTCTACTTTGGGGTTAAACAGCATATCACAGACTAAGTTCAATTTTCTAGAGAAGTTATATTGAATTAGTGTAGGGTTTTTTTTTTTTTTTTTTTTTAATGACTAATAGAATTAATACCAGAATAGTATTAAGGATGGTATTAAGGTAATTATAATCTGGTATTAAGGATGATTTTCTTTTCCTTTGAAATTTTTGAATGGCATATTATTTAATTATTTCATATTTGAGTCTCCATAATAAAGTGTTGGAAATATATGATGCCTTTAATTAACTCTACCTCATAAAATTCTAGTATGTCACCTCCCCCATCAACGATTTCACTGAGTCCCACAGATAAATTAAATCCAAACAAAATTAATTTCCTTCATTTATCCCCAGGGATAAATTTAGGAACAGAATATTGACAAAACATCTCATTTCCCTCATTTTTTACTAATTAGACTTAGCCCTAATTAAAAGGATCTCACTGGGATCACAGAGGGGATGCAAATTGCTCTCCAGGGCAGCCCTCTTCAGTAACTGATGTATATCTTTAAAAATCATTCCAGTCTTCTAAAGTTCCTGAGTAATAACAGAAAACATTCCAAGCATACAGCTCTTAAATACCACTTCCCCACACAAATTCATGCTCCCAAGATATAATTTTCTAAAACATTGAAGAACACCAATATTATCAGATTTATAGCCGAGGTTAGGTTATTTGGAATTAAAAAAAAAAAAAAAAAAAAAAAAAAAGACTGAATAAACAAGAGAAAAGAAGGAAAAGTGTGTTTGTTTTTAACTTGGCCAGGTAAAATAATCCATGCTGGTTCAGTCAAAGATCAATACCTAGGAACATAACACTCAATAGGGAGTAGTCTATCAAAAGAGGAATTTGACACTATGCCTCTAAAATTCTATGGGGGAAAAAAATACACCAGTTAGACTGTCTCTTCTTTCTAAGAGAGAGATGTCAGCTACATCTCAGGTATTTTGTTCTTTTTGCTTTTTATTGTTGCTGTGTTTGCTTTGTAAAATTTATAAATTAAAAACTTTATGCCCCATCACCTAAGTATTTATAGAAATCATTTCCTTTCTTCCAATATTTGTGTCTAAAATTTAAAACTGCCACTTCCTTTTAAAATTCGCAGTTGATCCCTGTGTTTCTCATACCTCAGTGTTGAATAATGAACCTCAGCTAGTGAAACAATATGCATTCTCTATGCAGATAGTGAAGCCAGATTTAAAGCTAGGTAGTGAGTGTAGTCAGGCAAATCGGGTCTAACATCGAGTTTCATAAAAGAACATGGAGTCCATAAGGAAAATGGAGTCAGCCTGAGTCCTGGAAAAACACAGAGCAACTCTAAGGGAGATAAGATGGTTAATGTTCCCAAGTTTAGGACCCATCTTATGGAATGTTAATGAAACAGCTCCAGCAAACGGAGATGCTAATCAACTAGCCCTAAGCCCTTCCTGTGAATCTCACTCCCGCCATGGGCCCTCCGGTGTCACATCTTTTGACATTCCTGTCCCCTGTCCCAGGAAGGACAGAGATAGGGAACATGAAAGGGACAAAAGAAAGATTTCAGATATAAAAGGGAGAAAGTTTCTCCTCCCTTTGGATTCCTGGTTTCCAGGTCCCCTTCTCCCTCTGGGGGAAGTCTTTTGCTATCCTTTCAATAAAGCTGTCCACTTTCCACTCTACGCTTGCCTCGGAGTGCTTCTTCCGCGTTATTCTTCAGCGTTTGGGGAGCAAGAACTCCTCACGGTAAAAAGCGGTTTCAATAGGATTCCTCATACCAGTCACAGGCAGTTCTTCAAGCAAATGTCATAATACTAAATGGTTCACAGTCCCTGTTTCTGCCCTTATCTCAGTATTTTTCCTTCTCTAGATATAGTGCAGAGCCTATATAGGCTCTGTGGGGTCATGTTCCCCCTTGTAGGCTACTATTTCTGCATCCACCCCTGGAATTCCTTAAGTCTGGGGATCCTGTCTTTAGGTTGATTGTATATTTATTCTCTCAGTTCTTCAAAAGATGGCTGAATGGGAACTATTGATACTATTAGAGATACTATCATTGAGTTGGAATACTAAAAAGTCCTATATCATGTGCCACGTGCTCCTTCCTCAAATAATCTTTTGAGAACTTTGGAATTATTCAATCCGTAAAAATCCTTCTCTTGCTGCTCTTTGTTTTCTGTGGCTCATTTCCATCTTTCTCTTAATGCCACCAAATCTTTTTCAAATTAGTTCAAATTGATCTCATTCCTTTTCTATTGTACGTTGGTATTTACTTTGTTTAATGAAGTTGTTGTTCTTTTTTTCTTCCTAATTTCATTTAAATTTCAGCGTCAGAAATCCCTTTAATCCAATCCAATTTCTCTCTGGTTTTCTCATGTCCAAACTCCAGGGAACTATTCTATAACATACCTAATCTTGAAGGCTTTCTTATCTTTTCACTGCTATTTTTTTTCCCTTGTTTCTTACCCAAAGTGTGTCAAAATTCTTAAAACCTGAATATTTTCAAATTCCTAAAACCTTATTAGTTCTCTCTGAACTTTGAATTGCTTCATGCCCATTTAGATCTTTTTTTATTTTTTCTCAGCAATTTGAGAAACACATCCTCTATCTATTCATACTGTACAAGGAAGGAAACAATCTTATTTCTTTTAGTTTCCTGCTCACAAACTCACTAGAGTCAAACAATATCCCAAGTTCTCATAATTCAAAACTGCTACAAATATTCAGTCCCTTGACAATTTTAAGTCTTACATACAATACAAGGTAAAGAAGAAAAGAGAATTTGTGCTGAAAGCCAAAATGTGCAGCACACTGGCACCTTGTTATCTTGGTGGATGTCCACTTAGGCTCTAGGAATAAATTCTTGCATGCCCAGGGCTCTGATGGGCCTGGGGGAGCTGCACCACCTCTACTTAAATGCTGGCCTATGCAAAATTTGCCATCCAACTGATACTGCCGTTTACCAGTGACAAGTTCTGCCCCCCCAAATGTTGAAGTTTGAACATTAGAGAAGCAGCTGAGGCAAGCATATAAAGTGGGGTTTATTTAAAAGGGGTAACATATACTTCTCCTGGGAGGGAGAAGGGGGCCATTGCTGGTATCTTGATATCCCAAGAAGCAAGGCAGGTCTGCCTTTTTTATATGTCCCAGAGCTTCCTTCATTCTCCTGCTCTCTTCTCCTTGTCTCTCTCCTTCATGACCAGGCGGGTTGGGATGGCCAAAAGGTGAGAAGAAGATGGGCTGAAGGGGGAAGGGCAGGATGGTGCAGCCCAGGACACATGAATTAACAAATTTACAGCTCCCTGTAGGGAGGGGCAATTCCTGGGACAGGTTGCCTTGGCAACAGGTTGGGGCAGGGGCAGGTTCTTGATAAGGGTGGAGGAAGGGCTCTGTAGGAATTAACATTCCAATCCCTCAGGGGACTGTCTGCCAACTAGTCTCCAACTTCCCCAGACTCACTCAAAATTGGCTTTCTTGATCCAACCTGACTTGATTTACCTATCTATACTGACTGCCTGTCAATTCTGGCTTCACAACTAGCAGGTTGTGTTCTCCTACCGAGCACTCTCTGGCCACAGGAATGAAGTAGACCAAGTTGAAAAAATGATGTGGATTTGCAAGAAGATGTCAGCAAAACTTCAGCCAAAACACTAGAGATTAGAGAAAGGAATAGAGTGGTTGTTTTGTTTTGTTTTGTTTGTGGCGGGGGGGGGGGGGGGGGGGGGGGGGGGGGGGGGGGGGGGAGGTGGTTAGTGTTATTATTTTGAAAATTGGTTAATAATAGAAAAGTATCCCTTAGACCAGAATATAAAGAATTTGTTCATTGATAGGAAGTTGATAGGGACTTATATGAGGAATTCTATTTCATAATGCCATAGTAGGTGAAACAAAGGAAACAAAGTCTGGACCATAGTAACTTTGGTTTATACCCCAAAGGAGAGACTGTCATTGGTATGCAGGCCCTTTAATTTAAAATCATTCAAGAGGGTAAGAATGTGGAACATGTGTGAGCAGGATAAGGAGGAAGGAGAGAAGCCAACATAAGGTCACTTCAGAAGTCTAAAGGAAATTGGAGTATTGTTATGGTAGAGATGTGATGTATCGCCCAAAAGCTCATGTGTGAGACAATGAAAGAAGGTTTGGAGGAGAAATGATTGGGTTATGAGAGTCTTCACCCAATTATTGAACCAATCACTTGATGTGATTAATTGAGTAATAATTAAAGGCAGGTGGGGTATGGCGGAGAAGGCGAGGCATTGAGGGCGTGGCTTTGGGGTATATATTTGTATCTGGCAAGTGGAGATCTCTCCCTTTCTGCTTTCTTTTTCTTTCTTTCTTTCTTTATTTATTTTTAAGTTGTAGATGGACACAATAACTGTATTTTGTTTGTTGATTTTTATGTGGTGCTGAGGATCAAACCCAGTGCCTCACACGTGCAAGGCAAGCGCTCTACCGCTGAACCACAGCCCCAGCCCTCCCTCTCTGCTTTCTGATCATCATATGAGCTGCTTCCCTCTGCCATACACTTCCGCCATGATGTTCCGCCTCACCTCGAGCCCTGAAGAATGGAGCTGACTGTCCATGGACTGAGACCTCTGAAACTATGAGCCTCCAAATAAACTTTTCCTCCTCTAAAATTGTTCTGGTCAGATCTTTTAGTCACAGCAGCAAAAAAACTGACTAAAACAGGCAAGATCCTTATTGGGATCTTTTGAAGAACATACAGGGAGGTTCTCAAAAAATTATTTTCTCAAGAATGAACCAAAATCTGTATTTTCTACCTGAAATCCATTCCCTACTGTTGAGGATTGTTCCTGATACCACAATCATCAACTTCAAGACCCCCACATTAAGGATTTGCATATTTGCTTAATATTAATTCAATTTCTGTATACTTAAAAAGCAGAAAATGTCAAGAGGGGTAAACAAAATGTTGAAACTCACATGGAAAGTGTTTACCCCACTCTGGCTGAAATGAGAGCCAGGCTGATAGAATGACCTTAGCACTATAAAAGTTCTGTCTACATGACTATAATTTTGACTTAAAATTTGTTACAAAATTCAATATCAAGCTGGACGTGATGTTGTACACCTGTAATCTCAGTGACTCAGGAGGCTGAGGCAGGAGGATTAAGAATTCAAACCCAGTCTCAGCAACTTAGCGTGGCCATAAGCAAATCAGTGAGACCCTGTCTCTAAATCAAATATAAAAAATGGACTGGGGATATGGCTTAGTGGTTAAGTGCCCGGTACCAAAAAAAAAAAAAAAAAAAAAAATCAATAGCATTGGTTTAGGGATCCTTATATCTCTAGTAAAAATATCACATCTCTATAGAGGAAGGGATTAGCATAAAGCTAAAGTTTAGAAGAAGGAAGCAGCTCTTATTAATAGATGATAATGTTTTAGGGCCTATTGAGAGATCCAAAGCTCCAGAGCTGTCTCGTGTAATACCTCATTTAATACCTCCTTCTATTTTCCTACCTGGTCGTGTCATAGTTCTAGATGACATCAGAGAATGAATGGCATTGAGAGCGACAGGCCTGGAATATAAACTATAGCAAGAGATAGAATTTGTTTTAGATTTGGATGAAAAGTTCATATTCATGTAACCCATTCCATTCATGCGATAGGTTAGCATAGGCAAATAGAGGAAAGAACAGATTAGCTCCAGGTCCCTCAGTAATTTGGGACTTGGCTGGTATTTAGGAAACAATGCTGCCTATTTCTTCTGGACCAAAAACTCCTAGAATTTCTTTTTAATCCCAAGCCTCTCACTGACTCAAAAAAAAGAAAGTATTTGTTGGAAAACCACTTAGTATTTTGCATTTGTGTAGTGGAAACAGCAGACTTTTGGCATCAGCATACCTGAATTTAAAACTGTTTTAAGATTCCTGAATTATGTAATCTCCTGAGATTTAGTGTTTAAACTCTTAAATTCTTATTTTATTCAGCTATAAATAGGAACAGACTATCATCATTTCTACTCTCTTCCAGATTGTTGCAAAGTAAAATCCTAGAATACACATAGAAGTGTTTTATAAATTATCCAAGAAATTATGGTGTTCAGAGGCATTTTTGTCTTGTTATCTCATATGATAACATGGGCAGTGACTCATGTTTGCTATGTGTATGTTTTAGGTGCGTGTGGTTGTGTCTCAATTGACATTTCATTTACTAACATTTAGTTATGTCAGATATTATTTGACAAGCAAAGCACAATAAAAGGGAGAGCCAGCAAGACAGTTGCCAAGACAGCTTTTCTATAAACCATATTGAAATGTGTCCAGGGAACCAAAATATCACCAGAAATGTGATTAATAGGAAAGCACAATATTGAAAAATATACCTTTGTGGATGAACACTGGATGTGCCTAAAGGGAACATTTTCTGGGAGATAAGTTAGGAGAGGAATGCCTCGGCACTTTGTATGCTTCATTTAATGTTTTCTTTCTTCTTCTTCTTTTTTTTTTTTTTTTTTTCTTTTTGGATTGCCATAATACCTTTCAGAGATTCAAATCATTCACTCATGTTTTTAATAATAATATGTTGTTCAAATTGTCTGAGCACAGGCACAGGTTGTTCCCAAGCTGATCCTATTTTAGCACTGCCATCAAACATCTCACAGTTATTCTTGTTTCTAGTGTCATCAAGATATTCTAAGTTTGTGCTGGTGTTTCCTCACAGGGATGTGGAATCACCTATTGTCAATAGGGTAGAATATGTCAAGATGAATACCCAGGGACCAAGGAAACCACCAGAGTAAAGTAAGCAAAAGTACTGCTGCTGCTGCTGCTACTGCTGCTGAGTGGCTTTGGTGACAGAACTAGGAAAGATATATATATATATATATTTTTTTGGCACCTGGGATTGAACTCAGGGGCACTCGACCACTGGGCCACATCCCCAGCCCTATTTTTTTGTATTTTATTAGAGACAGGGTCTCACTGAGTTGCTAAGTGCCTCGCCATTGCTGAGGCTGGCTTTGAACTTGCGATCCTCCTGCCTCAGCCTCCCAAGTGCTGGGATTACACACGTGCGCCACCACCATGCCCGGCTAAGATATATTTTTTTTAGTAATACAACTTTACTTTCTAAATGTCAATCATTTTTATCTTTCTAGTATAAATAACCAAGTTATTACACCTTATTTTTATCATGATAGAAGGATTTGGCAACAACTGAAATATTTTACTATTCTGACAAACAAGACCATAAGTAAATATTAATTTTCACCTACCAAGGACAAGTCTTTGGTAATGGGTTATTTTATGATTTTTACAGCTAAAAATTGAATTCCCCTTCTTTGGTGTGACTAAGATTCCTTTTCAATTATAATGAAAATTATTGCACTGTGCTAACATAATTTAAAGGCTGATAATAATATAAGGGTGTAGGAAAGGATGCAATTTTTGCCTTAGAAAGGTAATTTAGAGACATATGCAATGTAAATCCAGCTAAGATAGGAAATGAGATATAAATGAGTGAGATAATTGCCAACATCCTAATTAAAAACCAACTTTGTTTGCAATTTTAATATATTTCTTTGACTTTCAAAATGAAGTAAGTCCCAAAAAGGGAGAGCAGCTGAAAGAAGGAGCACCCACTTATATTTCAGAAAAGTCCTTGTTTTGAACAAGTAAAAACAAATGCAAAAATGATTTCAGAGTTAATGAGAATAGTTTAAATGCTATTTAATTTAAATAAAAAGGAGGCAGATCCTTACAGATATTTTCCCTAATTTTTCTTTGCTCATCTTTTATTACTAGGAAGATTTGCATGAAAATAGAATCTTTGCTGCTGGAGGTGGAGGCTTTTGTTTTATTATAATGACCTGATAAAAATAAAAGTTATAATAGGTACAACATTATCTGATTCACCACATAAAGCAATGCTGTTTAAAAATAGGACAAGAGCAGATGAATTTTTTTTTTTTTTTTTTTTTTTTTTTTTTTTACTTAAAGCAAGGCATCTTATTTTACCTTGCTGGGAAACCTAATCTGATAAATCCTTATTGTGTGAAATACCCTGTTTTGTTTGTTCTGGATAATACTGCATCTATTTCCCCCTGCAGTGGGATACCTACAGTTCATTATTTTGATTAAACTGTTGATGTTTAGATTTTGCAGGAGAAGGAAAATAATGAATGATAAATATTGTTTATTTTAGTTTAAAATGAAATAAACCAATATACAAATGAGGCTATTAATATTTGACTTATATTTCATTATCATTTGATAAGAAAAACCTTTAAAGTACAAATCTGTGTGGACATGGTTTTTAATCTCAACATATTGTTAATTTTATTATTTTTCCAAGTTTGGTTGGGACATGCTGGGTGAAGGCATGGCTACATAGCATATCACCTTACTCATTTTTCCTCTGTGAATGGAGTATCTATTTTAAGAAGCCAAAATAAATACAAGCATATAATCACAATATTAGGTTCCTAATGCTTATTTGCTTATAATGGGGAAAAAAGAAACAATAAATTTATAAAAATTTGACCAACATCACCAAATTCAAACAACAAATAAGATAATTTATCTCTATAACGTTTTTTCCCATATTTTTGGCTGCTTACTCTATAATCACCTGCTCATATGACTATAATTTCTTTTTTTATAAAGGAAAGAGAAAGATAAATTCATCTTTTCTCTAATATGGTTCATCAAAATCTGATAGTACAAAAAAGTTTGTTTTAGTTTGTCTTATACTCTTTATGGTAGTGTTATGAAACTTTTAGGATTGCTGTAGCAAAACTTCTGTCAAGTAGCAAAACTTGTGTCAAGTTGCTTTTATAGGAGAGCCGTAAGATTTCAAGACATTTTAAGTTTCCTTGGGCAATGACTAACTTGTACAATTCAGAATTGACTGTGTTCATTTGCAGTTTATCACTTCTGCTCTCATGTCATAGGTTGGTCCTGAGGGCAGTAAGCTTTCTCATACCAAGACAGTCTGCAATAACTTAATTATATAAAGTCGTATCTGCAAACCATATGTAAATGTTCCAATAAACCTATTGCAAACTTTTCCATTAGCCGTATATTCCTAAGTCAACTTCCCATTAGCTAGATCCCAAAATTGCCCATAGCCATTCTCAAACTAGATGATAGGGACAGTATGCTATGCACAAGTAAGAGAGGAAAGACACAGTGATCTAAATAAATTACAGCTAACAAGTCTCATTTTGAAGTGACCATGAAAGGAGTAAAAAGGACTCTGAGAGTGAATCAAAGTGAGTGAGAGGTCTTGAAATTTAAGCTTCATTAAAATCAAGATAAATTTTCTTTCTTTTACTACTTTTATCCTTTATATTTTTATTATTGTTGTTGTTGTTATTATAATTATTATTTTGCCTCTGTTTGAGAAGTTTGAGGAGTATAGATATTGAAAAGGCAAGGCTCAAACTTTGATCTGATAAGTTGCCTTAAATGTTACACATTCATAAACAGGAGAAACAATATTGCGTTATTTATGGAATAAGTACAAGAAAAAGAAGTCTGCACATGTTCAGAAAAGATACACATTTTTTTTTCTGAATATTTTCAATCCTTAGTTGCTTGAATCTAAGGATGTGGAACACATGGATACAGAAGATCAATTATAGTCAATAAATATGTAAGCTGAAGAATTGAATTAATGATAATAGAAAAAAATTAGAGTGGGCATGGACTTTTCTTTATCCCAAATATCAAACATAATAATATAACACTTTAAAATAACATTATTATAATCCAGTATCACTGTACTCAGTAAAGGTTACTTTCATATGTAAATATCTTTTAATATACGCAGGAGTTCATGGGATATAACACCTACCCAGCATTCCTGAAGACTAACCACTGTAGCTTTAAACTCAGTTTAAGGGCTGGGTTGTAGCTTAGTGGTAGAGTACTTACCTAGCATAAACAAGGAAGGCCCTGCGTTCAATTTCCAGCACTGCAAAAACAAAGCAAAATATAACAAAAGGGAAATTAAATTACAAATAATTTTAGATACTAGCTGTAAGTGATAATAAAGCATTAATATAACTAACTACTATATTTTAAACATAATTAGAATTATTGAAGGGCAAAGGAACACACGCCAGGACCACCGTGTAGTAAAAGGGGTTTATTATCCGGCCCCTCATGGCTGGTAAGGCCCAAGGGAAACGTGGAGTGGGAGGGAGTGAGGAAAACCAGCGGGAGGGGAGGAACAGAGATGGGGCAACAGAGAAGAAGTAAAGGGGTGAAATGGAAGAAAAGGGAAGGAAAGGCAGAAAAGGGATGAGTTTCAGCCTGGAGGGGTTTAAATAGCGACTCTAGTGGTCCGAGGGACCCCTGACTCCATAGGCTGCCTGGGGTGGGAAGGAAGGGGAACCCGTGTGCCATGATTGGCTCAGTAAGGCACCCGAAGTTTGGCCAGTTTAAGGCACCTGGGAGGTGTGGCCTGTCCAAGGTACCTGGGAAGTGTGGCCTGTCCAAGGTACCTAGGAAGTGTGGCCTGTCACCCTGGAATTTTTCTAACAATTATTGTTTGTAAAATATTGTACTTAATATAATAAGACCAGTGATTTCAATTCTTGAGAAAGCAACATGTAATTTTTCATGATTTAAGTACAGATTTCATAAGGTAAATGTGTAAGTTTATCAAGAGCAGTTTAATTTACACATTACAAAATGTCTGAAAGGGTTTTAAAAAAAAGAAAGAAATGGATAGAAAGTAATATGAATTTATTTCAATAGCCATTATCTGAAAGCTCTCAGTGTAAACATTTATAACATAAGTAGTTATTTATAATCACAGATCACTGGATGCTTCCACTTTTTTTTTACTCAGAGTAATCTCATGAAAACTTGACACCTGTTTTTTTTTTTTTTCTAAATTAAAGAAATTTAAAAAAATTGTTTTAAAGATGAAAATATGCATGTGATCAAGTAATTATTATAGATCTATTAAATACAAGTCAGTCAGAGGGCCTCCAGAAGCCTTCTGCATACTCTCCCTCTGCTTTAGATGAGGATGACTGAGCATAGAGAAAGCTTCAAAGATTCTCTTAGGGTCAGTTAGGGACAGCCAGGATCTGATAAAATGCACAATTTGTCACACCTTAGGTTGGTGGTGCTCTGATTCTCCATAATGCTAGAACATTTAAATTTAAGCTAAACTGGCCACAGAGGGGAGATTTTCTGGGCCAGAGGAGCTATCCACTCTTCCTTCAAACTGCTTTCATACCTCTTCAGAGATGTTAATGAAGTTCTCCTCTTGGGTTTGGGAATGGGGAGGAGAAAGAACAGCAATAGCCTAAAATCAAGAAAGGATGCCTTTTTAGCACTGAGATTCCAATCACTCCAGCAGTATCTTTCAGGTTCAGATGTTCAACGGAGCTGAACCCTGTCAGAGCAGAATCCTGTGCTGCTATTTTACTTGGATCATGCCACTAATGGATCAGGATTAAAAGCATTCATGATGTTGGATATGGTGACAAATTGTGCTTATAAAAGGGAAGTGGGGCTTCCTGTGTTCAATGGGCATTTGAAAGACCATATGGAGACATGGTGGGCTGCACCAGCAAGCTCAATCAACTTTATAGAAGACCAATGCTACATTATATGGTCAAGAAACCCCTATGCTAAACAGAGATTAAATGGTTTCATCGCCAAATCAATTACAGAGCCTTCTATTGTAAATAATAGATATCTCAGTCAATGAGGGCAATTTTTGGAGGGATAACAAGAACTCACATATCTGAGGAAAGGCTGAAAGACAAGATTTGAAAATGAGCATAAACCAATGAACTTCTGAAGGCTATGAAAGAAATGCAATGACCTTCTGTTAGATGCCTAGGCAGAGGTTTATATAGGTCGTGTGACTAGAAGAGTGACAGCCTTCACTGTTTGAGGTACAGCTGTGCCCCACATCCAAACCATACAAAATTGGTAATTGTTCAGAACTTGAAAATGTAAACTAAATATGATGATCTTTAAAATGACAAATATAGTCATTTTACAATAAGGATCAGTAACCAGCTGAGGAATGTGGGATGTGAAGATGGAAACTCATCAGTGTTTCACAAGCTGCATGAGGACAGGCATAAGTCAGTGTCTTTGGCTCAATTTTTAGACTGTTCTAAAATATTTTTTCCTTGTAAAAGGCAGTACAAATTTAAAAATTATCCCTCTCCTTTGTGAAAATAGAGATTGTCTGTGATTTTCACTACTTTGATAAATTCTTACCAAGCTTGATTTGCTAAGTGCGGGATCCTGTTGACTGGCTCCTGAGTTTTGCTGAGGTTGATGATCTAGAGTCAAGCAGCACGTCCTCTACAAAGTTACCAGTTGACAAGCACCAAATCGGGTTTAACCATAAAACTTATCAGCCTATGTTCTTCTTAGAACCAGGTTGGAGTTACAAAGAAGTAATAACTTTTACATTGTGTATGTTAGTGCTGGTAGGTTCTGGAATCAGATTGCCTGTGTTCAAATCTCCTTTCTAATCCTTATATATTAAACGACTTTGGACAACCTTTGTTGGTTACATAACCTGTGAAATAAAGAATACAATGGTGCCCACTTAAATGGTTCATGTGAAGTTTGAATTGGTCTTACAGGAAGGAAGAACTTAAAGCTGCGTTCAACATGAAGTACACATTCAGTGTTAACCAAGCGTGTGACAAATATCTATTTAAAACTTTAGCTACCTTACTTCATTATATTTTATTTGGTTCCCCACAATTTAAGGAGAAATTATCAGAGACTCCAACAATAAGAACATTTTAGGAACCTTAGTTAATTTATTTTTGCAAAACACTGTTAGTCTTTTCTGCCCTTTAGCCATTGTGCTGATCATTTTTTTCTGCTTTTGGTACAGTTATTTTATTTTCTATATCTACTTGGCTTACTCAAATTTCTCTTTACCCTTCCTCTGTACATACACCCACAAGAAATATGTGCATATACAATTCATAGATATAATGTACAATGAGGAGAAGCTATTTAAAACCTTTAAATATTGATGGAAATTGCATGTATGACATTTTTATATTATATGTTATAGAGGAAGTGAGGGTTATGTAAGTCTAAGCATGTTGGTGGTGTTCCTGAATACTGACATCAAAATATGCATGTGATTTGTGTCATGTTGAGGTTTACAAGCACCACACTGATGAAGCATGATCATGCTATGTACAAGATCTTTGGGCAAGCTGGGTGCATTGGCATAAGCATGTAATCCCAGTCATTCAGGAGGCTGAGGTAGGAGGATTGTGAGTTCAAAGCAAGCCTCAGTAATGGTGCTAAGCAATTCAGTGAGACCCTGTCTCTAAATAAAATACAAAATAGGGCTGAGGATGTGTTTCAGTAGTTGAGTACCCCTGAGCTCAATCCCTAGTAGCAAAAAAAAAAAAAAAAAAAAAAAAAATCACTTTGGGCAAAAGAGAACTTAGTCTGTAAGATGTGCTGCTTAAGAGATGTGATATTTACCAACTGGTATTAAGCCAATCTGAATGCAAGCATTCCAGGCATGTGTGCACTCTGTCTTTGAGAAATGCACATCCAGGGTTTGTGACAGAAGCAGACATTTTCTTAGTCTAGGTTCTGCTGAGTGACTTTCATCAGCATTCTCATCTTTTGTAAAATATTATTTTTCCTTCTAAGTTAGGAAAGGTAAGGATGAGCTACTGATCAGGTAAAATCTTTCATAATCTCACTTTTCCATACCTAGTAAAGTTAGATTATGATGAATAAGTGCTAAGTGTCTGGAGATCATTATCAATAAGTCAAACTAATATTTTATTTAACATTTAGCATTTTTGAAGAATCCAGAGTCAAGAATTAACACGTGTTATTTGTGCTATTCAGCTAAGCAAAATTCTGCCCTATTTGACTCTATTTCTGCTGCTGAACAGTGTCACTTAGTTGACAGACAAAAAGAAAATTGTTTTTACCTGAAAGCAGTGAGTGTCTCAAGCATAGGATCATGGCCTTTCACTTAAATCTAAAAGCATTGTTGGGATGCAAAGATTTGAAATCTGATGCTCTTCTGATGTGGAAATATAGTAACCAATGATCCTTTTGGTGTTTGTTAAACTGATTTTTAAATTTTCTTTAATATCTACATACCTCAATGTTTACCTTAGACTTATTTTGAGAGACTCTCTCACTATTTAGTTCAGGCAGGGACCCTCTTCCCATTTAGGGAAAATCAGAGCTTTTCTCTGCAGTACTTCTTAAAAGATAGACTTATTTGTGAACACTGGAATAACGAAGACAATGTAAATGCTGATTCACACCCCCACCACCACACACATGCTCTCTTCAAATTCATGTTCATTGTGCTTCTCATTATCCACTTCACCAGGCTAGAACTATTTGGTAATTACACTCCTCCTACAACTCCTTTGATAGTGCTAACTGACAAATAGGAGTGACTGCTACAATAGAACTCCTTTATGAAATGTTCAATAAAGAAAATGATACTGATATAATAAAAAGAGAGGAGGAAAGCTGCTTTTGAAGCCTATCTAACCACTCCCTCTTTGAAGGTGGTTTAAAAATCCATTGACCATAAAATGTGGCATGCTTTCTTTTTCATTTGTAGCTGATAAGGGGATTTATGGGGTAGTTCAATGAGAGTTAAATATTTCAAAAAGAGTCATTTAAGTGCATTTAAAATGAAAACAATCAGGTCTGATTCAAAATAGCATCTAATTAGCAGCCCTTAATAATATGATTAATTATAACAGTCTACAAACTCAAAAGTTCAGGGGCTTTTCTTTTGTTTTACTTGCTTATTCTTCGAGAACTTAGCCTCATTTCCAACACCCATTCTTAAAGGAATGACAAAGACTTAATTTTGGATAGTTTCATTCAGTCCTCTCTTTTTGCTCAACATGTCAAATTATTGACATATACTCACAACTTGAGGGTGTCAGTTAAGGACAAGCTATTGGGGGGCATTTGATTATTCGTATCACTTTCCTTTATGGCATCTATCAAACTAGCTACTGTCTCACCTTCTATTTTATTTGGATTCACATATGGATTTTCCCATATTCCACGACACAATATCCCTTCAGGTACAGTGGCTGGAAATTTTGTGCCATTGTTAGACACATGAAAATTATTCTGCTACTTGTATACCATGCAATGTTAAGGCAACGTATAAAGCTCTCTAAGTCCCTCTCTTCTATAAATAGTGGATGCAACATTTATTTTTTGAAGACTTTTTTCTTAACAGTCAATCTGAGTTAGAAATTCCCTCTGAGTTCCATTCTTTAAACTCCAGCTTGACCAAGGAGCAAGGTTCAGGGATCCCTTTGAAGGCCCAGACACACCTCACAACTCTGATGTTGCCTCTGTCCATGGCCTTGGAAATCATTTTCCATTTTGAGGGAGGTCAAAGGTGGTCAGTAATGGCATCTTTGTACTCCCTCATCTAGTCAGTCTTTCCATGACTTCTTTACACTCTATGTTTTGGCCTCTAAAACTCAAAGGGCAGGAATACACTCCTTTCTTTCCTGGGCTTTTCTCTGTCATTTTCCTTTCCTAAGATATTGTCCATTTCCTGCATGATTGGTTCACATAGAGAGAGAAAGATAATTGTAGAGATCAAGAGATGTCTGTGACTATATTATTATAGTGAAGGTGTAGGTATAGAAAGAGATATTTAAATATGTGTATAACTTCTCATTTAAATTTTTATCAAATTATAAATTTGTGTTATTCGATTTTATTGGTGACAAGATAGGTTTATTGAAGTGGAATTTCTTTAAAAGTGAAGTAAAACTGAAGTTAAATTGTAGGGCATTAGAAACCACATTTATCTGATTCTTTGCTCCCATATTACAGACTTCTAACTGTACATTCCCACAGGCATTTTGATATAAATGTGTGTATACATTTGTATGCTATAATGATTTCTATTAACCTATGTATTAGAATAATACCTGCATTAGATTAATATTTCCATGCAATGGTTTTAAGATATCAATTGTTACATCTATCATCTATGCATGCTTGTTCTGGAACCTAATAGACCCTAATAAAATTCCAAATAACTTCATAAATTAACTGGAGAGAAATACCAACAATTTCAGCAAAGATCCAATGCTTCTTCCTGGTCTCTTTGCATGGTATTATGAAATAAACAAACACAGAGAAATTTTGAAATTTTTCATGTTTCTAGGACTAACCTGTCAGTTTTTTAATATTGCCCTTATACCATTGATTTGGCTTTCTCCTGTCAATTGACAAACATATTTCTTCATCTTTTAAATAACAAGGCCAAAAAAATACTACCAAGTATTTGTGAATACCACTTCTATGTGATAGAGGGCATACAGCCACATGCTCTTGAATAATGAATGTTTCAGCCATAGATATTTTGAGATAGAAACACTTTTATCTACCTGCTCGTTAAAAATACTTAACCCCTTTTCAAAATAACTGAGCACTTTTTAATGAAATGACTTATTTATATTTGCATCTTTTCTTTCCATAAAGCACATCATTGTGTAATTAATTTGATGAATTAATTAGTGGGTTTTTTTTTTAAAGAAATGAGAGTCAAAAATATATTTTGTTGAATTTGCTGCTAAACTGTATTTTTATTAAAGCAACCAGGGTCAGCCTAAAGTTAAATGTCCCTACTGGGAATTTCCCATAATAGTTTTCTTTTGCTCATCCTCAAAGACAGCTTACTTTTAAGGGCTAGCTGAGTAAGTTCTCTAGTCTTTGGTTCTATGAGTAATTAATAGGGAATCCTAATTTAGCAATGTAACATTATAAGATAATATAAATGGAAATATTTTTGCTTAAAATAAAGATCCTTTGGCCTCTATGCTTATTTGTTAATAATTTTCTTTATATAAAGAAAATGCAATCACAGAAGCACAAATTATTGAAAAAGAATATCATCTAAATGTCACAGTGCTAGAGAAATTATTGCATTTACCTTTGCTCAGCACACAGTCATAAGTAAAACAGAATGGAGTCATCCCGCATGGAAAAGGAACCACAGAGAGAAGCAATTTCAAAATTGGATTGTGTATGTCTTCCTGGATGCTTTGCTCATCAATTTGCTTTAAACTTCTGGGTCATGGAGTCTGCATCAAGTCCATAGCTTAGGATCCAGTGGTTCCAATAATAGAGCAGAAAGTGTGGAATCACATAAAAAAGTCAGAAGTAAATTTTGGAGTCAAAGAGTATGGAGAAGACAACTAATGATTAGAAAATATAAAAATGCACATAAACAAGATTTATAAAATAAAGATAAATAAATACAACTCTCAGGATATTGAATAAGAACATAATTTTGAGAACAAATTATTTCAAGAGGCTAATATATTTTAAACTCTATCTGCTTTAATTCCATATAGAAATTAAAACTAAGCCTAAAAATGGTTTAAAGTACTTTTACAAATCAATGGACATATTTAATTTTTGAAATACTGGATACATGAGATTTTTAAATTAATCATACAAACCAACAGAACAAAATCACCATATATTATGAAACATTAAACCAATAAAACCCATAGTTTCAAAAAATGGGTATGGAAAGTTTAAATTGAACTCTTTTCTTTATTTTAAATATAAACAATTCAATAAGTACTGTTCATATGCATGTTGATAATTTCAGAAATATAAATTCAATTAACTTTTTTACTGCTATATAAATAAACTAAACAACAATTAACTTTTTAGGTAGAATTTTATAATCATTACAATTAGAATTAAAATCATAATAAGGAAAATCTGTGTTTTCCAACACAGGATAAAAAGAAAGTGAATGAACATAGATGAAATAACAATAAGATAACGTGGAATTTCTATGATCGGTATTCAGCCAGTGTTTATGATGTAATGAGTGTTGGCTCCATTCTAAGATGCTTCTGTCTGTCTTATACAGTTGTTAATTGTTTTAAATATTATCTCAGTTATTATAATTATTGAAATGGATTAAAATTTACCAAAACACACAAATGAGAAACTAAGATACAAGTAAACAACAAAAAATAAAGCAAGAGTTCAGCATTTCCAATTACAGAGAATTAACAAAAAGGATAACAGAAAAAAAATTCCAAAACTCAGTAACGTTCCCAGAAAGAAGTACAAAAAGACAAAGAAAAATAAGGGGAAAATAAACATAACAAAGTTAGATGACAGCAGGGCTGTGGCTGTGGCTCAGGAGTAGCGCACTTGCCTGGCATATGTGAGGAACTGGGTTTGATTCTCAGCACTGCATAGAAATAAATAAAATAAAGGTCTATCAACACCTAGAAAAAAAGTTTTTTTTAAAAAAAGAAAGATGACAATTGTAGATGATTAATAGTTGATTCATAGTTGTTCATAAAAGTGAGAATAGAGACTGGGAAAGGAAATTATTAAAAACTAGCTGCCAGAATTGAAGAATATGAGTTCTTCTAGATTGGAATACCCACATGACCCACATATTAAATGAATATTGAACCTACTTCACAAATATAGTAGTGAAACTTTCAAAACACCAGGAATAGAATTAACTAAAAATTTCTGAAAAGAAGATGACAACAATATCATAGAATGGATTTAGCAAGCCATCAATGGAGCAACCCATTTGGAAATTTTAAGGGAAAATTATTATTTTAATCATCATCTGCATGGTTAAACTGAACCTCCAGCATTCTCTCTCCCTAGACATCAGATTGTTATCATGTGGTGCCTATTCTAATATTCTCAACGTTGCTGTAATAAATGGTGGCCTAAAACAAAATCAAACACAAAATTATTCCCTGAATTTCTGAGGCTAGGAGTCTGAAATTAAGGTGTTTGCAGTCTTGGTTACTTTGAATCTTCCTCTCCTTACTTCCAGCAAATTACTAGCACTCCTAGGCATTCCTTGGCTCATTGCAACCCATCTCCAATATCTAACTCAGTGGTTTTGTGACATTTTTTTTCTCTGTCTCTGCCTTTACCGTCCAACTAGCAGTGTTTCTGAAGTACATGGCTTGTTCTATCAATAAATAACACAATTTCTCCAGCAAAATTCGCCCATCTACATCCTTGCACCTGTCCTCAAACTATGTTATCTGTATGCTCAGGGTTTTATTTTTATTTTTTTAATCACTAAGTGTGGGTTCATTGTTGTTCAACATATCCTTCTTCAATTTATCTCTTTCTTTCATATTTTAACATCAACAGTAAGGAGAAACAAGGAAACTTCCATACTTTGCTAGGAATCTCCTCAACTAAATATTTAAAATTATTGGCATAGAAACTGTATTTTTCATCTGACAGAAAAATGGCACTCAACCAAGTATTCTGAAGCTTTGTAATAAGGATCACTTTCCTTCCATAATGTGTTCCTCATTTCCTTCTAAGATCTCATCTTAACAAAGATTTTATTTTCAAATAAGGCAGAGTTACAAGCCTGGAGTCCTTTATTCACCTCCTACACATCCTGTTGAAAGAGAGATCTCCCACTCTAAACAGTACAAGACACAAGCACAGAACACCCTAATACCACCAGGGGACAGACGTGATCTGTAGCAGTTTATTAGTGACAGACACTCAGCCTGTGCATGAGAGACACTGCAAGCCATCCATCACCACACAGGGGTTTTGCCATGCAGGGTGAGAGTAGAGGAACTCATGATTAGGCCTTTGAGGTACCATGAGACATTTGTGTCAAGACAGCACATTAAATTTCAAGTACATAAGGAGTCAGGACTTTAACCTGTCTTTTTGGATGGAACAATTCAACTTATAATATGAGCCATAACACAAACCTCAATCAATTAGTTTCAAAAATTATTGACCAAGTTAAATTAGATAGCAAAAATAGATTTATAATAAATTTATAGACTATACACTATTTTTTAAAAAATACAGTAAAAAATGTTCTCATGAAACAGAGTTGAAGAAAAGTGTGATATTGGTTAAAAAAAATAGGCAAATACATAAAAACAGAACAGAATACAGAACACAGAAATAGACCAAAAATTATAGTCAATAGATCTATGGCAAGGTACAAACACAATTCCATATGTAAAGCACCATCTTTTCAATAAATGGAACTGGAGTAACTGGATACATGCAAAAAATAATCTGGATTTGAATCATACATGTTATATAAAAACCAACACAATGAACCATAGATATAAACATAAAATGTAAAACTACAAAACTTCTTGATAAGAGAAGAAAATGTATATGATAGTAAATCTGATGATGAGTTTTTAGGCCCAACATCAAATGTGATCTGTAAAAGACAAAATTGATATTAAACTTTATTAAAATTTTTAAAAATCAATCTTCTGTACCATGAAAGACAACCTTGAGAGAAAAGACTAGCCACAGATCAGAGGAAAATATTTGAAAAACACTTATTTAATAAAATCTTTGTGTTCAAAACACAGAACTCTTAACATTCAACAATAACAGAAGAAATAGTCCAATTAAAAATGGGCAAAAGATCTGAATAGACATCAAAGAAGACAGACAGGTGGTGCTATGATTTGTATGTAGTTGGTCTCCCAAGCATTCACGTACTGAAAGCTTGGTTCCCAAAGTAGTGATGTAAGTGGTGAACTCTTCAATAAATGGGGCTAGTGGAAGGTAATTAACTCGCTGAAGGTACTAACCTCAGAAGAACTTAATGCTGGTCTCACAGATTGAATTAGTTACCACAAGAGTTAGTTGTTAAAAAAGAGCAAGACTGGCCCCTCCCCAATCTCTGATGTCCTGTATTGTCAGTGATTGCTTTCATACACATCCCGGCTCTGGTGCTATCTACTGTGCTATAATCCAGCCAAAGAGGAAGCTCACCAGAACGAGGCATATACTGCTGTTAAGTTGTTAAATATCCAAAACAGTCAGCTAAATAAACCTCTTTTCTCTTTTTTTAAGTACCAGCTCAAGTATTTTGCTATAACAATGGAAAACAGATTAATATAGGTGACAAGTAAGCATATGAAAACAAGTTCAACATCAGAAGTCACAGGGAAATTGCTAATGGAAACAAGAAAAAACAAGAGACACCATGATACACTTGTCAGAATAGCTAAAATTCAAAATATGGACAAGACTAACTACTGGCAAAGATGTACAGAAAAGAGAACTTTTAGTCGTTGGTATAGCCACTTGTGCACAACCCAGCACTTTTTTAGGAAGCTAAACATGGTTTTAATATAATGTCCAGCAATTATTGCTTCTAAATATTTGTCCAAATGAATGAAAAACTTATGTCCACATAAAACTTGCACACAAATAATTATAGCATCTCTATTTATTATTGTCAAAAACTAGAAGCAACATATCCTTTAATAGTTGAATAGATAAACAATTCACAGTATATTCATACAACAGAATAGTATTTTGTAATGAAAAGAAATGAGCTATAAAACCACCAAAATACACAAGGAAAGCATAAATGAATATGACCAAGTGAAGTAAGTAGTTGAAAAGGCCACGTAGTGTATAGTAGCCTGAAAAAGTCAAAATGATAGGGATAATAAAAAGATGGAGAAGGAAGGATGACTAGATGAAGCACAGGATTTTTAGGACCATGAAACTATTGTGTATGATATTGTAAAAGTGTATATATGACATTAGGCATTTGTTAAAATCCATCACATAAATTGCAGACTTTAGTTATTAACAATGTATCAGTAATAATTCATCAGTGGGAATAAATATATCATACTTATGATGTTATTTTGAGAAAACAAACTTGCATTTTTTTTTCTCAAAAGAAAATCTCTGCTTCATTTTTATATAAACCTAAATTCTTCTCAAAGAGTGACTTTTAAATATATACATATATATATATATATATATATATATATATTTTCAGATTTTCAGCACTAACAGACTGCATATATACAGTATATTTACTTTTAATAAATTGGCTATTGATATTTTATTGAATGGTGAATTAAGAATATAAACTGTAAATTTTGTCTTAAATTGATTTTTTTTTCTTAGCCATTATTTTTATGACGTAAAGTATGAGTTATATTTTAGGAGATACTTTTCAGACAGTTTGGAATTTTGGGTGCTATATAAAGAAAAACATTTAAAAATAAATCATACTTCAGATATGAACACCTCTTTTTCTTGAATGTAATTTATTTATTGGTTAAAAAAAAATTTCTGCTCTCAAGTTGGTGCCTATTAACCTAAACATAAACTATATTTATTACATGCAAAATATTTCTTAGCTACTTTTAAGCAGTAATGTTTTATCTGAGTGGATGTTCATTCATACATGTTCATTCATACATCCTGATGATTATTTAAATTGTTACTTAATCTCCTTCTGGAAGAAAAAATAAACCTTAATATTGAAACTAAGTAGAAAAAAAAGAAGCACTACTTTTAAAAAAAATCAGATATTGTATCAGAATTACAAAGTAGCCTTGGAGTCAAGAAAGAACCAAATCTATAATTACTAATTTTTTGCTACTACAGCTCAGTCTTTATTCATTAGTAGAGAAATTTGCAGACTTTGTTTTTTATTAAAAATGATTACTTAACATTCAACTTTCAAAATACTTGAATGAAAACAAAGCAAAAACAAAGTAGGATAATGTATTAATATATGTAAATTATGTTAATATAAACAAAAGCAAAAATTAGTAAACTAAAAGTGAAAAATATTCATAATAAATCTAAGTATATTATCTTTGAAATATTGGCTAAAAGAGAAGAGTACTGAACTATCTAATCAAGTATAAAGGAGAAGAATGATAAATATACACTAGGAATGATAATGTAATTAAAGCACAATACAAAGATTAGAATATTATGAGATATGTTATTATGTGCAAGAAAATGTTAAAATTTAAACTCAGTTATTTTAGATGCTTGACAAAGTCAAAATCAAAATCTTTGAATGTAAGATTAATCTGTTGTTCTTTTAGATAAAAAGAGGTGAAGCAAAAATTGTAGGACATTGAGAGACACAGAAAATATACCAAGTGAATTTTTAAATATCCCTACATTATTTTATTTCTGACAAATAAAAAATATGTATACTTGTGATTTACAACCTGCTACTTTGATAAATGTATATGTTGTAGAATGACTAAAATATACCCTTATTCACACACTTAAATCCACTTTGTTGGAAATTCACAAGTATGTAATACTTTGTCATTAACTACAGTCACCATGTTGTGCAATAGATATCCTGAACTTAATTCTCCTAATTAAAATTTCATACTTTTAGATGAATATCTTTCCATTTCTCACCACAGCCCAGCCCTGGTAACCACCATAATACTTTACATATCCATGAGTTCACCTTTTTTTAGATTCCACATTGAAATCAGACTGCTTGCTTATTTTGTATGTTATAATGTTTTCCAGATTAATTTATGTGATCACAGGTGACATATTTTCATTTTTAAGGGCTGAATAATATTTCGTTGTGTATGTGTACCACACTTTTTATCCATTCATCAACTGACAGACATTTAGGTTGTTTCCAGTATAGTTGTTATTATGAATAATGCTGCAGTGACCATGGGACTATACATGTTTATTTAGCATATTGATTTCATTTCCTTTGGATATATACCCAGTCATGGGATTCCTGGATTATGTGGTAGTTTTATTTTTAATATTCAAGGAAGGAAACTCTATACTGTTTTTTGTAACAGCTTAACAATTTACATTCACAACCAAAGTATACAAATATTACTTTCTCCCCCCATGTTCTTGGCAGCATTTGACACCCCTTGTCTTTTTGATAAAGACCATGATAATCAGTATGAGGGAATATTTCATTGTGGTCTGCTTTGCATTTTCATAATGATCAGTGATACTGAGCATTTTTCTTGTAACTTTTGGACATTTGTATGTATCATTTTAAAGTCTTTTCAGATCCTTTACCTATTTTTTTGAATTAGGTTATTCTATTGCTGTTAAATGATTTATATATTTTGTATATTAACCCCATATGAGGTTTGCCATATTTTCTTCCATTCTGAGGGATGCTTCTCTGCTCTTTTTAGTCTTTCCTTAACTGCACCCAAGCTTATTACTTTGATGCAATCCTATTTGTCTATTTTTTTTCCCTGTGCTTTTGGGGTCATATTAAAAATCTTTTACCCAAACCAATGTCAAAAACTTCATCTTTGATATTTTCTGCTAACAGTTTTAGATCTTAAGATCTTACATTTAAGTCTTTAATCTGTTAATCTCTACATTCTCTATCAAAATAATCATTCCAGTGATTGTTCATGCATAACAAATTACTCCAAAACTTAGTCACTTGAAATAACCATTTTATAACAATAACAACATTGGAATACCATAGAGAATTTGCAAAGGACTTCTAGGGACATCTTCTCTTGCAATCTTTGTGTAGTTGCTGTCAGATGTCCACTGGAGTTATCATCATTGTAAAGTTCCATGGGCTGGATTTCCAACATGGCTCCCTCACATGATGGGCACATGATGCTGGTTGTCACCAGGAAGGGCTGCTAAGGATTCCACCAGAATTCCCATTATCTCAAACATGGAGGTCTCTAAGTAATTATACCTCTTACATGGCAGCTGGATTACCCCAGAGGTTGCATGTTCAGAAAACACTCAGAAGCTGCTTCTTCCTTATCAGCTTCAGCCTCAGAGGTATTACAACATCACTTCTGCTGCATACTATTCCTTATGGACCAGTCACTAAGGCCAGCCTAGATTTAAAAAGAGGGACATGAATGGCTGCAATAAAATTAGTAAAGATTCAGAAACAGCCACAGAAGGTTCTACCTCAGTTTGTGAGATCAGTTATATTCATGAGCTGCTAAATATGTATTTTTGGAAGGGAATTTAAACCCAAGGAATTTCCCTGCATGTGCATCTTTCTTTCTCCCAAAGAGCAGAGATGTGTTGGTCTATTTATGTACTCTACTGAGGAAAAAAAGAGACCATGGTAACATCAATCACTACACTATTACCTCTGTGAAGGCAGATTTGATGGGCAGGCAGTCAAATTTATTAGCAAATTTATTAGCAATAACAGCAGCAACCTGACACAACTTTTGAACAAAAGAAATATATAGGAACTTTGCTTAACTTATAAATTCTATTTTTCATTGCAATAATGTGGAATGAATCTTTCTCAGAAATGTATACAGAGATCTTACTGAAATTTATATAGAAAAAGGTTAATCACAATTTGTTATCTATTTTTTGTTCTTAATAAAAAAAGGAAAGAGTATATAATTTAAAGAAGTTTGAAGCATGTAAATACCAAAGAATTCAAACAACAAACAAACAAAAAAAATAGATAAAGTACTCAAAAATGTTGTTAGGGAAAATAAATTCCTAGTATTTACTAAGATAAGTTAAAAAAAAACTGCATATGGATAAATATAGAAATAAATTCATGGGAGTTGTTGTAAAACCATTTCTGAAAAAATAATAAAAAGAATTTTATATGTAATTTCCCTTAACTTTTTAAAAATAAATATCAATCTGTTACAGTCCAGAAATTATAAAAAGTTGAATGCTTTACTTTGTACTATAACTTAATCTTGATATCAAAAACTAAAAAAAAAAAAGAAGGAAAATTGCAAATATAAATTAATATGCCTAAATAAAATCAAGTAAAGTAAAAATAGAGTATACGACCCTGCTATCTCTGTTTGCATCCCAGCTCCAGAACATGCTCTCTGTGTGAAGATGGGCAAATCACTGAACGTTTCTATGCCCGAGTTCTCCTATCTGTAAAATGAGAGTATTAATACCACCTATTACTAGATTAATTAATATATGAAAATAACTTTTGTTATTTTTATTGTTTACATGCATACTAATTCACTTAAAACTGAACTTTTAAATTATCTTCAAGTTTTTCTTTTAAGACATAGTCAAAAAATGCCTTGCCGGCCATGGAGGCACAGACCAATAATCCCAGCCACTCAAGAGGGTGAGGAAAAAGAATTGTTAAGTTCAATGTTAGCTTGGGCTACTTAGTGAGAGTCTATCTCAAAAAATAAATAAATAAAAATAAAAAATAAAAAATAAATTAAAAAAAAAAGACTAGGCTAAAGTGGTAAAGTGCCCCTGGGTTCATACCAAGGGGGAAAAATGCTTTAATCTTGCACACTAGTGATACTGCTCTTGCACATCTTCCATTAAATAAATTATTTGGTGAAAGGCAATATAAATGTCTCAGTTGTTTATAAATATTCCTCAATTTTGCTATATTGTTTTGAATTAATGTATTTCCAATTCCTATCTAACATTTTATATTTTCCTTTCCTTTTTTTTTTTTTTTTAAACCAGGGAATGAACCCAGAGGCACTTAACTACTGAACCACATCCCCAGACCTTTTTATTTTGAGACAGGTTCTTAGTAAGTTGCTTGGGGCCTTGCTAAGTTGCTGAGGCTGACTTTGAACTCATGATCCTTTTGCCTCAGCCTCTTGAGCCTCAGAGATTATAGGCATGCACCCCAATGCCTAGCTTTCCTGTTCACTTATGTTTTAATTTTGTACTAATTTGATAAGAATATATGTCATTGTTGCATTTATTTTGATTTCTTAGACTGCAGCCTAGTAATTTTATTCATCAAAACATTTTAATCTTTTTAAATTTATTTATGTAGATGCTATTTCATTTCCTAATAACATGCTTGAATTTAAATTTTTTTCTTCAATGTATGTGAGAGCTCATCAAACATGATTTAAATGAAGTTCTTTGTCACGTATATTGCAAATAGTTTCCCTACTTTTTAAAAACATTTTAGTGTTAATATTGAATTTTAGTATAAATATTTTGACTTTTCTATTTTTTATCTAATAATTTTGACTTAAACATAAATTACAGAAGACTATGCAATTAGAAAGTGATACAAAGTGTCATCTGTATTTTCCAATAGATATTTAATTTCTGTTGGTTTTGTTTCAATATATTTAATGTACGAACCTGATTTTGGTATGTGGTGGGAGATAAATTTTATGTTTTTATTATTTTCCCAAAAATAGTATTAATTTTTTTTCTGATTTGATATTTGACCTTTATTAAATATTTTTTGTCTATTGAGATGTTTCTGGAGCAATTACTCTGGTCCCTTTACTCAATGGTTTCACTTACATGAAAGTAGCATTTATCATTTCTTTATTCATGAAATATGCTTGTTTTTATTTTTATTTTTTCTTGCCATTTTAAGCATCATTTTTTATTGTACTTTTATAGAAACATCCTATTAAAGGCTATAATTTATATTTGTAAAGTATTATTGAAGTTGTTGCCATTATATTTTCTCAATATAAACATGGTATGTATCCACATTTATTCAAGTCTGTTCATGTCTCTCAAAGAGGTTTTAACTTTTCCATGTAGGTGTTTGTTCATTTCTATTATTTCTAGATAATTCCTGGTTCTTTTCATATTAAAAGTGGAGTCATTGTCTTATCCCTTATTTTTTTCTCTTGGGTCTTCATTATTAAAATACATATTGCTCCTTAATATGTTTTACTACAGACTAATCACCTTGGACTCTCCATGTCCAACAGTTAAACAACATATCTTCAGGGTCCATTCAAAAGCATTAGGAAGCATATGAATTTGACCTTAACAATCATGGGAACTGGTTGACCACAATCTGAAAAGTTGTGTTCTCAGATCTCAGGCTGTAGCTTGGGATCTATAGGGTGACTGTCCAGAAGGAAATATGGATGTAAATTGTAGAAATGCAAAAGTAACCTGAACCCACAAACTAGTGTGGCTTGTGTTATATAAACAGTAATTCCTATTAGTTCTTGTTGCCTTTGACCTTGATGATATGGTGTCCTGCAGAAGCCAAGATTCATCACCATTGCTTCTGACCCAGACATAAGAGAATATGTTCAAGGGAAAAGAGAGAGTTACATGCCAACAACATGTATGAATTACAGAATATCTGATGCTTTGTTTCCGCCCTCTACATCTGTTACAAAAATCTCTTTTGTGAGCTAGGAGTGGTTGCACATGCCCATAGTGCTAGCTACTCTGGAGACTAAAGCATGAGGATCCCTTGAGCTCAGGAGTTCAAGACAAGTTTGGACACATAGAGACACCCGGTATTATTTTGTTCTTACTTAATTTGAAAACCCACATTCCTTCTGATAATAGCACCTGTTAGTTCAAACTAACTTGTTATCAATATTATTCCTCTTATCATAAATGATACAGAAATTCATGAAATATTTTTCAGCATTTTTAGACATGATTATTTTTCCTTAATGCCTTCATTCAATTACATTTATTAATGATTACTTTCATTGATGCGGTTTCAAACTTTGATCTTCCTTTTCTTTCTATAATAACCCTGCTTGTTGAAGCAATATTTTCTTAGATTGAAACTAAATTTCTTTCACTATTATTTTATTTTTCATATAGTGAGAATGGGATACCTTCATATCTGTTGTACATTATTTCAGGTTTTGATATCAAGGTTATTTGGAATTATCAAGCAAATTGAGAAAATTAATATGGAATAGGTTAAATATCATAGGCTTATTTTAAAAATAATTATTTTCTAAGTATGTTTCGAGTATGAGTCAGCATATATTTTAGTAATAATTTTAGTTAAACCTCATTCTTATTTTTGATGTAAAATTCTTTTTTTTAACATTTAAAAAAATATTTTAGTAAATATATCCTCCTGGTATTTTATACCCTAAAATTTCCCAGTATATTGAATAATATTCAGATAATTATATATGTTAGGACTAGAACGGTCTGAAAAACATTACAGAAGTCATAATAATGTTTCCCAAAAGAGTAAAATTGTTTTACATTTTGCATATGAGTTTATGAACAATAAAAGTTAAAAAGATTTTGCCAAGGCCATAGAGGTAGTATTAATGGGTAGAAAATTGAAAACCTTCCATCTTTCTTCCCTGGGCAACACTCATTCTGCTAGATCATGGTGAAATTCCTAATTTGGGGACTTGCAAGCAGATTATCACTGTGGTCAGGAGCATAGACTTTTGGGTAAGACTGCTTGGTTTGAAAAACTTTCTGGGCAATACTTCTCTGTGTTCTTTATACTTCCCATTTGTCAAATAATTCACACTTTGGTAACTGTAAGAATGAAATAAAATGTTTACCAAATTGTATTTAAAGCAGCACCTGACATCAGAAGCAATAAACAAATCTTAATTATTATGGGTATATTGAAAGCAAAGAAACCTGGAATTAGCTCTGATTTTTCATTTTCATTGAAAGCAGGTAAAGCATATTCTTTCTGAAATGTGACTTTTGTAGTTCATTCTTCTCCAGTTTATAATACAATTTAAAGGTCTCAAGATCACTGATTGTCTCAATCAAAAATTAAGACCTTATTGCCAATCTAAAGCCCACTAGCTCGCAAATGACACCAGACATAGGAAAATGGGCAATGAAATAGCCTTTTAGCAGTTATTCATAAATGAGTCCCCCCTGGAAGATTTTGGAGAAAATTATAAAATGGCCATTAAACTAGATAATGGTCCATGCAGTTTCCACATTACATAGAAAATAATTCCAATGAATTTTAATTGTAGATATTTTCCAAGAGATTAAAGTACTTTACACATATTGAAGAAAACATGATTTTTTTCATTTTTGATTATACATATAGTTTTCTAAATGCCTGTATTCTTCTTAATAGCATTGCAATTTTTGTCCTATCTAAAAATTAATAATTGCTTATTTTAGGAAAATTTGCCAATTGGGGAAAGTATTAAAAAATAAAACCATTGCACTTACAAATACAGTGAGTGAGAAACATTTTTAAGGTGTTAATCTGAGGATATGGAGATACACACACACACACACACACACACACATTTATAAATGCATCTAGACACATGTATACACATAGGTCTGCAACATCTAGACACATACATAAATTAAATGCATAATATTGATTTACTTGATGTAATTATTTCATATCAGGATCAGTTTTAGATACCAAAAATACAGTTTAAAAAACATAAACAGATTTTTTTTTGCTCATTGTTACGAAGTCTTCATTCTACTATATGGAAAAATATAATTGTATAATTTTACAAATTCACATCATAGTTTTGGTATTTGCCCTTTACTCCCATGTCTAAATTACTAACAGTTTTTATAGGGATACTTTTAACTACCATCCAATTTTAGATTTGGCTTCTTACAAATGTAATGGCATGTATCTTTTTGGAGTAATCCATGCATGAACACAATTAGCATTTTATAGCTACAACTATTTATCTAAAAATGTGTTTCTGTCCAATAAATTAAGAATGCAATTGCTTTCCTAAAGTGGCAAAAGAGAAAACTAAATGATACTATTCTATTGGAAACATGGCAGATCCTCTACACTTGAAATATATTGAAATAATTTCAGTTATTACACAATTAACTGCATTTATATGTGATTTAATTACTGAGATATGTACAAATATACTCATGGTTATGTTTCTAAAAGAAGTTTGCAGAGTAGATAGAGTTATTTAAATTGGCACCAAGTCCAGATGTTTAATTATTTTACTTCTAAATCAATGCATTGAGTCCTCTGTCCTCAAAGCTACCTTTTTCCTGAATCCAATATCAGATGAGAAAGAACATTTTAATGTGTATTCTCTACAAATATCTCTGTAAAAGAGCCAAGTACAGTAACAAATTTACATGTTTGTCTAGAAATTACAGGCTGCAAACGAGGAGGCAAAGAAGCTGGAATTGTCAACATTGTCTTCTGGCTCTCCACCAAATTTCTAGAGCAGTCACCTTGACTCTGGCATTTGAAAATTTTAAAGACAAAACTTCTCTTCCATTTACCTCCTTTGCCTCCTGCCCCTTAAGTCCTAGTGACTTTTCTGTAAAATTGTGTGCTGAATCTATTTCTAGTTTGCTTATTTCCACCGTTGATGGAATCCGTTTTGAGAGCTTCCCTCCTGGGTTACCAGCTCTTTTCAATTTAACTTGACTAAATGTCTCAAATGAAAACTTTCATCATATATTAAAAACAAACAAAACTCATTATTTTAGCTGGAGGTAATTTAATCCCCTTTTGTAGGCACTTAATATTATTACCTTAAGTGTGAAACGCTATTTAAATAAAAAAAAAAAATCATGAGTGAAAATGTTTATGTATTTTCTTCCTTTATGAATTTAAAAGAGTAATTAATATTGATCCCTGCCTCCCCCCCCCAAAAAAATCATAGTACCTTTGAGGATGTGAAGCCTCAGGTTTCTGGATAGATGAGAACCAAAACCAAGAACCATTTCAGAGGGTGGGACCTTCCACCAGAGGATCCTTATCTCACCTAAGGGGCCTCTGTGTCCATAAAGCTGAGAACCTATTTAGCAGGTAGTAGGGACTTGAGGAGGAAATGGGAAAGGTCTACACTGGGAATAATAGGTGAAACTGCTCCCAGTCCCCAGAGCATCATGAGCAAGTGCCACAATAGTCTTGCTTGACAGGCTCAAGATGAACAGGTTTGAAGGTAGAATTGCCTTGTTTCTGTCTCATGAGAGATGGTAGCAAATGTCTTCAGACACCTTTTCCTAAAATGATGCAACCTCTCCATAGCTGTACCAGAGGCTATAGTTTCAATAAACTGCAAGACAAAGACATCAATTTAACTTTCCTTGTGAGCATATCACATGTGCTCAAATTGGAATTTCAAATTAATCATTTCAAATTGGAATTTCAAATCTTTTGGAAGTTAAAATTTAGAATCAAAGGATATAGCAACATTCTCTGAAGTTTTAGTACCTTAAGACACCTCTTTTAGATATAACAGTTGCAAAGAAAGTGTTGTGACACATAATATGATCTGCAGTTTTGCAGAGAGAAAATATTCTTCAGAGCTTATCATTTTTTTAATCAAGCAGTTTGAAGAACCTTTAGTTTCTGAGGCAAAGGAATATAATTATAAGTCAGAAGTGAAAGATAAAAGTAGTCTTGAAAAGCTCAAACTTACAAAAACATCATAAAATTATTACCAAATGTAATATAGGACAAATTATGTTTTACATCCAGAAGGTTCTTTTTATCTGAACTCAACCTTTGCATTCAGAATATTTTCATGATATTTTTTACTGGCTGACACATGATTGATGTCCAACAACAAAAAAGTTGAATAAATATATAAACTTTTATAGCAATCACATTATTCTGGTCACTGGCCTCTCCATAAACTCCCACGTTTTTGCCTTTGTGTGGGCCATCTCTTCCACAATGTTACAAGACATACTACATTCTACCTATTTTGTCAGTCTTATTGACAACTTTATATCTTAGATCATCTAGCCATTCTCTGAATGGCTTTATATGGCTTCTTTTTACTACTCTTACTCAGTTGACCACTAACCCAAGAGCTGCTGCTCCCCATGTAAACAGAAGTATTTTAATTTTCAAAATATGAGTTGTATCTATTTGCTTAACCTCATTCTGCCTAATTTCTCTTACTTGTAAAGTAATGGTTTAGAAATGAGGTGTCTCCCAAAAACTTATTGTGAGACAATGCAAGAAGTTTCATAAGTGAGATGATTAGATTATCAGGGGTAAGCTGATCTGTGCATTAATCTGCTGATATGGATTAACTGGTTGGCAACTGGGTGGTAACTGGGCAGGTAGAGAGGAAGAATTAGGTCATTGGGGGCATGCCCTCGAGGTTTGTATTTTTTGTTTCTGGTGAGCAGAGCACGCTTTCCCTCCTCCACCCCCTCTCCTTTCTGGTTGTCATGTTCTGAGCTGCTTCCCTTTGCTATACTTTTCCCCCACGATGTTCTGCCTCGTCTCAGGTCCAGAGCTATGGAGTTTGTTGACGATGGACTGAACCACTAAACCACAATAAGCTTTTCCTCCTTTAATTTGTTCAGTGATGGAAAAGCTACTTAAAACAAATAATAATACAAATTTCACAGATAATAAACAAATTTACATGTAAAGTGATTAGAACAGGACCAAGTACATAGTATGAAGCCAATATTAATTATTAAATCTCTCTCTCTCTCTCTCTCTCTCTCTCACACACACACACACACACACACACACACACACACACATTCCCTCCTCCTGTCTCTCATCTATCTGTTCTGGCTGTCACTGTGAAGTAGCATGAAGAGCCCTCATCACTTGAATGTTCATTACTGGAAGAGTGACAGCCACTCCAAAAGTGCTGCCTCCGGATCCACCACCAGGGTCAGCCTGATGGGTTGGCTGAGTGAAGCAGGATTCTGTGCAGCGGGGATCATGCCTTTGCCCCTGCTCAACTCCATCTCTGTCCCTACAGCCCTGAGGCCTCTCTTACTGTGGCCAGAGCTTAAAGCAGAGGTCAAAGGGACATGTGGGTCAGTTTATTTCCCCCATAATGCCTCTCTTGTGTTCTGGACCCCTTTCCTAATGTCTCCATAACATTTCTAGTGTCTATTCAAAATTTAAAACTAAACATTTCTGCATGTGTTATATCAGTTTTGAAAGAGAATATCTTTACAAGGATGTTTGTATAGCAAATAACCTTGGAAGTTAGAGATAGTGTCTTCCTTCAGGTAGAAAATGAATTTGTTTCCTCGCCAGGATACTAAAGATAATGTCTCCCTTCAGGGAAATATTTAGGCAAGTTTTCTTAGAGTCCACTAAAAAAATATTAGGATTTCCTAAGAAACCTGAGATTTTTCCACTCTGTGGCACAGTTCCTCTCAGATCTACTTGCCATGGGACTTGGAGAGCAAAAATTCATGCAAATATGAAGGTCCTGCTGCTTGCTGTGTGCCATGAGTAATATAGTTCTTTGTCTCTGATTTAGGAATGCTGTGACTTCTATCAGCATCCATGAAATAAGTTAGCTTGCAAATAGAGGGAAATCTTAATCCTTTCTAGTTATTGACAAAGACATAACAATCCTTAGTAGAGTGATTTGTTTTTCTAAACCTTGAATGCTTAAATCTGCATTATACATATTGTGTATTATTTTCTTTATATGTATGTGTAGACTTCCTTATGTTGTAAATGAATATTTTACCAATAGATTAGGGTAAGGCATCCAGCTATAGCATCTGACTTGCCTCCAGAAAATTAAAGAACATCATGTACAGTGCTTGCCCTCTCTTCTTAGACAATTCAAGAAAATGAGAGTATATGTAATTACCATTAAAGCTTGGCCTTCTCTCTCTCATTGATGAGTAAATAAAGAATACATTAAATAACTATTACAAAATTCAATTATGTGATGAAGAAAAAAGTGGCTTAGCCACTAAAAATTATTGTTCTAGTAAATGATGAATCATGTTTGATGAAGTTGCTTGGGCATGTGAAAACTAGTATCCTATACATTATACCCAGAGAAATTAAAATCCTCCATGAATGCACAGTCCTGCCCCACATAATGGCATTTCTGCCAGCAGGGAACTGTATGCGTGACAGTGATCTCATAAAGTTATATCACCTGGTAACATCACAGCTTAGTGTATGTGAACCCACTCAATGATATTCACATAATGCTGAAATCACCTGACGGTGGATTCCTCAGAACATATATAGTTAGGAAACACATGGCTGCATTTCAAAAGCATCAGGTTTGCCATACAAGTTGGTCCAAGCAATATATACTGTTTGATATGTGAGTGAAGGGATAGCAAGAAGTATGCACACAAAGAGGAAAATTTGTTTAAATCTTTTTAAGGCTACAATTAATTGAACCATTCACTACAATGGAGACATTCTTAAAACAAGGACAATTTCCTGTAAAGTTGGGTTTCCTTTGGGAACTAGGTTGCAAGTCACTCAAAAAAATATCTAAGATGAGGGATACAAGCTGTATATATTGGTGACTGATATAAATAGTTTCCTCTGTTCGATTTGTCTAATGTTACTTTCATTGTTAAAAAAATTTTATGGACAAAATAGATTATTGTCCACATAGCTTGGATATAGGATGATATGGTGAAATGTGGTCATTGTCAATTGTGTTTGGTCTTATATGATTATACCACATATAATTTTTTCCACAAAAATAAATCTATTAATCAGTTATCATTAATTTATACATCCTGAACATGGTGAAGGGAGGGGTATATCAATTTCTCCCCATTATTATTCATTCAACCCTTTGCATTCTGTGTTTTGTGACTATTGTTTTTATGATCCACCTGCTTTGAGATATCTTGATATCAATAGCCTTGTACTCTATTAGACTGAATGTAAAGTATATGCCATTTTCAAAAAGAAGAAGACCAGAGAGCACTATTTCTATTTCTTTCTTTCTTTCTTTGTTTTTGGACATATTTTGGCTTTAAAAAAAGAAAAATAATCACTTTAGCATGAGCCAAAGAGGAGAGGACACAGGTGCTTTAGAGACGCTGTTTTCTTAGTTCCACATGTGTGTCTTGTGTTTAGGGCCTCTGCAGTGAGCCTGCCCTTTGGGTAGACACCTGCGACCAGGCCTGGAGTGAAGGTGCAGTCATACGTGCTCTCTCTCCATCATCTCAGCCAAGTGTACTCTGGGCCACCAGCTGAGAGTCAGACAAGATTCTCCCTCACAGGTACCTGCTACTAAAGTGCTAATTGGAGGTTTTCAGGTCTTCGTGCCTAAAAGCAAAAAGTTTGGTTTAAGTTTAAAGAGAAATTGGAAGCAATATCTCACGAGGAAGAACTGGAATTAAAATCTGAAAATGGAGATGCAAGGTGATCGTGAAGATGGGTTCTTCAAAAATTTTCAAAATCCTTTTCTGGAGAAGAAAATTAATGATTCCTTGGTCTTCTTTCTAAATTTGGACCCCAGAAGCCACAGTGGCCTTTGAGATGCTACTGTTATGCAGTCAACCTGCCTGCAGTCCAGCTCTCCTGCACCTGCTGTAGGCAGGGGCTCTGGGGCACCTAGCCTGTAAGGCAGTGCAGAGAAGACTGGACTAAAAATTTCTCATCTCAAATTTCATAAAACTTTTATGGAACTTTATGCTGTGGTTCAGATGCCTGGGTTGATTCTGCATCTTGCTATCAAAACCTGTTTCATCATTCTCCTCTCAGGGCCACCCCTGGATTCCATGGTTCTGCCTGTGCAAAACTTGTCTGCCACTTGTTCCTGACCTGTCATCCCAGAGCATTGGACCCTCAATCAGCCAGTTGGCCTGAACCATGGAAGCTGCGTTAGCTTAACTACTCGAGCATTGTTGCCTGCCTGGGAGACACACAAAATTCACATGGCTCCCTGATGATGTCTGTATAAAACATGATATCTCTCTAGTTGGTCTCATTGCCCCTTGGCTAGTTTCTGTGAAACCAACCCTTCATTAAATAAATAAAGGTTGGCACTCTAGACATTGAAAGCAGATGCCCACCATAATTATAAATTTTGTCATTATTAAAATTTACTGTGTAATTGCTTCTGGTCAGAGACATGTTTCTTGTTTTCCTAGGGAATTCCTTGTCTGGTTACCATAGCAATAATATACGTTTGGAAAAAGAAAGCAATGATTTGATTAAAATTTGATTGAATATTTTATTCCTAGATTATGTTACAAAACCTTTCTTCTTTTCAAACTGAATTAATTTTACCTCTAATATGCATGCACTGATGCTTGCATTTCAATAGATAAAAGGACTGTACAGTCATTATATGTTAGGAATGAACAATTAATTCATTCAACTATAATGCTCAAAGTGCAGACAATGTGCTAGGGAGGCAGCTGTGAATATGATTTTCTGCATTCTTAGAGCTTATAGCCTAATGAAGAAGTTCTTTATTGAATAGGAAAAAAAAAAAAAAAAAAAAAAAAAAAAAAAAAAAAAAAAAAAAAACCCTGCTCTCTTCTAGAAAGTAGTGAATGTGTCCTGTGTATTATATCACCCTCCTCCTCTACTACCTGAGCATTACGCTTACATGGACCAAGCTTATTACATACAGTTAGTTAGGAATAGACTGATTCTATAACTAAAAAAAAAGAAAAAATGAAAATGAGAGAAATGACCTATCTTTTTATATCCTATTAATGGGACTCTTTTCCCAATAAAACCAATAAAAATGGATGTCTTTACTGAGAAAATACGAGATATTTCCAAGGCAAAACAAAAGTAATTCATTATCAAAAAGCATATGACATAATTGGAGGAAAATCCAAACTTACAATTATTAAAGTTTATTTTTAAAATGAATTATTAAAATTTAATTTTAGTTTGACAGTCTGTAGAATTAGTGAATTATAGGGTCTAGTCAGCTTTTTTTTTGGGGGGGGGTTGGTACGAGGGATTGAACTTGGGGCACTGAACCACTGAACCACATCCCCAGCCCTTTTTGGTATTTTATTTAGAGACAGGGTCTCACTGAATTACTTAGAACCTCACTTAGCACCTCAAGGTTGCGGAGGTTGGCTTTGAACTCATGATCCTCCAGCCTCAGCCTCCCCAGCTGCTGGGATTACAGGCATGTGCCACAGCATCCAGCTAGTCAGGTATTTTATGAAGGACTTTAAAGGCACCTGGAACAGATTTTACTAAAAGTGATAACCAACACAAAGCCAGCAACACAAATATGTGGAGAAGAAGAGGGAAAGAGCTGGGAAGCTCTAATTCCATCTTGACTGACAAGCGCTGTTCTTCAGGCTTGCTGTTTACTGGGGAAGCAGTTTTGACTTTTAGTTAAAACAGGCTAATCTTCTATAGGGACAGTGACATAAAGAGGATTGGTCATGCTCCTGAAATCCCAACAGCTCCAGGAGGCTGAGGGAGGAGGATTGCAAGTTCAAGATGAGCCTCTATTTAGCATGACAGCTAATGAAGGGGATCATATTGCTACCCACACTTCAGCAAAATGTATTTTGCTATTTTATAAGGTATTTGCTCAAAAATTTCCACAGAGAACAAAGTAGCATATTGTCCAGATTAAGAAAAGTCCTAAAGGGAAATTAGAAGTGAAAGAATAATTAAGTGATACTTTTCATTTGTAGTTCAAAATTCCATTTAAACAAATACCAGAAGACTATCCAAATGAAAATTTGTTGAATCAAACAGTGTTTGACTGAAGTGTCACTGAGTTCATTAGATGTGACACATTATATGTGTCAGTTTTTATGTAATCTGATTTCCATAGCTTTAGTGTATAAATTGAAGCTTTCGTGGGTGTGGACTATAATGGCAAAGGGAAAAGACACTCTTTGGAAGGCACAAGTAAGACTCTTGCATGTTTGTATAGAAATATTCCTCACAGAGCCTGCAATCCACACTTCTCCCTCTCTTTTCCCAGCTCTTTGGTGAATGTTACTTCTCAGACAGATTCTACACAGTGACCAGCCGTGGAAACGATGAAGGAAATTCATTTCAGAGTAGAAGTCATGGGTCTAGTAATCTATTTTTGTAATTTTTTCCTCTATAAACACTTTATTCTTTCTATTCCCCAATTCTTTAGTGAGTATTACAAATAACAGATAAATGGAATTTCTTGAAATTTCCAAGGATATTGCGGATTTTTAAATATTATAGAGCACCAATAGCAATGCCAAATGATTAGGTTTTCTTTTCTTTTAAAGGCTTGATATCCATAAATGTACTTTCATTCATTTATAAACCCGTATATGACTTATATGTTTCCCTAAATGGACTATAAAATCTTTTCAAGTAGGGGTTATTATTTATTCATATTTTCCTGTAAAACATAGAACAATGCCTGGCAAATAAATAATTGGTGCCCCGTACATGTAGAATAAATGGCTAAATCTACATTTATTCCTATAGAAAAGAGCAGGACCCAAAATGTTAGCACTAGCCACAATACTGCATTGGCTGTGAAGCTCTCTAAAAAAGGCATATTGAATCTTCTCTTCAGCCCAACAGATACAGCAATTAGCAAGTGATAAAAATGAACCTAATCTTAACAGTTATTTGATAATGACCTTGTTTGTTCTGGTGTCAACTCTCAGCTCATATTTTACTGCTGCAGCTTGCAGCTGCAGTGTTGTGACATGTAGGGCATAATTTGGAGTTCAAAATTGTTTATCAACTTTATAAAGAAATGTGCCACAATGAATATGAAGCATGGACATGTATCGTCCATTGAAAGTGAGAACATTCTCAATTAAAAATAATTGGAACAATGAAATAGTACTCAAAGTTTCCACAAATGGCGAGAAGTTTCAGTTGATGTGACAAATGAGCCAGTTTAAGGGTGCAGAAGTCAGGGGAAACGATAAAGACCTCTGGGGATTTTAATCTTGCTTGTCAAGAAGTATCGCAGCTGTTTTTCTAAATCTGGAGAAGATAATCAGTGGCTGTAGTAAACAGAAAATGGATCAAAAGCGAGGGTGGTGTTCTTTCTCCAAGACACCATAACCAGGACATGTTGACTTTTGAGGTGGCAAAAACAGTCACACAAGGAGATGCAATGCAGATAACATCTCAAATGAGCATAGTTCTGCCTCTGACTCTTGCCAAACACCCAGGCACCTGGGTCTTACAGAGAATTTGATCTTAACTTTGCTACTCAACACAGTGTTTCCAGGGACGCCCTAGATATAAGTTCCACCTGTGTTCTTGCCATTGCTTCTACTACATTAAATATTTAAGGCTCCTTTTTTACTTTTGAAAAGGCAACCAACTGTGCTACCTGTTTCTTAGGCTACTTCTTGAATTTGTGTTTTCTTTATATGAGGGAGTCTTTATTTTTCAGGAATGATTTAACAGTCTCACAGGTACCTAACAGTATGTATAAAATGATGGGAGACATGACTGAAAACTTTCCATGGTGAAGTCCCTGTGTATAGATCTCATTAAGTTTTTCTTTCTTACTTTCTTTCCTACTAGGGGTTGAACCCAGGGAGCTTAATTTCTGAGCCACATCCCTAACCCTTTTTTTTTTTAATATGTATTTTACTTAGAAACAGGGTCTCCCTGTGTTGCTTATGGCCTCATTAAGTTGCTGAGACTGACTTTAAACTCACTATCTTCCTGTCCAGAGCTGCTGGGATTATAGACGTGCCCCCTGCACACAGCTCATTAAGCTGTTTTTTATAATGTGGGAACTCAAACTACCTTTGCTTTCCGATGTTCTTCATACAGTCTTCTCAGAAATTGAAGAAACAGGGAGGGAGGACATTCACATCTGTCACCCATATTTTTTTTCATTTACATCATGGCAATGATATGTATAAGTGTCTGTGTATGTATGTGCATGTGGTTAGAGACCGAGACGGACCGACATTCTCTTTCTTTATAATTTTCCTCTGAAATTAGTACACTTCCCCAAAAATTCCTAGAGAATATGGCACACCTTAGTCATTAGAACATGTTAAATAGCCAATGAAATGTTTAGCATGCTCTGCTGCTGCAATTCAAGAAAGATCAGTTGAAAGAACATAATAGTAGCAGAGAAATACCTCCTAGGCCTGAAGTTGTTTTAAACTTCCAAATTTACCCCAAGTGTATCTACAGGAAAAAGTACAGAGTGAAGGAAAAGGTCTGTAACAGTCCAGGAAAGATTAGAGTAAAAAGTAGATGTGTTTGTGGACATTTTTTAATTTGTATTCATATCTTTGTTAGTTCTTTGGAACAAAAATAATGATAAATATGAATATGAATATTCTGTATTTCAAAACGTGCATCTTTCATCTGAAGACAGAATGAGTGGAATTGACTTCAATTAGCTATCAACTTGATTTAAGAAAGTAAAAAGTCTAAGTTGAATTAGTAACATAAACTAACATGGGAAGAGGGAGTATTTGTAGCACTGGGATGCCTTAAACTAACAAACCCTAGAGGATGCTCAAGAAGCAAAGACAGATAGATCCCTTACCCTTTCCTGTCTAAATGATAAGTTTATGTGGAGAAATTGATAGTTAACATCTGGACTATGAAATAATTAAACCCATATGTTATCCATCAGTTATTGCAAACTTTTCCTAGGGTTAATTGTTTTTATAAACTGTGTAGAGTTGATTATAGGGTGTTACTTCACTTTCAATTCATCATTTTATGACCTTTATAAAGTCTTCAAATGAATGAACCTTTTCAAGTATTATTAAACACAGGTACCTGAAATAAGAAGACTCATGTCTACATTCAAAGTGCTGATTATAAGTGTAAGCAGTTCTGTTGTAGCAGAGATCACTAATGGGCCCTAATAACTAGTCCTCCTGTTTTCCTTTGAAAACAGAACCCCCAATTTTAACTAATACATGGCTTTACAGTTAAAGGCAATATTCATCAGCCTGTCTTGTAGTTAAATATGGTGTTGTGATTAAATTTGGGACTAAGGTCTGAGATGATGTGTGAGACTTCTAGATGACATCTTTAAAAGAAAGCAGTTAGCCCTTCAGTTTTAGCTCTTTCCCCCATGGGCTGGGATACCAATGGGAGGCAATCATGCCAGATTTATACATGAGGATGAGCAGAATACCCCCAAAGTGGATAAAAAATAAGAAAAAAAGAAATCTGGGTGCCTGATGTCCTAACTGAGAAAAAAATTCTCAATCACCATACTTGACTTTTTAATGATAGGCATATAAGACCCAAACGAGTCTTTTTCATTTCTTTTTTTTTGTTTTATTATTCTAATTTGTTATACATGTTTGCAGAGTACATTTCATTTCATATTACATATAAAAAGCACAATTTTTCGAGTTGCTGGTTTAATATAAAGTATTTTTACAATTGTGTCTTCATACATGTATTTAGGGTAATCATGGATAACTCGTGCACGTGCTAGGCGAGCGCTCTACCACTGAGTCACAATCCCAGGCCTTCTTCATTTCTTTTAAGCTACTGTTACTTGATGTCTATTAAAATAGGCAAAATGATAATATTGTTACAACTCCTATGACCAGTGTGAAAAATGAAAAGGTTTATAGAATGTAGGAAGGACGGTCTTCACAAGGCAACCTTTGTAGTCCCATCAGCAGACTACACCTGCAGAGGCTGTCACTCTGTATGATGGGGAGGAGATACGTAAATTCTTGCCAAAACTTTTACTGCAAGTAAGTGCTGATACAGTTTGAAAGTCTCTTTTCTTGGGAAATATACTAAACAGATGGTGAATTCAAAGGAAAACATAGAGACGTAGAAGTTGCTTAACTCCAAAGGCTAAGTAATAGCCTCTGGAGAAGGATGTCTTAGACTACTTAAGAAAGACTAGAATTGATGTAAAGAAGGAACCAGTTAGTGCAACTGGTGTGGCCAAAGAGCCATGGAATGACAAAGAAAATAATAAATTTAGAATGGTTTTAGAAGAATTTTCACTGAAACACAAGCACAAATGAAGTCAGGGGTCAATTAGATTATTACAGGAAAGAATAACTTGGACAATATTTTGCTCTTGGGGAAAAAGTTTTGTTTGGATATGAAGTCAGAGCTTGTAGATCTGCTTTTATTCGTGACTTTCCAGCTCTCTTCAAGAGTCTTTCTTTGACATGGATTTCTGATACAACATCAATAAATTTTCTATTAGTAAAATCTGCAAAAAAGCAGCATTCTTATCTTTTTACCTGGGGATTGAATTCAGGGGCACTTGAACATTAAGCCACATCCCCAGCCCTATTTTGTATTTTATTTAGAGACAGGGTCTCATTGAGTTGCTTAGCGCCTCACTGTTGCTAAGGCTGGCTTTGAACTCGCCATCCTCCTGTCTCTACCCCCCCCCCCCAGCTGCTGGGATTACAGGTGTGCGCCAGTGCGCCTGGGAACATTCTTATCTTAATTAGACAAAACATAGTAATGCTGCCACTGACAATATCAGTGCATAGTAAATAACTGCATAGTGAAGATTTTTTTTATTTATAGTAGTAGTATGTATTACAATTTATAATGCACATATATAGCATCTTTTTACATACAACTATTTGTATACAAAGTATATAAGTACCATTCAGATCTTCAATCATGCATTTAGGATAATGATATCAATCTCATTCAGCCTCCAATTTTTGGATGGAGGTACATAGGAGGATTAGAGGAACACTAGAATGATCAAAGGAAAGGGAGGGGAAGGGAGGGAGCAAGGGGGGGAGGAAAAAAAGTGAAGATATTTTGTCTCATTTTGCTACATAATCAAGAATTTTGCTTTGACATACATAACTGAGGATCATCACAGTATGGACTGAGGGTTTTGAGATGATAGTCTATTTTAGTCTATTTCGTATGTGCTAATTAAGTTGAAATGCCCTCATACATTGAATGAATGGAGTTTAATATAAAGTCAGAGAATTTTTGACTCTAAAGATGTAGTTATATGAGTACAAAATAATGTTTTATATGTGACTTTCAAAGAATATTCTTAAGTAACTTTCACCTATACATTAACTCTCTCATTTGCACCTTGACAGCATAATACCTGGTAAAAATGCCCCAAAAGAGAAGGGAAAATAAAATATGCTATCTTCATAACTCACCTTATACTTTTCCAAGTACCTTTGTGGTTAGTAAATCAGGTGATTCCTACAAGTTTTTAATCCCATCATGTCATAAAACATATATCATTAACATTGGCAGATAAAACTTTTGAGGCCCCCAAACCATAAGTGACTTCCTCAAGATTGCCAGAAATTAGATCAGAAACCAGATCCCTTGAACCTAAGACTTTAAAATACTTTTGCCTGTGTCCCTATTTAATTAATCTGTAGCAGTACCCAATTGCTCATTTGCTGAAATTTGGGATTATTTTAAAATAAAGTAAATCAAGGCTCTCATAGACTGCAGGTTGTCTCTTCCACATCTAACCTCCTCTTCTTTATTGTTATTAAAACTCAGATTTTATCCCAGAGCAGATGACAGAGCAGGAAGCTAGAAGAGCCTTGCTTCTTTTCCTAAGCAGCTAGATCAATTTTGGGTTGTCTGTATGTGATCATAATGTTACAAAAGAAAACAAATGCCTTATTAGCTTAAGCTACTAGAATTAGCTAACAGTTAAAGATATATGTTTTTCATACCAGAGAAATTATATTCTAATATTTTAATTGTTCATTTATCTCCTTGCTTCTCTAATTATTCATTCAGAAAAACATTAAATATATTCTGAACACCTATTATTATATCAAGCACTATCTGATAATGGGGATGAAACCATAAATAAGCCAAGTTTTCAACTTTCACTGAACTTGCTTTCTTACAGAAGAGTAAGACAGTAAATAGGTAAAAAATAATAATATAACTTCAAACTCATATTAAGAATGATGGAGATTGTATTTAAAAGCAAAATGGCCAAGATGATGACAGGGTGATTATAGACAGGGAAGTTTTATTAAGATAGGAAGGCATGTTTTAGGAAGGACATTTGAGCAAAAGTCCTGACTGAAGAACAAGTAGCTCGGCATGAAGAAGAACAAACAGAGAAACCCTGAGGTACAGACAATCTTGATATGTCTGAAAAATAGCAAAAATCCCTTGATTAGTTATTAAGGAAGATCATGGTAGAAAGTGGGGATTAGAGACTGTTCTTGTCTTCTCTATTGCTCTGCCTTATATCCTCTTGGCTGCAAAGAAAAATAAAGGAAGAAAAAAGAATTACTGACTTCTAAAGGAGGTAAATTTTAAGCATATTGTCAGGAAACCCCTCAGAGAGATGGTATTTTTAAGTACAGATATCAATGAGGTAGTAGAGCAAATTACTTGTATATTTGGGAGAAGTATGTTCCGAGAAAAAGAGAAAAAGGAAAAACTTGAAGTTGTCTTGATAAATTTGAAATGCCAAAAGATCAATTCAGTTGGAGGGGAAACAAGGGTTGAGAAGAATAGAACAAAAGGTTAGAAAACTATCAGGGATGCAAAGGCCATTGGAAGTATCTCATCTTTCACACTAAACGGTGGAAATCCCTTGATAATTTTGAACACAAGGGTTATATGAACTTCAGTTTTAAGGGAATCACTTTGGATAATTGGTTAAGAATAGGGTATTAGTTCAAAGTAGCAAAAGGAAATCAGGTAGAATATTGTTGCAATAAACCCATAATAATCTCATAGGTATATTTTTTCTAAGCCTATCATTTTTACATTTACAAACTTCATTTTTCTTTATTCTGACTCATGAGATATCTAGTTTGATTTCACATTGATCAGCTCAATACATTTTGAAATATCCAACCTGTCAGTTATTGTTGTACTAAAAATCACACTTTTATAAAGTTCAAAAAATTAAGTTCTTAAATTCTTCAATCTTTGTGTATTATTACCCACGCTTCTTTGTTAGAGATCATGGTTTTAGCCAGAAATGCCTTGGCTAGGAGTCATTTGCTAGAAGCTAATCTAGTCAACAACGTCATTTATTAAAGTCATTTTATGAATGATAATTTCAGTAAAATATTATACTACCTTTTAGATGTTTTAGTGAATTTTTATTTATTTTCTAAATTATGCTAGTAGTTAACATTCAAACTTTTTTTTTTTTTTTTGCAGTCCATTTTAGGTAGTACCCGAATTGCAAAATCTCTACCAATAAATCATATTTTAAGGAATGTTATATTATAACAAAAAAATTGAAATATTTAAAAATACTTTTGTAAAGAATATAACATAGCAAATATTTGATTTCTACTTGATTGAACTTCCAGTGACCATTTTCTTTAAGTGATAGTTTAATTCATATTTTACCAGCACAATTTTGTTGCAGCAGGGAGATATATTTTTCTATGCCTGTTTTGATTTTAGGAGTATAAGCCAGTTGTATATTGGGCTAGGCATTATGGTAACCACATCACTGAGCTGCAGGTAGATAAATCCAAGGAGCTACAATCTCATCTTTTTTCATTCTCTTTCAGACTCAACAGAAGATGTCATATGGATAAAATAAAGTTAAAAAGAAAAAAAGATCTGCAGGGGGAATCAAAAGATAATACACAGCCAAGAAGGCGAGTTTTCTCTCTAATGATGCCATGGTCACCGTGACCTTCCACTGCTCTTAACAAGGTGGAAGAAAGTCTGCTTAACACTTTACCATGGAGCTGTTATTTTTCCACCTCAGTGGGCTCATTTTTTTAGGACACATAGAAAATTTTTACTTTCAACATGGCTAGACTACTTTTGTGCATAAGGAATGGGAAAATAAGTTTGAGGAAAAATATTAAATCATTTTGAAGCAATCTAATACAAAACCATTTTTGACCCTCATTTTAAAAAAAATTATGATCAATTCAAATATTTACTTCAGCTTTTATTGTAATACTCCAAAGTTTTGCTTGATGTATATTATGATGGAAAAGGGATGTCTCCTAATTTTATAAAATTCCATCAAATACAACACTAATTGGCAGTCACCACCACATATGTCCTCCCAGGAGAAAAAAAAAAATGCCATTGGGACTGTATTATACCCAACTTTAGGCCACCATATTGCTATAGAGAACAGTAACAAGCAAAATGCTTTGCACATTGTGGATAGTCAATAATTGTTTGGATGTTGACTACTAGCAGAGTATTTAGGGGACATAAGCAGAAGCACACATATTTTAATAATAACAAATGATAACAACATTAAATTCATCTGTACTGCATGCATTTTAAAAAAAAATATTTCTTTATTTGTTTTAGTTGTACACAATGCCTTTATTCTTACGTGGCGCTGAGGATCTAACTCAGGCCATGCACATGTTAGGTGAGCACTCTATCGCTGAGCCACAACCCTAGCCCCTGCATGCATATTTGATAAGTGTTATGATTTGGATCTGAAATGACTGAGAAAGCTCATACGTTGAAAATATGATTCCCAGTGCAGTAAGGTTCAGAGGTTGGCTTTTAGGCAATGATGGATCCTAAAAGGCCTGACTTCATCAAGTAGATTAATCCAGTGATATCTGGATGGACTATTGGAAGCAGGACCTAGTTTGAGAGTATAGGTCACAGGGGGGTGTGCCCTGGAAGGGCCAGCTCTGCCCCACTCCATTTCCTGACTGTCATGAGCTGAGCAGCTTTCCTCTAACACGCCTTCTGCCATGATGTTCTACCTTACCTCAAGCCCAGAGCAATGGAGACAGCCAACCACTGACTGAAGTATCTGAAGATGAGAATCAAAATAACTCTTTCCTCTTCTGTGTTGTTCTTGTCAAGGTATTTTAGTCTCAGAGACAAAAAGAAAAAAAAAATAAACCTGAATAACGTAACAAGTAAACAGACAATTACATGAGCATTTTATACTTAAAATAAGTATAACTAAACACAATTTAGCAGATATGTTTCTACATGTACAATTTGCCAGCGTTCTTGGATTTCTTCACGATTCTGAGTTAGGCTTACTTTGAGTAAAATATCTCAAAGTGAAAATAACCCGCAACTCCCACAAATGAAGCAACTGTGACTCTGAAGCTCACTAGTGCTCCCACCAGGCAGATGAGAACAGATTCAGGGTCAGCAGAATGATAAAGACTAATAAACCTAGATTTGTTCAGTTGTGAGCCAAAAGGATCGTCTGAGATGAGGAAATAGATAAAAAAAAGATAAAGGTCAGAAAAAGATAAAGGTCAGTGGGGTGGTGAAGATTCAAAAAACATCTGAACATAAATTAAATTTTAGTTTTTTTTTAAATTTTAATTTAAAATTAAGGTCCATCAACAACTGAAAATATATATAAATTTAAAAGAAAAAGTAGGAAGCAATTGTAAAAAAGCTAGACTAAGAGATCAGTTTATTAGGCTAATGGCTAGGTTTCATATACATACTTAAAGAAAAACAGGAAGATGGACAGAAGATAAATTGAGTTTCATTGACCCTTACAATGTAGAACTAAGAGAAGTCTGTTGACTATGTATGCCTGGGTGTGGCTCAGGGCTCCCAGAGATTATGCAATTTTGAGACACATTAGACATAACTGAGTAAATTGCTATGTATTTCCACGTCAAATTCTCACTTGCCTAGTAATGGTGTCATCTGAAGAAGATCATCACCATGGGAAATTTGGAGAGGTACAGGTTGACAATCAGTGGTAATGGTTTCATGATGTTTCCATTTAGTTAAGGACATATGAAAAATTCAATATTCATTACTTAATTTGTTCTTCTCTGTTTTTCTTCAATAAACATCTGTAGATCTGTTTTGCAAGCCAAGATTATGCTATTTGTACCATTCCATTAATAGAACTCTTTAGCATACTAAATTCTTATGCTTATGATAGCATGTCTATCCATATTTTAGAAAAATGCTAAAGTTATGAATATGTCTAAAATCTATGATAGGACTAAATTTATGATGGACATAAACCCAGGGCTGGCCTGAGGCAAAATGATCATAATAAAATAGAAAAAAAAATGTAACAGATATTTAAGCAAGTTTGTTTTTATAATTGTGTGGCTCTTGCTTGTGAATATATTCTTTTTAAAAATATTTTTAGTTGTAGATGGACACAATACCTTTATTTTGTTTACTAATTTTTTAATGTGGTCCTAGGGATTGAACCCAGTGCCTCAGGCAAACTAGGTAAGTGTTCTCCCACCAAGCCACAACCCCTGCCTGTGAATATATTCTTGAACAACCAATAGACACTAGTAATATCTGAAGTAGTCTATACTGGCATGGAATAAGTTTTGTAGATAAAATAATAAATACCATTTTCCAAGTCAGAAAGGCAATAAATAAGTAAATAAGACAAATAAACAAGAAAAAAATCCTTTACTGAGTGTCTAACTTGGGCAAAATACTATGTTAGGTGGTTACCAGAAAGTATTTTTAGTTTTTACAACCATGATATGAGATAGGGTATTGGTTTCTTAGCTTTAATCTAAGGGTAGAATATTTAGCCATATAAAGAAAATCTATGCAAGCTAAAAAATGCTTATTTTTGCTGTGCCATGTTCTAATAAAGGTACACTTTGAGGACTCTATCCATAATAGGTAGATTGCTTCAGTTTGAGTTTGGTAGGTTAATGACTTGGCAAGGACTTTTCACCTGCACCATAGTATCCCTCTTCTCTGCATGTGAGTGCATATCAAGTGATAAACTAAAATCAAAGGAAATAAACAGAAATATAATTTGTGTTTGAAAGTGAATTTGGAGGAAAAAATCTGGGAAAACATTGGTCAAATATATAGAAACATTGCATAGCACTTACATATTTTGTTATACATCATATGTTTTCTTTTTCTTTTTCTTTTCTTTCTTTTTTTTTTTTTTCAGGAGGTGATACTATAGTGATCTAAGAGAATTTTGAATTTCAAGAAAGCTCCATAGCTACCAAAGTGGTGCTACATTATTGTTCCCATTTGAAGCTTAAGACAAGTAGAGCATATGTTGGTCACAAGGCTAGCAAATAGAGACAAGAAAGCTGTTTTAATCCATACTCCATGTCCATTTTGCTCTGATGCTAGCAGCCATAAACTTCAGTTGTGTTGGAGATGGGCTAGAAACAATCTTTCTTCCCAAGGGTCTTTTCTTTGATATTTTTTCCCCTTTGAACCTGAGAAGAGATTTACTTTATTTTATGACAAAGTTGTCAAGTAGTAACAGGAAGACAATCCCAGTGTGGAAATGGATTAATGAAGACCTAACGGGAAATTTAGAATGAAAAAGAATGCCATAGAACCTTTAAAAATAGAGGTACTTCCCTGTCTTGGGGACATTAAAGGTCTCATCTATAAATGCCACTTGCAATAAATTGAACTACACTCAGATCATTCACCTTGGGAGAATGAGTCAAGCAAAGTGTGAACTTCAAGCTGTCACCTTTGGAAATTGTGAGACCGACCTAAGACTTTACCTCTAGCAATAAAAATTGAGAAGTTAAAAAATTAAATGAAATAGCTGGATGTTGCTTTTAGTGGAATTGATGTCTTTAGTTTAAATCACTGCTGGTAGAAGAATATAATAAAGCACTGTTTTTATTGACTTGAACTAGATCTCAAATGCACTTTTGACAAGCTACAACTTATCCGTGAAAATAAATGTAAATGCTATTAAGGAATCTGGACTATACCCTGTAGGTTAAAGTTGGGGTGACGACATCACTTTGAAATTTACAGTGGGCAACTCTGTCAAGGAAAGATCCTATTCTATTCTTGTATTTCTATGTCATCCCATACTTGTTCTTACATTTATTAACTTTTACATTTTAATGATGCATTCCTCTAAATAAACAAAAGGATTTTAGCTTTCTGAGGGTGGGGGACTGGACCTTGTTCACTTTTCTACCAGCACATTCCACACTGTTTTAATGAATGTTAGAATAAGTCATGGGGTTTTTGTTTCTGAAAACTATCATGGCGGCTTATAACCTGGTTCAAAGTGGGAGACGTTGGAAGCAAGAAAACTGGGATTATTACTGGTAGGAGGGGAAAGATAACATTAGCCTGCTTTAATCCAGGATCAGTGAAGTTTGAAAGAAGGCAATGAATTTAAGCATTTTATTAAATAGAATCAAAATTAGTTGGTGACTAGTTAAAAAAGTGAGGATGGGAGAGAGAGAGCGATTAAAGTTTTTACTTGTGCTTCTGTCTGGTTGATTATATGAGTAGAGATTAAATTAATAAATGTTAAGGATGCATCAAGAAGCAAGTCTAGAGAATAAGGGTAATGACATTTAACACTTAATAGTGTTATGTCCTATATTCAGGAGTATACCAGTATCCATGTCTAGGTAGCTTTTCTTCTCCCACACACTGTAGTTTATCACCATCAGGATTTAAGTATCTTTTGCAATTCTTTTATCCTTACCTCCTTTCAAAGTCATTCTTTCATAATTAAGCACTATGTTATTCTTTTAGGATGAGTTATTTTCCTTGTCAAATATATTTTCCTAGAGCAAGTTCTTCTGAGTTATTTATATAAAATGTGTTTAGCTTTGTTGTCATGACTGAAAATAACTTTTGTTCTCAACCGTCCTTAGCAGTTTTTGAGAGAAAATGTACAGCCAACTTCCAAATAGCACACAAGTCAATTACTTTGTTCAGCCTTGATTTATTGACTGAGATGTTGTCCATAGTCATCACTGCTATCTTCTGGGGTTATGATAAAAAGAAAAAGGCAGAGATATGAGAAGACACATTTATTTTTAAGACCCTGCCCCTAGGCATTCACTAAATCTTCTTGAGCCTCAGTTTCTCTGTCTGTAATAATTCCTTCCTAATCATGTGGCAGAAAAAAAAGAATGAAATGATGGAAGACAAAGTTTTAATTACAAATTTCCATTAATTGCTTAAATGTTGGTCTAATTTGTATTTAATTTTTTCTTACGTATATAAGATGGAGAATTCATAAATAACTGTGAAGAGCAGAGAGTTACCAAAATAAAGCAATGAAAAACTGTATTTTTTAAGTGTAGGTAACACTAAGATTATAAATTGTCAAATACATTTTATAAAAGTGTCAGAATTAAAAAATAGTTCAAAAGGCTAAAATAGTGAATTGGAACTAATAAGACATTGAATAGGGTAAAAAGTGAAGTTGACAAGAGTTATAAAAGGCCTAGGGACTTTGAGTTGACTCCTCCTCTAATTAATCAACAACATGGCTGCCTAAAAAGAAAATCTGATCTCATCTGCATTAATAGAGGTGGAGGGTCCTGAACAAAAAAGGTGACGGCCTATCATTGTACTTGTCACTCGTCGGATATCATCCATGCCGAAGAAAAAGGAGAATTAGCATAAAATGGTTTAGCGATGAAATATTATATAAGAGATAGTCAAGGAATTTGAGAAGTCTAAATTGAGTATTAATTTCATCTTCTATGAAATGATATGGGGAAAAAGACATGATCTAGCCTACTGTTCTCACTACTGCATTATAAAAGTCCACGTTAAAACTTAATTTAGTAAGACAAGAAGCATTTTAATATGCTTATGGAGTCTTTGGGTTAAGATTCAATAAAAGCACAGTAGGACTGACTCCTCCACATAATGCCCTTTGGGGTGATTAGATAGCTCAGTGTTCCTCCAATGGCTGGGTTATAGAAAAATTGGGCAAGGGGAACTCCTTCCAACAAAGCTTATTTACTGATAGGTCTGGTGCCTGGATTGAGATGGCAAAAGGACAGTCATATAAACTGTCAATCATGGCAGCTTGTGTTTCCTCTCCAAAATGGTAAACTGGAGGTAACCAAGCTTCCAACATGGCAGTTCTGTACTCCAAGAGTGAATGCTCCAGTGAAGAAGGCAGAATCTTCATGGTCTTTGATGAGCAGTGAGGGAAATCAGAATTTCACTTTTGCAAATTCCATGTGAAAAGTTGTTAGCCTATACAAATTCAAAGGATGGGGACAGTTGTTACCATGTTTTGCGAGTTTTCAATTCTCAGATACTGTAACACTTTATCTCACGTCTACATAAAAACAAGGCTGATTTTGGCTCAAAGTAAAAAAAAAAAAATAGTTTACCTTACATTTGAATACTTGAAATATTCTCATAATGTGACCTGTGATAATATTATTCAGCATGTGCATATGTTACATATGAGATTTAAGAGCATATAAAGAGCTCATTATACTGTGAATCTCAGGAGACTTAAAAAAAACCTTGCCATTTGAATTACTAATACTTATTGGTGGCAGTATTCTAAGTAGAAAAATCACATGAAGGTATCTTTAAAGTAATATCCAAAAAATGGACAAGAGGCCAAATGAGAATGAATCACTCGTCACAGATGGGTCTTCATCAATAAAAATGTGAGAAGTCATTAAACAGGACAAAAAGTTGTCTAAATTAAGAATATTCTTCCCACAGGCAAGAATGGATACATGGCAAAGAACTGTATGGCTGTCTCTGTGACTTTATGTTTTACGAGGATGCCTAAATTATACAAAGGGGAAACAGAAATTAAGAGAACATCCTTTTATTTTCTACGAGAGAAGGTAATGCAGAGTGGTTTAACTGATAAAGGAGACATTTTTACTTTCAACAGTGAATTCAAAGAGTCAGTCTTTTATTATAGAACCATAGCTAAGAAGGAAAGGGAGATTGCTAAGGGCCAGGGGTGAAAAGCAGAACCAGGTCCAAATAAGTTAGGAGTTGTCAGTTCAATAAAGGCCACGTTTCCAACCAGAATTGACAGGTAAGATCAGGCAGGGTTTCAGAAAATTTGGAAAAAAATGCTAGATATAAACTGAATAAGCTAAACACCTACCTGAAGATGGGTTTTTAGATATTCTATGCATGTAGGACAGGTCTATAAGCTTAGGCAGAAGATAGGTACCATGGAAATAGAAAGTGACAGGAATGAGTTGCATGATTCTTTCCACACCCAGGGAGAAAACAGTGAGAATGTGGTTCAACCATTCAGCAGGGATAACCAAACATACTGGCATCTTCCTATATCATAATGGAAGAAATTTAAGTAAACCGAAAAGGAATAACACTTGACAAATCCAGGTCATGTTCGATCTACTTGTAGTCAAATATCAGACAAAGGCAATTATAAATAAAATGGTCTCCAAACCAAATATTTGTGAGAATCTCAGATGTCAATATTTTAAACTAGCTGTTTATGTGGATCCAGGATAAGGCAGTTAAGAGAAGTGAGCTCCCCTGTGGGCATAATGCACAACTATGGCTGGGATGGAGCAAGGATAGGCTTAGGGAAGTAACAGGGCATTTAGAACTAAAGACACATGCCTTGCATCAAACCTTACACATATTAGGCAAATTAACTGGAAAATTTGCATATTATGGCATAGAGTTGTTAGGAGAAACAAATAAATTTGTATTTTCAAAGTAGATAGAACAGTGTATATAGAAGATATAAATATTGACTGAATAATATATCTTCCCAAAGTTGCTCCCTGTTCCCTTCCTGAGCAACTTCATCTTTCTTCAGCCATATGTCCTTCATTACATGGACTACTTGCATTCAGCTTTTATATTCTGGTTGCTATATTTAGATGTTTTAATTGACTCCTCTCAAAAGGCAAGGTGTGTGGCTCCATCATTACTCCCGTTTAGCACATTGTTCATTGTAATTTGCTCTTCAGGGTTTAGTGGCTTTGCTTGGTTGGTTACATTTGCCCAACACAGACAAGCCTACACTTCCCAAATATGAGCTTTGGGAAGAAAATCAAATCAATAACGTCTGTTTATAAGTCTGGAAATTAGTGAACAAGTACAATGTAAGTGTAATTCAAATGATATGTGATTTTTTTAATGCAAATTCAATAGAATTGACGTTTTAACTATAGTTTTACAAAATGTCGTTTTTCACCCATTCATTTTTCAATTTTTAGCTTTGATTTTGCATTGCTCATGAAAATGCTTTAATTTAAGAAGAGTTGTAATCTTAAAAAGGAGGTTAATCAATTTGTTAGTCTAAGCTAATTAATTTAATTTAAGTTGATTTTTATGGTGTGTTTTTCTAAAACTAGATTCTTTGACAGAGAAGCAAATCAATGGATATTGATGCTTCCAAAATTTCTTTAATTACCACAGAGACAGACTAATAAAGTCAAGCATTTTTCTTTTTTTTTTTTAGTGTACATAAACACAAATTAATAAAAACATCTTAGAAGATGGAGGTAAGAATTAAAAATAATTAAAATCATCTGTAATTTTTGTATAATATAAATTTATGTGCTTTCCTTCAAATTACAAATATATGCATGTATGTATATGTATATATTTCATTCACACATATATTTGCCATATATGTAATACTATATATTCTTTTAACAATGCAATTATAAATTAACATTATATATATGCATACACACACAAATACACATTTATATCTTATGTATGAAGAACCCTTAATATGTTTCAATTTGCATGAGGCAAAATACTGGTACTTTGGATACATTCTAATAACAAAGTCAGGGTTAAAATATATTAAATATATGCTTTTCAGTACTTCTCTCATATATTTTCTCACTGAAATGGTCAAAGGATGGTTGAAATGGAGAAAAACCTGCATTATCACTGAAATATTGTTGTAAGTCTAATCTAGGTCCCAGTAAAGTTAAGGCCATTCTATATAACATACAAGATTATCAAGAGAAAAAAAATTTAAACATTACCGATAGACTGTATGTGAGGAATCTGAAGAAGACTCACCAGTGGTGCTAAGCATAGATCTGAAGGTGACCGCATGTCCCCTCACAGTCCATAGTTGAGAACTGAGGTAGGTCCCTGGCTATGCCCACTTGCAACTTTGGTGGGGAAATATATTTTCTTGCTATTCTGTGTGGTCCTGTGTCCACCACCATTCTACTGCTCTGGTAAAAAAAAAAAGAGTAAATTTTATCATTTAACTGACAGTACTGTCACTCTCTGTAATTAATATTCATTGTAGAAAAAAATTTAATGACTATTTTTTCTTGGTAATTTAATTCCACCTTTCTCTCTATCAAGTGTGTACAAACGGCAGGTCTATGAGACCAAATGCCTATAAGAGCAAAAATTAGAAGACTTCAGACCCTTTGTAGAATAAAAAATTTAGATTAAATCGACCATGGATTGGGCTGGACACTTTTGACTATATTACAGATGTGGAGGTAAACATAGCAAGCTCAGGGCCTCAGATTTTAAACTTAAGAGAGAACCAAATATTTTTATTATATCTGTAAAAGAATCTCGTTAGCCTTGAGGTTAAGTTTGTAAAAATAAAATCCAAAGCACATTTTTCTGTCAATTCCATTCTTAATTTGGAGGTAGACAATATATATATTTCCCAAAGATCATTTTTCTTAATTTGTTTTTTTTTAATTCTGATGCTGTTGGATTGGTGAAATATCTCATTTTTTTCTGAAAATAATTTTTTTTCTTAAAGTTTTATTCTGTCCCCTGAATTATCTTACATATTTAATAATCTTTACTTTTTATTACTTCATCTTTTTGTCATACTGAAAGCTTTTTGAAAATATCTAATTATTCCCGCTTTTCTTGTCTTTTTTTGTACCAGGGAATCAACCCAAAGGTATTCAACCACAGAGCCACATTCCCAGCTTTTATTTTTTTAGTTTTTTGAGACAGGTATTGCTAAGTTGTTTAGGGCTTCACTTAGTTGATTCAAACTTTAGATTCTTGTGCCTCAGCTCCTAAGCCGCTGAGACTACAAGCATGCACCATCAGCTATGTTTACTTTTCTATTGTTTTTCTTATTGTTGATTTTCATTTGAATCTAAAAATGTGAAGATGGAAAGAGACCAAAGCAGCAACATACTGAGAACTGATGCCTGATTGTCTTCACTTTGGGGGATATGGTGGAGACTTGGACTTTATGCTTGACATTTCTACAGGTCAGCAGGAATAGCACATTACTCTGGGATGCCAAACAAGCCCTTCATCATTTACTCAGTTTTTAAAGCAAAAAACCTTAACTTTTACTGAGAAGAAAATGTCTGCTATGAGCTATTGGACTATGTAGAACTGGAAGAGAAATGTGTGAGGGGGGTTTGCTCATACTTATATACACATACTTATATATGTAGGCCTCTTGTTGCCTTCATTGTGAGTCCTACTTCTTATTCCAAATTTTGTTTCCATTGTTCTCTTCCAGTTTTGGACTTCTTATTTAAAACCATTCACTCTCCCGCCCCCCACCCCCCACCCCCGCCCCATGACAGTTCTCTTCAAGCATATATTTCATGTTTTTATGCCATGCTTTATCAGCATCCTCTTCTAACAACATATGCTTTTTTTTTTTTTTTTTTTTTTTTTTTTTTTTTTTTTTTAATTACTGATTCAGGGCTTTTCTTTCTTTGTTAAAAATTTAAGAGACTTTAAGAGGTTGAGGTGATTAGTTCATGGAGCACATCTGACATCTTGTATCAACTTATTTATTCATATATAAATAGAGTAATATTCATACATACAGTTTTGAAATTTTCCTATTCTTTAGTTATAAAAATACACTTTTGTTTGTAAGCACTTTCCTGTAACATTTTTATAATTATATGAAACATTTTATAGATGCACACAAATTAATAGGCTTATTTGGAATAAGTCACTTTCTCCATTTTAAAAAGTGATCAATTCATTTCCTTGTAATTATATATTTGTCCTTGACAAGAATTGAACTCTTAGGATAAATGGCTAGAAGTTAAATTACAGAGTGAATAGGTTCCTGTGTTGCCAAATTGCAATATGAAAAGCTTTTGTAATTTATATTTCCACCACAAGAGGAAAAGAATAATAAAAGTCCTTTGGGTTTTATTATTTTAAGGTGGCACAATATGTAGTAAGTACGTAGAGCATGTGTTTGCTTACTTTGCCTTTCTTTGATGACTGCACATTGGTGAATTTGAATTGTTTGTTCACACTCTTTGCCCATATTTCTATTGGACCTTTATCATTTTTCAAATTGATTTTAAATATAGGTACCTATATTAAAAATATGAATCTTTATCTCTTTATTTCCCTTAACATTTTCTAATTTTCATTTGCCTTTAATATTTTCATTGGTTTTACTTTATTGATCTAAAGTTATGTTGTAGAGAAAAAAACTACCAAATTGTTCCAATATATTATCTCCATTAGTATCATGCATTAAAATTTACCTTTTCCCCAAAAGTAAGGTGTTTTATATATAATAGTCACTTTTATTTTTGTATTATCATTTTTATTTATTAACATTCAAATATTTCGTTTGTTTACAATTTATTGTGGTAGCCCATGTGAACAATTACCTAAATTAAATTTTTGCCAAATATTCAATCAAATGGTATGAAATAACTCAAATGTTGTTGAGGGGAGCTGCCATATTATAGACATCAATAAGGAATTGAGGGAGTTGGCAATTGTACTCTTCTATGCCATTCCAATCGTCTATTGGATATGGTATCTTCTTCCCAGAATGAGGCAACATATGGGCATTTTTCTTGTTGCTGTTGTTTTTAACAGCCCTGGCAGGTGAGGGGTCTTTTCTGTAGGTCACTGTCTACTTAATGTGGTGGCTGGATACTCTTCTCAGATACGCAACACAGCCAAATGCATAACACCTGTACAATTTCAGCATCCAAAAGGCTCCATTTCAGCCTCTTTCACCCTAAATTCCTGATATTTTGATATTTTGAAAACCTGGATTTTAAGAAAACTGGATCACCTAGAGTGCATTGTTCTTAACATTATCCTGAGACTTCCAAGATAAAGGAACTCTCAGTTTCCTTCACAGGATAGTGTCAAGAGAATGGAGTGTGTCACTACAACTTTTCAAGTTGGTTTCCTCTGTGTCCATGCATCAGGGAAAAGTAGGTGAGGAAATTATAAAGGAAATTGCTATATTATTTTCTCAGTTCCTATTTCCTGAAGTCAGTTTGGGCTATAATATGATTTGGAACACAGATTATTTCATTTATTACTTTTCAGCCCAACTCCACCTTATTCATGCTACTTCATCCTAGATAGCATTATTGAATAATCAGACTTTTGTTTATTAGATAAGTTTTAGTGTCAGTTTTTTTCCATTTTCTATGTTTCCCCATTCCTCCATCAATGCTTTTTGGTATCATGATAAGAATTTAAGTGAAATCCCAAAATATCTGTTTGCTCTTTTTGATTTGGAGCCAGTATTCTACAGCTTCTAGATTAAGTTGTTGAAACTGATTAGTATTCTGAACACAACAGAATAGTGTTTGATATGTTATACACATTTAATGTTATATACTTTCAATGTTTAACAAAACTGCCTTTAGAGAAGAAAAAAAAATCTGTATTGATAACCTAATGTAGAACATAAAACAATGATTATTATAAGTCAAAATAGGACAAAAGAACAATTCCAAGCTTTTAGAATTGGACAAAACTGGATTCAATATTGCCATCAGCTTTTAATTTTTTAAAAAATATTTATTTATTTGCTTTAGTTGTACATAATGCCTTTATTTTTATGTGCTGCTGAGGATCGAACCTGGGCCGTGCATGTGCTAGGTGAGCGCTCTACTGCTGAGCCACAACCCCAGCCCCAGCTTTTAGTATTTATATGACTATGAGCCTTTTTATCCTTCTGAGTTTTAGCTTCCTCATATGTGAGGTTTCAGTGTGATTCAGGACAGACACTGAGCAGCTTTCTTTCAAATGCCCCATAATTTACAGCCATGTTTATTAGACCTTTGGTATGCAAAGCAGCAATAGCATCAATGAGGAATTCATTAGGAGTGGGAATTTGTTGACCCCAACCAACCTGAACCACTAAATCAGAAATTGTGATGGTGCAGTCCAGCAGTATATAACTTAATAAACTCTCCAAATAATTGTGATGCATGCTCCAGTTTAAGATACAATGATTCACATCATACTGTTGCTTGTATGTGATTTTTCAATAAATGACCATAGTGAATCAAAATTAAAATACACTCTGATAAAAAAAAAAAAGATGGTAGAATGAGTTGGATATCATTACCCTAAGTGCATGTATGAAGTCACGAATGGTGTGAATATACTTTGTATACAACCAGAGATATGTAAAAATGTGCTCTATAAGTATAATATGAAATGTAATCCATTCTGCTGTCATTTCTAACAACTTAGAATAAAAAATAAGTTTGAAAAAAAAGAAAGTAAGGTGGTAAGAAAAAGCTAAGTAAAAAAGTAAAATTAAAAAAAAAAACTGTTAAAAGTAGCATAAAACTTGAACAGATCAATAAAAACAGAAGACACTGGAAATTCCCCTCCAAAATGGGGTCAAGGCTAAAAAATAAAATAAATAAATAAATAAACGAACAAATAAATAAATAATCTGTTTCCTGACAGTGGCCCCAAGTCACAGGGACTGCTAGAATTTTTTATCTAGGGGCTAGGGAAGATTATTACCCCCTAATTTAAATTTAGAGGATCAGTGGGAGAGAAAAATAAAATGTTTTGTGTTACAATGAAAAAAAAATTAAAATACAAGTAAAAATCATCATGGCAACTGCACATGACAAAGTAATTATAGACATAAAATATTTCATTTCTAATTTCCTTATGGACTAAATGGATGATATGTAATGCTTAACCAGGATAAGGTAATGATTGACAAGCATCATCCTAAGCATCAAAATGCTCACCATCACCACTAGCCTCATAGCACCCAGCAACATTTCAGCTCTTAACATAAAGTAAGGTCTAGTCTACTATATTTTTTTCTAACTGCATCTCAAATATAGGCCAATAGATTGTAATTTTTCCATGTCACTCTCCCTTCCACCTTTTTTCTACTTTCAAAAGAGTTACATTTTTCATTAAATTGTTTTGACCATGAGTCAGAAAATATCTCCTAGCCTACACCTGCACATAGTTATCCACATATGGAGAGAGTTGAGATGACTCTGACCTCTTACACTTTGCTTAAGAAACTGCTTTCCCAGAAATTTAATGTGTGAATTCTATGGATTCAATTTTCTTGCATTATAGGTATCAGAGAGCAAGCTGGCAACTGCAGTCTTTGAGGTCAGCAGACAGTATTAATAGACACGCGGTTAGTGTTGCAGCTGTGTTAATGTGAAGTTTGAACCCACTGATTTGGAAAAAAAAAAATGGCAAAATGTATGTGAAACTTTCTGTAACTCCTCACAGTATGAACTTTTACTCAGATTTTCAAAACTGACTTCCTTCTCTACCCTACTCCCTTTCCCACTGGGTGTTATTTTTTTTTAATTCGTGTTTTAAAAAATTGTAGGAATCTATTGTTAAATCTTTATAAAAACGTCTTTTACCTTTTCAAGACATTCATGTAGTGGTGCCTTTTGAAATATCAGATACAGAGTTCCCTTTAGGGAGCCATAAAGTTAAAAAATTTACTTTCTTTTCCCTAAGGTAATATACAGTGGTTTATCATTCACTTTCTAAATTCCTTAATTTGATTCCCAAGAAGTAACCATTTTATGTGCATTGTCAAATATCTGACAAGAACCTACTTATTTTAAAGCTGTTAGAATAGCTCTCAATATTCCTAAGGGTTTAAATTTTGAAGGTTTCTTTTAATGACTGTTTCAAAACTTTTGTATCTCTTTGGAATACAGAGATAGCAACTGTCAATGGAATGTGCTTGAGTTTTTCTGATTGCAGATCAGTTTGAAACTTCCAATTTAGCATTTAAAGAAGATTTGACATCATGAAAAGAAAAACAAACAGATAAATGAAGACTATATTTCAATAGCAAGAAGTAATTTTACCTTTTTAAATTATATGTCCTTACAGTCTTCGGCTGACAGGCACAAAAGCCAGCAGAGAGGCAAGGTAAAAAGAATGGGCTTTGGAGATAAAAAAGAAATGACTGCTTTATCATATCTAGCTGCATTTTCATGTCACCTGACCTCTGTGAATCCAATCTCCTAGCTGCAGGGTAGAGATGTAGCACCTATTTTATATGGCTAATTTACAAAGGAAAGTTAAGGTAATATATGCGAAGTACCTAACACCATGCTTAGTGTATATGGGGATCTCAATAAATGTATTTGCATTTCATTTCCCCTAACACAACAGTTAAACACACCATGGGGGTGCATTTGTATTCCCCAGTGAACTCTGGTAAATATGGATTATCTTGACCCTACCACCCACGTTTCTGATTAAATTGTTCTGGGCTAAATCCTGGGTATCTGTAGTGTGCAAAGCTCCCCAGGTGACTGCAATGAGTGGTCAAGGTTCAGAATCTGTACAAAAGCACCAGTCCTCAAACTATTATAAGCTTCAGAAATGCTTGTGGAGATTTTTTCAAATTTTATGTGCCCGGCCTTTAACCTTGGAAGACTGATTCAATAGAATGGGACAAATTAGGTTAGGGGTTTCAGGAAGATAGTGACACCAAAGGTGTCACTCTTATGGAATGTCTAAAAGCTTAGAGCTGCTCAGGTCACCTGAATTCTGCCTTAGCTTTAGAATCATTTCTGAGTGACTCTCCTAAATTTTCTCATTTGATGACAATTATGTAAAATAGACAGCAAAAATTGTCACCTCTACTTGACAGTTCAAAAGACTTGAATTTGGAAAAATGAAATAGTCTTACACTTAACATGCTGTAAGTGAAAGATAAGACTCACATTTGGGTTGTGTAATGATAATAATAATTATTAAACCTATCAAGAACTTACTATTGCTAGGCATTGTGTTAAGCACTTTGCATTAATTCTGTTAATACCAACTGACTTATGCAGCTATTATTTTACTCCCTCTTTATTTTATAAGCAAGAAAACCACAGCCTAGTAATAAATAGTAACTTGATTGACACCACAGATCTAGAAATGCAAAAATTAATTTTTAAAATGAGTTTTCTCTGCTGCCAACGTCCTTACACATCATCATCCACACTTCCTATCTCCTCCAGAAGTTCCAGGGTCCTCTCCACTCCTTCACACTGCTCTGGAAGTCTCACTGTCACCATTAGACAATGTCTGCAGAGTGTTTTTCAGTATTCTAATTCTTAGGAAAAGTATGTTCAGTATTACCATTTCTTAAAACCATCTGACCCTGACTTTGACTCTGATACTCAAACTCCCTTCCAAACTCCAATCCAAACTTTAGTTTTAGGAGCTAGACTTTTGGAATTTCTTGGTTTATGTAAATTTGGAAGAATCTAAAGATAGTTATGGCTTCAGTTTTTGCTTAATTTAGTAAGAAATGAAATGGTGTCACCAGGACATGTTTTGCTCTGTATCTTGATCAATTCCTACTCTCTTCCTTAATATGTTGACTTGTTCTTAGAGAGATTGACTTTTATGATTGTAAAATGACTCAGCTTGATGTTCTAAAGAACAAAGGACAAAATCTGCTCCCCACAGATCCAACAATCATCCATAAACTCAGTCTTGTTACTTATCATGGGTCAGATGCCCATCTGACCCATGATGAGGTGAGGCTTCCCTACACATTCTAAGCTACAATTCAGTTGTTTGTTCTATTTGTCACAACAATCTCATATTTATATAAATCATTATATTTCACAACATGTGTTCATATATGTCTTAACTCGCTTCCACTATTCTTTAATTTATTCCTAATAAAATTCACTGCCTCTATGTTTCTTATCTTTGGAGGTTGTTTTTGGCCAATATATACTAATATTCAGAACAAAGTCATAGAAGACTTAAAGGTTAGATAGGCAAGGTCTACTGCCCATCAAGAGAATCACAGAATGGTTCCCTGGCAGGGAAATTGGGTTAAACTGGACTTTTCTTTGTTCCATTTAATAAACTGATTTTGCCATAGCTTCCTAAATACATGGTTCACATCCAGGAAACATACACGCTAGCCTATAGTGATTATTAATTTGGCTTAGAGACTTCAGCATTATGAGCCCTGCTGCAGTAATTCCAGGTAATAGCAGCTTTTGAGTCAAACATAGTGACAAGTCAAACTAAGCCTATATGGCAGACTGAAAATTATACTGTGAAATTTCTATTATTTTTCTTACTGATCAGGGGCCCTTGCCAGAGAAGAGAGAAATCTTTGAAAAATAGTGTCTATTGAAAATGCTTTTCAGCCCCACTGAAGAGCAGTCAATTCATCCAACTCATATCTAACATATTATGCCTTTTCATTCATAATAGAAGAATAATGTTTTCACAGGAATATAACTAAATTTGTAATAATATCTTAACTTTTAAGATACTCAGGGAACACATTTAGAAGTTAATATTTTGCAATTCATCAATTGATAATATTTTTACAAAAAAATCCCAGATATTTGAATCTTAAAATCTATTATTTTCACAATTATGTCTCTAGATCTAGGGGTTTCTCATTTAAAACTTCAAATAATAAATGTAATTATAGAGACTGTAGAGAAATGTGTTGAAAATAATATTCTGATCTTCCTGAAAATAGTTTCCACATTAAAATCCTACCTTATAGTGTTTTTAAGCTGAAGGAAACACGTTTTTTCTTCAATATAATACTTTTATAATTATTCAGAGAATTTTCAGTCTCCTCTGATATCATAATTAATGAAAAGAGTTGGTTCCTATTTGTATTAAGCTTGTGATGATTTTTTATTTTTGTCTTATGTAGAAGCCTCTTTAATGAGACAATCAGAATAAAAACTTTACCTCTTCGCGATCCTGAGAGGCTTATCTATTCTAGTATAGTCAGAAATTTCTCCTCTAATCTGATCCTTGCCTTGACTTTTTCAAAGACTCTGTTTAGACCTATCATAGTATAAAATTTAAATTAGATCTCAACTGAAAAGATAAAAACTAGTTTATGACATTTTTTTAGAAACAGCCAATTTGATGCACAGCGATTCCATTCATTTTTACTAAATATTCCTTTTGTTTAGAAGAAAATAATGAGACTATGATTTCACTAATTTCTCCTTTACAGATACTAGCCCCATGTTATTTGACATGGTGACAAGTTCTGTCTAGGTGCACTTTTATAAATTAGTTAAACACATTAATTCCATTTGTTGTTTCTTTTATTATATCATTTCATAGTGCACAAGTATCAGAATCTTAACTTTCAGTAATACTGGGTCAAATATTTTCATGATTTTGTTTTGCAGAAGAAAGAATTTTAATACTTAATTACCTTTTCTATTGTTTCTGATTATGAAATTAGTACTGCTTGACTATGGATTAAGTACTCCAAGATTTAAAAAGGTAGGTTTATTAATTTTTAATAAAAGAACATCAAAAAGCATTTATGCTAATCCCCTTATTTCAAAATTATTTTCATATCAAAGAGACATAGCAATTTGTACAAATATGGGAAGTCAGGTCAAGGTTCAAAGGTAGGACAAGGTAAGGAAATCATTTGCTTCTACAGGAATGATTCATGTTCCATCAGTTACTCTCTCATTTTCGTTACGTATAAGATCTTAAACAAGGTAAGGTACAATATATGCTATGCAAAGGTTTAAGTTTTAATCATGTGAGACAAGGTGCATAAGTATAAGTGTCTGTTCCTGTGGAAACATAACACATTTTTAAAACTTCAGGCAATAGACAAAAAACATGATTTCTTATTAGTAGGTCAAGGAAGAAGTTTCAGGGAAGATTGTGCTTGATCTTCATCTTGACAGAAGAGTAAATTTCCAAGTGTAAATAAATGGATAGCTTTTCAAGATAAAGATATACCTCCTTAGAGAACTAAGCAGCTATTATGTTGCTGGAATGTAAGTTGTACATGAAGAGGAGAGCAGCAAGAGAAGAGGCTGAAGACAAGTAGATATGAGAGACCCTGAGTATCATGCTAAAGAGTTTGGGCATTAGCTTTTATCACATGCATTTTGAGTACAAATGATCAGATAAGGAATTTTACTCCAGGTTTTCTTTTCTCAATTTATAGTCTCAGATTCTTTCATGATAACTCTGTGAAGAGGCCCACAAATTTTTATATCTAGTCACAGTTTCTCTTCTGAATTTCATGATTTTTGGTCATTTTCACAGTTATATAACTATCACAAAAATTAAATGTTAATAATATGGTATGTATTATTTTTGTCTCTCCACCTTTCTTTTTATGAGCTATTTCCCATCTTGGTAATGACAATGGCAGTCTCCTGCAAAGACACTGTGTTCTTCCTTATCCCTTCATCCAGCCAAAAGTCATTTGACATTAAATAAGTCACCAAATTCCTCTTAATTGTTCCCTCTTCTTCATATTTGGTTGGCCTGCTCACACTTGTCTTTTTTAGCTAAATACTCTGCTAGAGATGTCTTTTAAATAGCATGTAGTGACGTTTTGTGTAGTCAAAAGAATAGTTTCTCAGTGATGTTGTTTCATCTCATTTCAGAGGGCAATGAGAACTAACTCTTTATTGCAAAAACCAAGCAACAGAAGATTTATGCATGCCTATAATTTCTGAGATTCCAAGGAACTGTATTTATTAAATTACTAGCCTCCTATGTATCATTTTCTTTGCTAAATTTGTAGATACAAGACCCAGCTACTACAGTGTGAAAATAAATTTAATATTCTAACAAATGTTCTTTAGAGGAAGTACTATTTGAAAAGTAAAAATCTGGTTAATGCAGGCACAAAGAAAGGAATTTTGATGCTATTGTATTTGAGTTCCATACTGGCACACTCTTAAAATTCCAGCAACTCCAGAGGCTGAGGCAAGAGGTTAACAAGTTTGAGGTCAGCCTCAGTAACTTAGTGAGATCTTCTGCAATTTAGAGAGACCCTGTCTCAAAATAAACAATAATAAAAATTGGGGATTAGCTCAGTGGTGAAGTGTCCCTCATTTCAATCCCCAGTATCAAACAAACAAATTACAATTTATTGTTTACAGGTCCCAGAGAATTATTCCTGTTCAATATATGATCATAAAAAGATTGTCAGAAGATAAACTCATGTTTAAATACGGGAGCTGTATGCCACATGAAATTACACACAATACATACATAATATTTTTTTAATTTTATTTTTGTAATTTTTAATACATACAACTCATAGTGCATATATTTAGTATCTTTTTACATACAACTGTTTGTATACAAAGTATATTCGTACAATTCAGGTCTTCAATCATGCATTAAGGAAAATGATATCTGTCTCATTCAACCACCTTTTTTTTTCTTTTCTCCCCCTCCCTCCCCTCTTGCTCCCTCCCTTACCCTCCCTTCCCTTGACCATTCTAGTGTTCCTCTAATCCTCCTATGTACCCCCCATCCAACAATACTTTGAAAGAGCCTCCTTATATCAGAGAAAACATTTGGTACTTGGATTTTTGAGACTGACTAACTTCACTTAGCATTATGTCTTCCAACTTCATCCATTTACCTGCAAATGCCATTAATTTATTTTCTTTTATTGCTGAGTAAAATTCCATTGTGCATATATACTACATTTTCTTAATCCACTCATTTATTGAGGGACATATAGGTTGGTTTCAAAACCTAGCTATTGTGAATTGCGCAGCTACAAACATTGAAGTGGCTGTGTCACTGTAATATGCTGTTTTTAAGTCCTTTGGGAATAGACCCAGGAGTGGGATGGCTGGGTCATAGGATGGTTCCATTCCCAGTTTTCCAAGAAATCTCCATACTGCTTTCCATAACGGTTGCACCATTTTGCAGTCCCACCAGCAATGTATGAGTGTGCCTTTTTCTCCACATCCTCTCCAACATTTATTGTTGCTTGTGTTCTTGATAGCTGCCATTCTGACTGGAGTGAAGTGAAATCTTAGAGTAGTTTTGATTTGCATTTCTCTAATTGCCAGCGATGTTGAACATTTTTTCATGTATTTGTTGATTAATTGTGTATCTTCTTCTGAGAGGTGTCTTCTCAATTCCTTAGCCCATTTATTGATTGGGTTATTTGTTTTTTTAGTATAAAGTTTTTTGAGTTCTTTATATATTCTAGAGATTAGTGCTCTATCTGATGTGCATGTATTAAATATTTGTTCCCAATTAGTTGGCTCTCTATTCACCTCACTGATTGTTTCTTTTGCTGAAAAGAAGCTTTGTAGTTTAAATCTATCCCATTGATTAATTCTTGGTAGTAATTCTTGGGCTACAGAATTCTTATTAAGGAACTTGGGGCCTAATCCGACATGTTGGAAATTGGACCTTACTTTTTCTTCTATTAGGTGTATTGTCTCTGGTCTAATTCCTAGGTCCTTGAGCCACTTTGAATTGAGTTTTGTGCATGGTGAGAGATAAGGGTTTAATTTCAATTTGTTGCATATGGATTTCCAGTTTTCCCAGCACCATTTGTTGAAGAGGCTATCCGTTCTCCACTGTACATTTTTGGTGTCTTTGTCTAATATAAGGTAGCTGAAATTATATGTATTAGTCTCTGTGTCCTCAATTCTGTACCATTTGTCCACCAGTCTGTTTTGGTGCCAATACCATGCTGTTTTTGTTACTATTGCTCTATAGTATAATTTAAAGTCCGGTATGGTGATGCCCCCTGCTTCACTTTTCTTGCTCAGGATTGCTTTGGCTATTCTGGTTCTCTTATTTTTCCAGATGAATTTCATGACTGCTATTTCTATTTCTTTGAAGAATGACATTGGGATTTTGATTGGAATTGCATTAAATCTGTATAATGCTTTTGGTAGTATGGACATTTTGACAATATTAATTCTACCTATCCAAGAGCAAGGTAGGTCTTTCCATCTTCTGAGGTCTTCTATAATTTCTTTCATTAGTGTTCTATAGTTTTCGTTATAGAGGTCTTTCACCTCTTTCGTTAGGTTGATTCCCAGGTATTTTATTTTTTTTTATGCTATTGTAAATGGGGTATTTTTTATCATTTCCCTTTCAGAGGATTTGTCGCTGATGTACACAAATGCCTTTGACTTATGTGTATTGATTTTGTATCCTGCAACTTTGCCAAATTCATTTACTAATTGTAAAAGTTTTCTGATAGAGTTTTTTGGGTCTTCTAGGTAGATTATCATGTCATCAGCAAATAGTGCTAGTTTGAGCTCTTCTTTTCCTATCTTGATCCCTTTAATTTCTTTCGTCTGTCTAATTGCTCTGGCCAGAGTTTCCAGTACTATGTTAAATAGCAGTGGTGAAAGGGGACATCCCTGTCTTGTTCCAGTTTTTAGAGGGAATGCTTTCAATTTTTCTCCATTTAAGATAATGTTAGCTTGGGGCCTTGCATAAATAGCATTTAAAATATTAAGATATGTTCCTGATATTCCTAGTTTTTCCAGTGTTTTGAACATAAAGGGGTGTTGTATTTTGTCAAATGCTTTTTCTGTGTCAATTGAGATGATCATATGATTTTTGTCTTTAAGTCTGTTGATGTGATGTATTATGTTTATTGATTTCCGAATGTTGAACCAGCCTTGCATCCCTGGAATAAACCCCACTTGATCATGGTGCACTATCTTTTTGATATGTTTTGTATCCAATTTGCCAGGATTTTGTTGAGGATTTTTGCATCTATGTTCATTAAAGATATTGGCCTGAAGTTTTCTTTTTTGGATGTGTCTTTGCCTGGCTTTGGAATTAATGTGATATTGGGCCTCATAGAAAGAGTCTGGAAGAGCTCCCTCTTTTTCTATTTCTTGAAATAGTTTGAAGAGCATTGGTATTAGTTCTTCTTTGAAAGTCTTATAGAACTCGGCTGTAAACCCATCAGGTCCTGGACTTTTCCTTGTTGGTAGCTTTTTGATGACATCTTCTATTTCTTCGCTTGTAATCGGTCTGTTTAAGTTGTGTATAGCCTCCATTTCCAGTTTAGGCAAATCATACGACTCAAGAAATCTGTCAGTGTTTTCGATATTTTCTGTTTTATTGGAATACAAGTTTTTGAAGTAATTTCTAATTATCTTCTGTATATCTGAGGTGTTTGTTGTGATATTCCCTTTTTCATCATGAATGTTAGTAATTTGAGTTTTTCTCTTCTTCTTTTTGTTGGCATTGCTAAGGGCCTATCAATTTTGTTTATTTTTTCAAAAAACCAACTTTTAGTTTTGTCAATTCTTTGAATGGTTTCCTTAGTCTCAATTTCATTAATTTCTGCTCTGATTTTAATTATTTCCTGTCTTCTACTGCTCTTGGTGTTGGTCTGTTCTTCTTTTTCTAATGCTTTGAGGTGTGATGTTAAGTCATTTATTTCTTGGTTTGTTTTCCTCTTAAGGAATGAACTCAGTGCAATGAATTTTCCTTTTACTACTGCCTTCATAGTGTCCCAGAGATTTCTATACATGTATCTGTGTTCTCATTTACCTCTAGGAATTTTTTAATCTCCTCTTTGATGTCTTCTTCAACCCCTTGTTCATTCAGTAGCATGTTGTTTAGCTTCCAGTTGTTGGAGTAGTTTTTCTTAATCCTTGTTTTGTCGTTGATTTCCAATTTCATCCCTTTATGGTCTGATAGAATGCAGGGTAGTATCTCTATTTTTTTATATTTGCTGAGAGTTTCCTTATGACCTAATATATGGTCTATTTTGGAGAAAGAGCCATGTGCTACTGAGAAAAATGTGTATTCGTCTACTGAGGGATGAAATATTCTATATATGTCCGTTAGGTCTAAATTGTTAATTGTTTTAAGGAGGCTTAAAGTTTCTTTGTTTAGCTTTTGTTTGGATGATCTATCCATTGGTGAGAGAGGTGTGTTGAAGTCCCCTAGAATAACTGTGTTGTGGTCTATTTTACTCTTGAACTTGAGAAGAGTTTGTTTGATGAAGGTAGGTTCTCCATTATTTGGGGCATATAGATTTATGATTGTTATATCCTGTTGATGGATGGTTCCCTTAAGTAATAAGAAATATCCATCTTTGTCCCTCTTGATTAGTTTTGGTTTGAAGTCTACCTTATTTGATATGAGAATGGAAACCCCTGCTTGCTTCCGCCGGCCATGTGAGTGATAAGACTTTTCCCAGCCTTTCACTTTCAGTCTGTTGATGTCTTTTTCTATGAGGTGTGTTTCTTGGAGACAGCAAATTGTTGGGTCGTTTCTTTTAATCCATTCTGATAATCTGTGTCTTTTGATTGGTGAGTTTAGGCCATTAACATTCAGGGTTACTATTGAGATGTGATTTTTATTCCCATCCATTTTTGTTTGTATTATGGTCTTTAGCTTGATTTGGTTTCTCTTCTGGTTGGTATTTCCCTTAGTTTAATATCTCCCTTTGTTGATTTTCATTATCATCTTTCTCTTCTTCTTCATGAAAAATGTTGCCCAGGATGTTCAGAAGTGCTTGCTTTCGAGTTGTGAAATCTTTTAACTTTTGCTTGTCGTGGAAGGTTTTTATTTCATCTTCGAATCTAAAGCTCAATTTTGCTGGATATAAGATTCTTGGTTGACATCCCTTTTCTTTCAGAGCTTGAAATATGCTATTCCAGGATCTTCTTGCTTTTAAGGTCTGGGTTGAAAAATCTGAACATAGTCTGATTGGTTTCCCCCTATATGTAATCTGCTTCCTTTCTCTTGTGGCTTTTAGTATTCTCTCCTTGCTCAGTGTATTAGGCACTTTCATTATAATGTGTCTTGGTGTGGATCTATTGAGATTTTGTTTGTTTGGTGTTCGGTATGCCTCTTGAACTTGGTTTTCCCATTCATTCCTCAAGTTTGGAAAATTTTCTGTAATTATTTCATTAAATAAATTACTCATTCCTTTGGCTTGAAACTCTGCCCCTTCCTCTATGCCAATTACTCTTAAGTTTGGTCTTTTTATGCTGTCCCATAATTCTTGGATGTTATGTTCATGATTTCTAACAAGTGTTGCTGTATAGTCTAAATTCTTCTCTAGGATATATATTTTGTCTTCATTGTCTGAGGTTCTTTCTTCCAAGGGTGTTTTCTGTTGGAGATGCTTTCAATTGAACTTTTATTTTGGTTTATTGCTTTTTTCATTTCTGGAATTTCTGTTTGGTTTCTCTTTAGAGCCTCTATTTCCCTATTGAAGTAATCTTTTACTTCCTGTATTTGTTTTTGGAGTTCTTTGTCAAAATGATCTTTTGCCTCCTGTACTTGCTTCCTCATCTCATTTTTGAGTTCATTCTTAAGTTCCATAAACATTTGGCATATGTAATTTCTAAATTCCATCTCTGGCATTTGACCAACTGTGCTTGCCATGACATCTACTGATGAGGTATCTTGATTTGTTTGTGTCATTTTCTTCCCTTGTTTTTTCATGTTGCTTGTGTGTCTATTCTTCCTGCACTGTGGGACCTTGACTATTTCGATTTTACCTTAAAGCCTTATGTTGTTCCTGTAGTACAATGCTATCAGATCCCCTTATAATTCCTTTACACTTTAAAACCTAACACTTTCTATTCAGAAAATCCAAGTTTGATCACAATATACAGATTTGGTTAACCCAGATATTGTTTCCAATTTACTCTGTACACTTCTGATGGGGTTTTATAGCTTCAAGTATTGGATACAGAGGTGTTATGTTTAGGAAGAAGGAAGTGTCTTGAATTGTTCTTTCTTGGAAAGTATGAAAATAGATTTATATTGAAGTGGTTTAGTGGAAGTGGTTTAGTATCAGTAGACGAGGGAAGAAAGAGAATGGAGTAGACAATTAGGTGGAAAGACCAATTTATATATAAAGTAAGTTGGAAAACAAAAAAAAAATGATAAAAGAGTAGGAATTGGTGTAAGAGAGAGGAGAGAGAGAATCAAGAAAATAGACAGTAAACTATATATAACACCACTTTGCTACCCAGTTCAATTGCGCTGGTTCTAGAAATCCCAAGTTCTGCGTATAACTTGTTTTTTTGCCTCTGTTTAGTATGCACTGCCAGGGTGTAAACATGAAAGATGAAGGAGGAAGAAAAGATGCAAGAGTGAGAAGGAAGAAAAGATGGAAAGAAAAAAGGAGCAGAAGCAAAAAAACACACTGACAATCAATGCGGAAGGAAAAAAAAAAAAAAAAGCAAAACAAAACAAAGCCAAAAAAAAAAAAAAAAAAAAGAAAAACAAACAAACAAACAAAAAACCTCCCCGAAATTCAACAAAACAAGCAAACCAACAAAAAATAAATAAATAAAAATAAAGTCGAACCCCAAGTCTCAAACAAAACGGGCCCTGGGGAGCCCCCCTCTTTTTTCCCTTCCAGTTCAAGCCAATTGTTATTGGATCATGTCTAGACAGTCTGTGATCCTGTTAGTGGAATCAAGGCTGCACCTTAGGCCAGTGGCTGAACGGCTCAGTGGAGGAATGGCCCAGGGGGGTTTGTGTGTGTCAGCAGATGAATGGCACCGGGAAGGGGACCCTCCAGAAGGCACCCCCTCCCCACACCCACCCACAGTTGCAGCTTCTTGTGGCCGCTGCGCTGGCCTCAGACACACCCTCCCCTGCTGGCCACCGGAGCCTCACCCAGGTGTGCGTTGTCTTCAGAGAGCTGGAGGGTCCCTGGATGGCTGCAGCTGTCACTCTCCGTCTCCTCCCCTTTGTCTGGGTCAGCCACTGCACCTTTCAAAGATGGCGGTGCTCTCCTCCCAGTCAACAGCAGCTCCCCAGACTCCCGTGTCCTCACCGATCAATTTCAAAGCCGCTGGGTGGATGTCTCCTTACCGAGGTGGTATCGGGAGCCGCAACTGTAACTGCGGCGCAGACAGCGCTGCTTCGGATTGTGAACCGCTCCGATTCTGCCCCTGCTTGCTGTTTGCCTGGTCTCTGCACCGCTCTCTCCGGGGCCCTACTGCTGAGGGTCGCGTCTGGCGGAGTGTGGATTCAAACTGGTGTTGTCGACCCGAGGTCTCCCGTGGGCCCCCACAACCAATTCCGCCAGCTGTTATCGCTGGCTTCACGCTGGTGTGCCCTGAGTGCAGCTGGGGTTGCAGTCGCAGTGCGGTCTCCCCACACTGACTTTGTTTCGCATGGCCTGTGCACCACCCAGGCAGTTTTGCAGAATCCTCGCGACTCTAGCCGCTGAAGACAGCTTGTCTCCTTCTCTCCCTGGTAGTGGTAATCAAACCATCCAGGAGATCGGTATTTTCGGCCTATATATATATGATGAAAGGCAATTTATCTGCTTTGTTGGATACTTTCCACGGAGCTGCCCTGAAGTGCGGCTTCCTCTAATCCGCCATCTTGGATCTCCCATACATAATATTTGATAATGACAATCAATGACTGTGATACTGGTTTATGTGTTTACCATATTTTGCTTTTAGCATTATACTAGAGTTTGTTTCTTCTACTTATTAAAAAAAGGAAGTTAACTAACTGCAAGCAGCCTCAGGCAGGTGCCTCAGGAAGTATTCCAGAAGAAAGCAGTGTTACAGTTCTCAGTGTTTCATTGCTCCCAGTGACCTTCCAGTGGACAAAATGTGGACATGGAGACAGTGATCCTGACGATCCTGACCCTGCAGACAAAGAAGTAAAAAAATGTATAAATAGAAAAACATACATAGAAGAAGGATATAAAGACAAAAATATTCATTTTGTATAGCTATATAATATGTTCATGTTTTAAGCTAAATATTATTTTAAAAATCATAAGGGGAAAAAAATCCATAAAGTAAAACTGTTACAGCCAGCTCAAGTTAATTTATTACTAAAGGAAAAAATATATTAATGCATTTATGCAACCTAAATGCACAGTGTGTATAAAGTCTGTAGGAGTGGGCAGTAATGTCACAGACCTTCACCTTCATCTGCTGCTCATTCATTCAGAGCAACTCCCAATCCTGTAAGCTCTATTCATGATAAACGGTGTACAGACATACAATTTATTATTTTTTATGCTGCATTTTTACTGTACCTTTTTTGTTTAGGTATGCATTGTGCTCCACCTACCTACAGTATTTAGTTCAGTAACTTGCTGTACAGGTTTGTAGCCTAGGGGCAATAGGCTATATCATTGCCTCAGTGTACAGTAGGCTGTGCCACATAGACATGTGTTTATATACTCAGTGATATTCACATGCAGTGAAATCACCTAACCACACATTTCTCAAGATCTGTTCCCAACATTAAGCGATGCATGACTGTACTATTTAAATATATTAACACAGACTGTAGGACATCACTTCTATAATATTTCTGTCTGAAAGAAATATGTGTTCTACTATTTTGCTTTTATGCTTATTGATTTCCTGTTACATCTTGTGGATGTATCTGAGGTGACAGAAATGGGCAATGATTTACTTGTGTATGTGCCATAGTTGACCCTTTTGCAAAGTGGATAGGCAATCTACTTATGTGATGTTACAGACTACCTTCACCCTTTCATGTCTATTCAGAATTTCCCTTGCTGTCTTCTGAATGTGTGAGAGGGTATTTAGGAGCAGTGTATCCACAAAGAAAGAAATAAGAATAAAACACACTATTTCAAGTCAGACTAATTCTTTCATGACTCATTTCATAGAAATATATTTTGTTGGCTTTAATATAGATAAAATAACAATGAACTATTTCCAGTACACTGCAACATAAATGGGTTTTGTAAAATTCATGCAAATTACTGTATATTCAGCTGAACCATCAAATCGCTTCATTTTAAAATACCTATTCAATTGAACTAATGAAGTTGTAGAACATTGTCAGATAATAACAGGCTATAGAGACAGCTGTCAATATCATTTCACTCCTATTCACTTCTCACTTATAAACATTTTCATTGATATTTAGGTGATCAGAAACAATAGCAGAATAATTTTGCACAACTTTTGAATTCAAGGAATAAGTATAAAAAAACCAAATGGCAATTTGGAGTAAAATCTCTCTGCAGTTATGACATATGATAAATTTAGTTTCCAGTACATCATTTCTCTTCCCTCTCCCATCCTGAACAAAACCAACTCTGTCCCTGGTTTTTATATGATCTTCAAATTCCACCACTCTCCCTTTCACCTATTTTTGAAGCCTTGTAATATCACTAATATTCTTTTTTAAGTCCCATGACAAATGTATAACCCATTTTTGTGAGGTTTTTTCTTTTTCAGTCTCCCACAAACAACCTTCCTCCCCTGTTCTAGTTGCCAACATGAGAATTGAAATGCTCATTTATGGATTCATAGACTATTGTAATGTCGCCAATGTCTCTCAAACTGCCAGTCTCTTGCACACTCTTCCTGGCACCCTGAGACATCAAACACTGCTTTGATTGTGATCTTCCTCAGCTGAAAAGAAAAAAAAAAAATGGTTTCCAACAGTCCAATGGCTTCCTGATTGTTGCACATTTAAGAAGAAAATCTATGTCCTATGTCAAGGTTTAAGGGTCTTGCTTTCCTCACCATTCCACAAACCTGGGCAAGATGTTATGTTCACTTCTGCAGATATCATTATGCTTTTGTTCCTGCCATCTCTTCTGTCAAGAATATTTTACGCGAGAGCAGCTTGTAGTAGAGCACTTGCCTGGTGTCCATGAGGTCCTGGATTTGACCCCCTTCACTTAAAAAAATATATATATGTATGTATATGTGTGTAGATATGTACACACATGCATGTATAAATATGTATGTATATGCATGCATATGTACACATACCCACAAGCATAATATATGTAATTTTATGTGTACACATATATATTTCTTACCCATATCCTCCAACTGTGAAATCCTAACTTACAAGACTCCTTTTCTAAGTAATCTTTATTTCTTTAACAATGTTGTACTCCAGGTCTTAACAACTTTGTATTTCATTAATTATTTATGTTGTTTTGTCCCTCTTATGACAAAAGTTAAGTGTCCATTTTTGCCCTTTACACAGTATTTTTGCCACCATCTGTAGCAGATTGTCATACAATGATTATATCATATATACATAGTACATATAATATACAACACAATATATGTGTATATGTAGGCATGCATGCTTACATGCATCCCTGTACATTACTTCATACACACAACTCTATCATATCAGTGTATACTATCCAGGCTTATGAGAACCTTGGACTTAAAAGCAGAGATCTTATAATGTTCATCTTGTTAGAATGAGATCCCTCATTAACTCAGAGTATTAAATGAAACACTTGAGTTAGTAACCAAATCGACAAAGAACCGGATGAATATATGTCCGATTAGGGACTTTATCATTTTGTTCTTAGACTAATTATATGGTTCATTATACTGGAATGTATACTTAATTTCAAAACTAGTTTTTTTTTTTTTTCCCTTAGAATTTTATTCTTGCTATCTGGTTTTATGGAATTTCTTTTTAAAAGTGAGAACTGTAATTTATATATCTGATTTATGGCAAAAATAAATAAATAACTAGTAGCTATAAAAGAATGAAGAACATTGCCTAATAAATGGGATTCTCTGAATAGAAAGTGTTTGATTTTAAAGTGTAAAGGAAATATAAGGGGATCTGATAGCATTGTACTACAGGAGCAACATAAGGTTTTAAGGTAAAATCAAAGTAGACAAGGTCCCACAGTGCAGGTAGAATAGACGCATAAGCAATATGAAGAAACAAGGGAAGAAAGTGACACAAACAAATCAATATACCTACCTCCTCAGTAGATTCCATACCATGCACAGTTGGTGCAATGCCAGAGATGGAATTCAGAAACTACATATTCCAAATGTTAGCGGAACTTAAGAATGAACTCAAAAATGAGATGAGGGAGCAAATTACAGGAGGTGAAAGATCATTTTGACAAAGAACTCCATAAACAAATACAGGAAGTAAAAGATTACTTCAATAGGGAGATAGAAGCTCTAAAGAGAAACCACACAGAAATTCCAGAAATGAAAGAAGCAATAAATCAAAATAAAAGCTCAATCGAAAGTATCACCAACAGAGTAGATCACTTGGAAGAAAGAACCTCAGACAATGAAGACAAAATATATATCCTAGAGAAAAATCTAGATTACACAGCAAAAATGGTAAGAAACCAAGAACAGAACATTCAAGAATTATGGGACAACATAAAAAGACCAAAAACATAAGAGTGATTGGGGTAGAGGAGGGGGCAGAGTTTCAAGCCAAAGGAATGAGTAATTTATTTAATGAAATAATTACAGAAAATTTTCCAAACTTGAGGAATGAAGGGGAAAACCAAGTTCAAGAGGCCTACCGAACACCAAACATACAAAATCACAACAGATCCACACCAAGACACATTATAATGAAAATGCCTAATATACTGAGCAAGGAGAGAATATTAAAAGCCACAAGAGAAAGGAAGCAGATTACATATAGGGGGAAACCAATCAGACTTTGTTCAGATTTTTCTACCCAGACCTTAAAAGCAAGAAGATCTGGAATAGCATATTTCAAGCTCTGAAGGAAAAGGGATGTCAACCAAGGAGAATAGAGAGCCAACTAATTGGGAACAAATCAGATAGAGCACTAATTTCTAGAATGTATATAGAACTAAAAAAAACTTAACACCAAAAAAGCAAATAACCCAATCAATAAATGGGCTAAGGAATTGAAAGAGACACTTCTCAGAAGAAGATACACGATTAATCAAATGTTCAATGAAAATGTGTCAAGGATATTTTTCGGCACTACTTTGCAAAACCTTTTGTTTGCATATTCTATCCAAAGAACCGAGGTCATCATAAAGACAGCAGAACATTTTTTTCTATTAATGAAAATTAATAAATAAATCAAAGTACACACTTATAAATTAGTTCTGGTCATTTTAAATAGACCCTCAACACACATCCCTTCTTTAAATAGATGAATTGGCTTCGTTTGCTTAAGTACATTTTTCTACCAAATTTTCATTAAATATATTAAGAAAATTGTGTGTGGGACTATGTTTTACAACATTAGAAATCAGGGAAGGAAGGTCTTACCAAGTTGAAGATTTTTTATGAGAAAATTTATGCAACCAGATTGAGGAAAATAACCATAAAAACAGGGAAAAAAATCTGGAAGATCAGTAAGCAGGTTTCTAGCAAGATTCCCTTAAATTTGTGGGAAAGCACAAGATATGAGGTAATATGGAGGTTAGTGCAGAAGACAGGGATCTCAAATGCATATAACAATAAAAATCAATGAAAACAACAAAAGCAAGCAAAACAAACCTAATCAATTTTCTTGATGCATGTTGGTATTTCAGAATGTGGTTTTGCAGTACTAGACACCTCTCTTCCCTGCTCTAATTCTACCTAACAGAACTGAACGCAGAGCTTCCCTTACCTGGGCTGAGTATTTTGAATCACATCTTCTTTCTTTCTTTCTTTTCTCCTTTGTCTTATTAAATCATGGGGGTGAAAACCTTCCTATGAAGTTCTTAAAAGTATTTTTCCCTGTCTTCTTGCTTGCCTGAATACCTTTACAATTTATTGACCATGGAATAGAATGCAGAAGAAACTTTCTCTTGGGACTCAAGTTGCTTCATTCCAATTCTTCTAGTACATATTGTATCACTGGTAAGAAAACAATAATCCCTGTCTCATTCCAGTCTCTTACAGCAAACTGTCTTACTTTCCCCAGAGTTCTTTCATTTTTTTTTTCTTTCTATAGAAAATGTTCTTTATCTCTACTGTTCACAGTGATGAAACTAGCTATCTTTATTTTATTCACTATGGTAAATACTTATTTGCTCCATTGATCTTAAGACTGTATACTCAACTCTGTAAATTTCTTTTGTCATCTATCTGTTCACTGTTATCTTGATTCAATTGTTACTGTAACTTATTAGTGGAAAGTTAGACCTCCTGGACTGTATTTTTTTGTTTGTTTGTTTTTTACTTTCTGTCTCCTCTCTCTCTGCCTTTTTTTCTATAATCACATAGTGTCTTCAAATTTATCTTCTGAACATACTGCTGAATATTTATTTTACAATCATAGTTTAATTTCCAAGAGTTCTTCATTGTTTTTTCACTGTTCAACACCCTTTGTATTCTCTGAGGATACTAAATAAGGGATTGTATCAGTTAGAGTTCCACCACAAATACAGAATTAGAGAAAAAGAAAGATGAGAGACAAAAAGACAGAGACAGAAATGGAGCAAAGAGATTTTTACTTGTTTATGGTTTATGTGTTTATTAAGATTGCATAATCATATCTGAAATCTGTAGGAGAGGTCTCTAGAAATAACAGGCTAGGAACTCAGGCAGGAGATGAAGCTATAGTTGATATGTAGTTTTTTCTTTTTTTTTACCCCAGGGAAACTAATTGAAATAGACACATTCAGGTTATAAAGGATAATCTTCTTTCTTCATAATCAACTTATTGTATATGCTAATCACATCTACAAAATGCCTTCACAGCAATACTTATCATGGTGGAATTACTGAGGACTGTGGCCTAGCCAGATTAATATATAAAAACTGACTATCACAGTCAGGCAGGATAGTTAACAGTCTTGCTGCAAGGAAGCAGAAAGGATAGAGATACAAATGTGTAATGGCCAAGAACATGGACTCTAGTCAAACCACATAGGGTTTAAATTCTTTTTCATTTAATTATTAATTATAATATGCAGCTTCTCTGTGTCTCTATTTCCTTAACTGTACAATGGGAATAATAATAACATCCATTTCAGAAGTATTTGTGAAGATAAGATTTAATACACATAAAACATTACATTAGAACATTACTTGTCACATGGTAAGTGCTAGATCAAAGTTTGCTGCTTCACTACTCTCTCTGGTGTTGCTATATTGATACTGGTTTGAAGGAATTCTGTGGGTACTGTGGGGGAGGTCAGACACCTGGCCCAGGCAGAGACTACCACAGATGACTATTTCTGGAGAAACTTCATCTGAAGAACATGACAATCCTTGCTAATTGAGCTTCTATTTTTCCCTGACTTTCATAGCCTGCCCCCATTTTTCTTCCCCCCAGAAGCCCAAGACTCTCTCTTTAGCTCTTTGCAAAATTCAATCATGTTGCAGCTCCCATGTTTAGACATGTAATAAAATTTGCATTTGTAAAAGTCAACAGTAAAGCCATCTATTCCTGGAGTATTCTTTCTTGGGAAGATAGCAATTATAAACAAAAATTCAATTTGGAAATATAGATACATAAATAATATGGAGAAAGAGAGAGAAATGTAGTTCTCTCCTCATTTCCCTTTATCTTTTTTATTTTTGTAAAAGGAAAGTACTGCTTTTCTAAAACAAAGGTTATTTTTAATTATAATATGACTAAGGGAACCTAATTAAATTCAAGTGTTCATCTAGAATAACTAAGGATAGGAATGGAAATGATGAAAACCATTACATTTTTTAAAAATGAGAAAGTCTTTTAAAAGCTATACTACAATAATATTAAGACAGTAGTTCTAAAGGAATCAGCAGATCAATTAAGTAAAAGAAAGATAGGAAGTAGATATGCATATGAAAGGGAAAGAATTTAGTGATATTAGAAAAGTTAGTGGCAGAGTGGAGAAATTCTGGGTTATGTAGTTACAACTGTTGAGATAAAATAAAATTAGTTTCTGAACTAAGGCATTACAAATAAAGAATTCCCATGTGGAATAAATATCAAATTTAAAACAAGGCCAAAATGTATAGGTGACTATATTATGCTATGTATTGCCTTGTATCTGCCCAAAATTCGTATGTTTAAGTCCCACATCCATGACTATATTCACTGACAGGACCTTTCAGCCTTGACTTTAATGAAGGTTAGATGAAAATCATAAGGTTGGCCTTAATCTGATAGAATAGGTGTCCTTAAAGAGAAAGTGACACCAGGGATCTTTCTTTCCATGCACTCACAGAGGAAAGTCACATGAGGACACAGTAAAAAGGCAGCTTCTGCAAGCCAAGAAGTCCCAACTCTGTTTGTACTTTACTTTTGGATTCCCAGCCTCCACAAATGTGAGAAAATTAATTTCTTTTGTTTAATCCCCCAAGTCTGTGCTATTTTGTTATGGCAGCCCAAGAAGACTAGTACAATGTACAAGGAAGAGATACAGAAGTTAGTTCAAACCTATGTCATAGCACAGTGAAGGAATCACAAAGTAAATAGATTTGACTTAATGAAAATTTAAATATTGAATAGATTAAAGAAAACCTGAAAATAGCATTTAAAAACAGGCAGTGCACTACAAAATATTTACAACACATTCTAAAGAAATGTGTATTTTACAAAGGGGGAATTCAGGAATTTGGAGTTAGCTTTGTCTAGCTCAAACCAGTTGAAGTCACCAGTCCCTTCATGTGGGCTTGTGTAAGTGCCCACAAGTGACTTTTAGACATTAGAGGGTCATTCAGCCTACAAGTTGTGTTCATGCTACCATTTTCTGGGCAAGCATCCTATGAAGATCCATGAAGTTTTATTTTGCATACACAGATCACCAATTACTCCTTCCATCACCTGTCCCCAAGCCTTAGACCATGTTTCTTTTAATTCCATAAATACCCATAAATCCTTTCCTTGGGAGGTGAATATGAGACTTATTCTCCTGTCTCCATACACTTGTCTGCCTTATGAATAAACTCTTTTAAAAAACTCATCATAGCCGAGCGCAGTGGTGCACGCCTGTAATCCCAGCACTTGAGAAGCTGAGGCAGGAGGATCACGAGTTCTAAGCCAGCCTCAGCAATGGCGAGGCACTACCAACTCTGTGAGATCCTATCTCTAATAAAATACAAAAAAAAAAAAAAAAAAAAAAAGGGCTGGGGATGTGGCCCAGTGGTCGAGTGCCCCTGAGTTCAATCCCCTGTACCAAAAAAAAAAAAAAAAAAAAAAAACCCAAAAAACCCCATCATTTTCATGGCTGACATAAAGTACAAAATCAGCCATGCACAGTAACATAGAAGTTGAGTAGACATTTTTTGAAAAAATTTATTAAGCATGTACAAAAGTATTCCAACTCAATAATTATCAAAATATAAATTATTTTAATTACAATTAAAATAATAAAACAATATGATTAGAAAATATTTTAAATAAAAATTCATACTGTTTATCAAATAAGAAAATGGGCATCACAAAACATACATATGGGAGAATAGATTCAAGTAATTGAGAAAACAGTTTGTCAATGTTGTATCCTCATCCTATTTCTTGACCCAGAATTATATCCCAGAAATTTATTCTTAAAAAATAAAATAATAACAATAATAATTATTATTATGGTATCTGGGATTGAACCCAGAAACCTTAACCACTGAGCCACATCCCCAGCCCCTTTTTATTTTTTATTTTGACACAAGGTTTTACTAAGTTGCTTAGGGCCTCCCTAAGATGCTGAGGCTGGCCTGAACTTGTGATCTGCCTGCCTCGGCTTCCCAAGCTGCTGGGATTACAAGCATGCACCACCATGCCCAGCAAAAAATATTACTTTTAAGGATAAATATTTTAACTCTAGAAACAAATAAAATAGGTAAAATTTTAAAAACTGTTCTTTTTCTAACAACAACAAAAAAAAATTATGGTAAAAGTATATGATAAAGGGGAAGGCCACAAGCCAAGAGTGATGGCTTAGTTTCTCCCTACACTGGGCAGACCCTGGAGGAGGCTAATGATACAGAAGAGTTGGCAGAACTATATAACAGGCTCCAGTTCATGAAGGAAAATGCATCTTTGCCTCTAACTTTGTTGGACATAGATAGTAATATACCTACCACACTTTAAATACTAAACACAGCATAGTAACTAAATTCAAGTTGTAAATTGCAGCATTATACTTAAGGTCTATTACCTCAACTGCTTTAGGAGATGGTATGGACACAGCCACACACATATTCTAAATAATTTTAATATTTATTCCACTTAGGAATTCCTTTTTTGTAATGTCTTAGTTCAAAAACTAATTTTGTTTGGAGGCCCATGCCTGTAATCCCACCAACTAAGAAGACTGAGGCAGGAAGATCATAAGTTAGAAGACAGCCCGAGCAACTTAGCAAAACCTGTCTCAAAATAAAAGGACTGGGAATACATCTAAGTGGTAATGTGCCACTGGTTTCAATCTCCAATATAATAATAATAATAATAATAATAATAATAATAATAATAATAACAACAACAAACAATAATGATTTTGTTTTGTTCCAATATCTGAATGTGAACAATTCAGAATTTCTACACTTTCCTACAAACTACCTACATCACCATATGTATGACACACTACGCCACATACATACACACACACACACACACACACACACACATGTATGTTACTTTGCACACAAATACAAGAAGTATGCTCTAGTGAACACTTGGCTTTGTAGAGGGGAACCAAAGGTGTATAAAATTTTTTGGCAGTATATAATTCATTGCATCATTATTTGCTCTGATAGCAAAAATGTCTAAATTACACTGGGTGAAGAAATTATATGTTCATAAATGGAAGAATAAATTATGCCATAAGAGAAAGAAATTTAATGACATGAAATGATATAAGCACTAAAAAGGCTGCTTCTAACTTATGGACATCGGGAAGTATATAAGCAAATATATCTTCAGCAAAATTGATTGAGCCCCTCTTATATGCCTGACACTCTTTAAAGGGCAAGAAATGCAGCTATCAGAAGACAATTATTTCAGTGATTTAAGAGAGGTTAAAAGCTTCATGCAACTGCTGCCTATCAAGGGGCATCCAATGAACAGGTAACTATCAGACTAATGCAAGGTCATATTTTTATGGATCAAAGAAAGGTCAATTGTATGTCCTGGTGGGGTTTGGCTCAGAAAAGCTATTTTTGTCTAAACACCAGACTTGCCCTACTCCCATTTAGTTTGGGATTAGAAGTGTGATTCAATCAATTAGAAAAGAAGGGGTGGGAGGGAGATGGAAGAGAAAAAGGAAAGGCAAAGGGGAAACCAAGGATTTCTTTTGGTTTTGGTCATTTCAAAAATCAGTGAACCAAGTGCATCATCTGTTCTCTTGGAGTCTGTTTGTCAATAGGAAGAAAATAGCAATGATTTAAATAAGTAAATATGGAATGCCAGTGGAAACTTGTTAAAGGAAAAGTTAAAGCAGGCTAAAGAAGACAGAGTAGCAGGGCTCACGTGGTATGTGTCTGTGGGGTAGGATTGGTGGGTAGAGGTGATCAGGAAAAGTCTCCTATGATGAAGGAAGGAAGTGGGAGTAAGCCAAATGAGAACCTGGGGCAGAATGCAGGGCACAGCATTTTGCTTAGGGCTTTCAGGATACGCCAAGAAAGAAGCTACGCTAACTACAGTCACTAGGTGACAGAGAGAAGAGGGTTGCAATGCAGAGATGCAGGGAGGAAGGGAGAGGGTAGACTAAATACATCTTCTGCATGATAGTAAAACTATGCCTTTTATTTCAATAAGAAACCTATTTGATCAAGAGGATATATGAAAGGCCTCAATGGCAGTTCTAGAGGTTAATGAAAAAAATGAAAAATAATTTGTTCATTGCAAATGCAGAACGCTCTACAAAAATGCTTTTTAAAATTCAAAAATAAAGTTGTGTGACTAAAAATGTTAACTCTTTTTTTCAAAACACCACAACAAAATCAAGTTGAAGGGATCCAGATGAGGATAAAAACGAACATCGGAATTAACAACAGATAATTGAATGCGATGCCATTTCATTTTATATTTCTCAGGCAGCACATATTATTTTTCTATGGGTACCATGAGAAAATTTTGTGATGAAATGAATATTCAACTTCCTTAACTGCACAATTCCATAATACATTTTATATACCAAAAGAACCCGACATAGATTGATATTTAAAATGACTAATTTTTTGAAAACAGAATACACCTCTAATGAATTTCAGCAAAGAATGTTTTTCTCCTTTAACTATTAAACCAAATTCTGTGTTTTTTTTATTTATTCCATATGAAGGTTGTTTATTTATTTTTCTCTCATTTTTTGGCTCTCTTGCTTGCTGTGCCAAGAAACTTAAATGAACTATCATTCAGTTTCTCTCTTTTGTAGGTTTGTGTCTACTGATACTAAAAAGGAAAGGAAAAAAAAAAAAAAAAAAAACAAAACTTGACTTCACTAGCTTTTCTAGAACACAAAATTATAAGTTAATTGGGAGGCAGAATTAATGAGAAGAGAATGAATGTATTTCAAATACTTCTTTCACTGAAAATATCACCTTGAGCATGAGTGTTGTTTTCTGTTGTCAAAAGCAATTAGTGCAAAATTATAATAGTCTTTTCAACCTAACTTTGTTCATGAATATTTCTTCTTCTAATTTTTCCCTTTTCATGACTGCTTTTAAATTATACTTTTTAGACATTGCAATGAATTATATTCAAGTGCTAATACAATTTTATATTTTATTGGTACTCTAAATTATAAAACTAAACTCCCTGTTCCCAACAAACTCCACTTACATGTTTTAGAGTTAACATTTTTGGATTGCTTTCTTTTTGATATTTTAAGGGTTACTTTTACCTTCACACTCTTTATTCATATTTATGATGGTTTCTTTTTTCTGGGGGGAGGTACTGGGAATTGAACTCAGGGGCACTCAACCACTGAGCCACAACCCCAGCCCTATTTTGTATTTTATTTAGAGACAGGGTCTCACTGAGTTGCTTAGTGCCTCACTTTTGCTGAGACTGGCTTTGAAATCGCAATCCTCCTGTCTCAGCCTCCCAAGATGCTGGGATTACAGGTGAGTGCCACCTCGCACAGCTACATGACATTTCTTATAAATAAATTATGTCTATTGATACAATACTATGAATGATGGGAAATCTGTTCTATATAAGACCTCCTTCACTTTGTATTCTTTTCAAATTCTATATAGATAGACAGACATAGGTGTAGATATATAGAGATACAGAAAGAGAATAAAATTTTATTCTAATTTTTGACCCAAACATATCAGACAGTTTTTTCCACAATGTACAATGAAGAGAATTTCAACGCTATACTCCCATTTCTCTCTTCACCTGACCTGTCTCTTAAAATCTCTCAAGTAAGTTCGGTTTTTTATATTGCCAAGGTTATATTTACTTTTTTGTGTATGACTGATTTTTTCCATGCTCCTTTTTATTCTAAAATTGAAAACCACAAAGTGACATTTGCAACCTCATGGAAATGAAAACATTTTCACAAAGCCAAGACGAGTGAATCTATAGATAAGATGCTATCATTCTAAGTCACCAACCTTCTGGCACTGAAAAGGACAGTATTACAAATATCAAGATTAAACCAATTCATCACACACTTGGAATCAAACCATATTTCCTACTTCCTAGTTAGACTGACATTTCTGTCATTTGTTTACATATGTTTATTATATGCGTGTATACAGATACACACACACACACACACACACACACACACACACACATATAAAGATCAGTCAGAAAAATAAGAGTTATTTGAAAATCCAACAATCCTAATAAATTCCTGAAAGCACTATGAAGAAAATAAAGAAAAAAGCCACACAAAAAACTGAGATTAAAAAAAAAAGATATTACAGAGTTTTCAAATGTTGAAAAGCAAAGATAATGATTTATAAATTATGGCAGTAACTCTAAAAATTAAGTTAAACAGGTATAATTTACCAGCATTACAGAAGAAAAATAAATTAGATCTGTGAAAGCCTGTCTCTATTTAAGTAAAGGAACCCATATTTAGAAAAGTTTTCAAACAGGAGATTTATAACTTCACTGAATTCCAACCTTAATGAAAATAAAATACCAAATTAATATCAAAATTTTCAGAGAATAGAAAAGGAGTAAATACTTTCCAAAATTTTTGATGAATTCAACATATTACAGATACCAAACCTGAAAACAATACAGCAAAACAGGAAAATTAAGGGTAACTTTTCTATCAACCATAGTTTCAAAAATCCAATAAAAGTCAAATCAAAATTCAAAGAAAAATCTTTGGTTCTAAAAATTTCTAGCATTTCAATAGTTATTAGTATTCACAGAATAAAAGAAAAATTATATGATTATCTAGGAAAGCTTGTAAAAAGTATATGATAAAATAAATATAAATTTTAAGAAAGAACTATTTCTGGTTCCAAAAATTTGCATTTCAATAGCAATGAATTTATTTCACTATATTCACAGAACAAAGGAAAAAATCATGACTATCTAGTAAAAACATAAATCTAATACAACTAAACACTAAATGAAATAAAATTAATATAACCTTATTCATCCAACATAAGACTCTTAACAAAGTGAGGATAGAATGGGAGGTTCTCAAAGTGATGAAAATTACCTACAATTAATATTACAACAAATAATATTAATAACTTTAATTTTAGAAATCAGGAGATAGACAAGGATGATGGAGGTGACTACTCCAATATTATTATACTAGAAATTTTAACTAATACAAAAATGCAAGAAAAGAAATTAAACTTATCAGTATTGGTAAAGAAGTTAGAAAAAGCTATCATTGTTTTCAGATATGATGATTATTTACATATAAAATAAAGAGTAATGAAAATATAAGTATTTGGCAATACATTCAAGAAGATTACAGTAATTGCTTGGATTATAAAATTCTAAACCTCAGTATCACTTATAGCAACATCAAAACATCTAATATCTATAGCTAAATCTAACAAATAATGTTGAAAACCACTATAAGAAATTTATCAAACTTTATTCAGAGTAATTAAAATTTGTCTAATATACTAATGGATATAATATTTTATGAGTTGGAAAATTCAATATTGTAAAGATGTCAGTTATTTCCAAAGTGATTTATATTCAATATAATATTAATTCCCACTTAACACTGTTATTTGATTGATTTGGTTATTCTTCACTATTATATAAAATAATATTTAAAAGGAAACTAAAATTTCCAAAATATTCAATTGTGTAATTAAACACAATTGAATAATTTAGAATAACACATACCAGTACTTAAAAATGTATATAAGCTTATGTGGCTCTAAGACAAGGACAGCCACAGAGAACAATGAAAAGAATATGTGAAAATAAATTCATTCCTGAAGGGACAAGCTATGACAAAGGTGACATGATGATAATAATGTTGAGTAATGGATTGTACTTTCAATAAATGAATCTGGATGATATGGATTATCATATTTAAAAAAAGGAATTTTGACCTTCAGCATACCCTAAAATGAATTCCAAGTTGATTATAAATTTAATATGGAGATTAAATCACTGAAGATAAAATAGGAGAATATCTTTCTATATCTGACATGGATAAACATTATTAAGTAATATTGAATTGTGCATTAACCTTAAAGAAATTATTATAAATTACACTCTTATAAAGTTAGAAATGATGCTCTTTAAAGGCACAATTAAGAGGAATAAAAAGACTTCCCAGAGGATAGAAGAAAGCATTAATAATATATAAGCTCCAAATTGACTATTACCCAGAATATGAAAAATAAAAAGCCTTGGAATTGTAAGAAAATTACAACTCCATAAAAAAAATAGGCAAAACATTGTAACAGGAGTATCACACAGGAATATATCCAAATGGACAACAGTCAAATGAGGCGGTGAACTTTACTAAGGAAATGAAAACAAGGCCATCTGAGGAAGACTAAAATTAAAGAGATTGACAAAATTGAGAAAGATATGGGTTAACTAAATCTCAAGTCATCCTGACATGAGGGTAAAATGGTTAACAGCACTTCAGAAAATTGTTTGATAGCTCATACTAAGTTGAAGGTATTCAGTCACTATAACTCAGAGATCATAAGATAATGACCCAACATATATGCTTACTTCCATGCACTAAACATATTTTTGGTAATATTAAAAGTAGCCTTGTTTATGATAGGTAATTACTGAAAACTATTGTGATCCATTATTGGAAGTAATTAAAATATGTATCAAAAGTGGGATGGATAACCTGGGGCTGTGGCTCGGTGGTAGTGCACTTGCCTGTCATGTGTCATGTGTGAGGCACTGGGTTCAATTCTCAGCACCACATATAAATAAATAAAATAAAGGTCTATCAACAACTAAAAAATATTTCAAAAAAAATGGAATGGATAAATAAATTGTAGTATATTTTATCTATAGGACATTATGCATCAAGGAAAATGAATAAAGTGTTGCTACACAAAACACCATCCTGGGGAAGATGCAACATTCCATTGCAAAAAGAAAAAGGAAGAAGAATAAAAGAAAAGAAATAAAAATAAAGAAGCATGACTTTCTCCAAGTTGAAAATCAGGGAAGTCTGGAAGATGTAACTACTATGCAATTTTTTCAACCTTGGTTGTGCTTACATTAGTATGTTTGCTTTAGTAAAAAAAATTTTTTTGAGCCATGTGTGTATACTTAAGATTAGTGCACTCTTCTGTGTTATGTTACATTCAAGATTGTATCAGGTGGCAGGTAAAAATTCACCTCTCCAAGCCTCCAATCTATTTCTTCCAATGATGAAGAAATTTATGAAGTTAAATAGTTAATAAAAATAAAAAAACAACAACTTCAATATATTCAGAGTTAGGTGCATAGTATTATAACATCTATAATACTTTGTTGTCTGCTCACATTATCCTGTTACCACTGCTTTTATAAATGTGTCTTACTTTTTCCTTCTTTGCTGTCCTGTTAAAAGATTCTCATTAAGTAGATGAATACATTCATCTCTATCTAGAATACACTTAGAACCCAAAGTTGTAACTCTCCATGTCATTAATGTTGCAAATATGTTAATTTGTATTGTTTCCTGTTGCTTAATAAATGTGGTTTTATCATCCAAGCTAAGAGACATGCTATTTTTTTCCCCACTTTTGAAAATGCACTACCTTCCTTCCTGCTCAGGATCTTCAAAATTGAGCATGAATTCTCTTCTGTCTGGAATAATCCATCCCCACCTCTCTGTCAAGCTGGACATTGTAAGCTTGCAGAGTTTCAATTTATGATCTGTCTGTTGTAATAGGTTCTCTTCTTGTCCTAATTTCCACAGTGACAATTTTCATATTAATACATACTCACCTAAATACTCCTAAAATGAGAAATCAAGTTCTGTTAATAATCATCACAAACACAGAGGCAAGCAAATTGCCTCACTTCCAGTGGATGCTCAAATAATTATTGAATAAATGAATATTAAGGAAGGTTATCAATTAGGGCAGTGTTTAGATATAAGTAATGAAAACAGATGAATTGTAGCTTGAACAAGTAGGTATCACATAAAAATGCCTGGAATACATTTTTGAATAAAAATGAATAAAAATGAATTTCAAAATGTCAGGCCTTTTGGAAACTCTCAGCCGAAGGGATGAAAAGCTCTGACTTTTTGGCTGCTTGCCACGCCCTGTTACGGACCTAGGCTAAGCAGGGGGTGTGGCTGTGACATATTGTGAGATCTGAAACCGCCCTACTGATTGGCTTCTGTCTACTATAAAGCATTGTCCACTTTACTCAATAAACGAGTTTCTGCACTGATCGGTGACCGGGCTCCCTGGTATGTTCCTGGGCCTTCTAAAGGCAGGGGAGGGAATATCAGCAGCCTTTACTTTCCCAATCTAGTATCATCGTTGAGGTAGGCCCCTCTGGCCTCTTTTGCTGGACAAAAGAGGTCCGTCCTAGGTACGGGGGTGGTAGGGTGGGGGGGCTAAAGACCTCAACCCCTTATAATATCCCGACAGAGTAGACAGTGCATTTGATGGCTCAGTGGTTCTGTAAAGCTCTTAAAGGACCAGGCTCTCATTTTATTCCTCATGTGTGTCTTTCCACATGATTTTTCAAGTATTTTGCAGTAGACCAACACATCATCCTATTTCTTAGGGTAGAGAGTGCCCACCACTGGGAAGAAAAAAATTAGTAGAAACTCAAAGAAAATGTCATTGGTCTAGAACCAGGTCATATGATCACCCCTGATGCAATGGGGAATGAGAAAGTCCATCTCACTCTTTGATACTATATGGTGAGAGACGAACAATGGAGATAAGAAGTGGAAATGTCTTTTGGGTAAACCAATGAATCTTCTGCAAAGCTCCAAAGGTAGATTTTTCACATATAACTATGGACATAGAGTAAAGTCTAGTAAATAATCATTGGTGAATTGATGAATTTTTAACTCTTCTTATAACATACTCAAAACAGTATCAAGTGTACCAACTTTCCTTAAAGACAAGAACATCATTATACAACAGTGCAACCCCATTCATGTCCAGCCACAAGAGTATGTCCAAGATGATGAATCATGAAGAGAAGACAACAAGTTTCTATTAAAAGAAAATAAAAACAAAAGAAATAAAACAGCAAATTATCATGTAATTTCTTCCTGGTTTTCAATTCATTTTTGCTTTACCACAGATATCACTTATTTCTCATTCAGCATAGACAAACTGAGCTATGGGACATTAGATAACAACTGCAATTTTAAAACATCACACAGTTCACAGCTTCAGGGGGCAGATTATGACAGAATCAAATTAATCTATCTGTTTTAATATGAAAAATGAATTCACTCCTACCTTTGTCTATTGCTGGACATATATTATCCTTTAATTTTGTAAGGTCCAGATTCCAAAAACGTAGTCTTACATGGATAATGTCTCTTATTTTGGAATTCAAGGTTAGACAAATCATTAAATAATTTGAGAGATTTCCGAATATTATGCCATAGGAATCCAATATGATTTTCTTTTTTGACATTGGAAGACCTACATCACTTAGAATCATTATAACTAATGCATTAGTTTAATAATTTAAAATTACACTATTGAATGACTCACTAATTTTAGTTCTGCCATCATCACTCTTCCATAAAAATGGAGTATCAGAGGAAAAAAAATCAAGGTTTTTGTATGGAATAAATTCACTGCCTAGAGAGTTTGAGATTGCTAATGAGTAGTGACCTTGATTATTTGAATTCATACATATGATTATGTTTTCAAAGTATGGACAATTAACTAAGAACAATAAGGAAAATTAATTCTCCAAATTTGATCATTTATTACACAATGCTCATTGGAAAACATAGACTATATAGTCAATGAACAAACAAATCCATAATCCTTTCAATGGTAGGCAATCACATATGGTGCTTAGTTGCAATCCTCTGTGTGTGTGTGTGTGTGTGTGTGTGTGTGTGTGTGTGTGTATAAAGTCATGTTGCATCAGTCTTTGTAAACTACTTTTGCTATCTATGTGAATACTGTGTTTAGGTGTTCCTCCTCCATGTCCCATCACCCTGACCAAAGATCCCTTTATAGGATCCTGGGCCCCAGGGAGGGTGGGATGTTGAAGATGATGTGAGGTGGGACCTAACAAGATGTCTTTAGATCAGTTAGTAGTGTAATCTTGAAAGGAATTAAGGTATGTCTCCTGGGAGTCTGGCTAGTTGCAAAAGCCTCTCTCTCTGGTTTCCTATTGCGAGATAGCATCCTTTCTTTATGCACCTGCTTCCAAAATCGCAATTTACCATGATGTAATACAGCAAACACTGAGGGAGTTTCACAAGAGCCTGTGTTATTCTAAATAATGCAGATAAATAAGTCTGTTTTCTTTTAAAGTTAGATTGCCTCAGAGTATTTTAGCATAGGAATGCAAAAAAGGAATAACACAGTAAATAAATACAATAACATATTCTAATAGTTACTTTTAGTGGCTTTAATTTTGCAGTTGACATGTAATTACAGCTATATTTATTATTTCCTAAGATACATTTCTAAAACCAAATGACTTCAAACTATTTTGAATAATGTCATCAAACTGCATGCTAGAAAGAGGTAACTAAAACATTTCCCTTGAATAGTGAACACTCTGCAAGTTAGATCTTACTCCTTTTTTTTTTTTCCAAATTTATTTTTTAAAAGACAAATAGTTAATTTTGGTATGATAAAATTCAATATGTTAAATATTTATATCCATGGTGAATGACTTATAGTGACTTTGTGAGATCAGGGAACCTTAGTGTATATCACTATTCCTTTCAGGATCTAACATAATGCATACATGTAGTGAACATTCAATATATATTTATTGAGTAAATGATTAAATGAATGAATAAAAATTATTCTTTTTCCAATTACTTATTTATATTCCACAACAGTGTTCTCTATTGATATATCATTGCATTTCTCTTTTTGAAATAAAATATATTTTTATCTATTTCCAAGCTCTCCCTTTTTCACACATTATAAATACTTTTCACAGTCTGCTTCTTGTTGTTGTTGCTTTTTGTACTATTTACAAAATTTAATTCCAAGTTGCTATAAATTTTTCTTTTCTTTTTTCCTTAAGCACCCAAGGGTGCTTAACCACTAATCCACAAGCCTAGCCCTCTTTTATGTTTTATTAAGACACAGGGTCTCCCTGAGTTACTTAGAGCCTTGATAAGTTGATGAGGCTGGCTTTGAACTTGCAATCCTCCTGCTTCAGCCTCCTGAGGCACTAGGATTACGGGTGTGTACCACCACTACTGGCTGGCATAAATTTTTCTAAGGTCAAAAATAACCATAACATCACACACACACACACACACACACACACACACACACACACTACATGTGAACATTTGCATAATTTTAGCATAGTAAGGAGCTGACCCAAACACAGGAACAATAAAATAACATATTATTTTGGTGTGAGTATAAAAACAATACACCCCCAAAACCACCATAAATATAAAGAAGTAATAAAAACAATGACAAACAGAAAACTGTCTTTTAAGTACCTGTAAAGAAGTGTTATCAGATTTTATGTTAATGTATTCATGAAGTTTTTAAAAGGAGAAACTGTCTTTCAAAAGAGGGGGATACATAGGATAAAAGAGGGACTTCACTAATGATATTTTGGCCAATGAATTTTCAGCTTCAGTAAGTTAATGAATGCAAATAAAATAGAAATGAAATAAGCCCAATCATAGCATGACTTCTCATGGCCAAAAATCTAAAATAATTACAATGTTCAAAATTACTATGGCTGGGGGAAAATGAAATGAACACACCCATTCACTGTTTTGGAAATAAAAACCAGTCAGAGCAAATAAATGTACTGAGAGTTTTAAATGTGTACCATGGCATCATTTCAGATGTGGATTTTAGTCCTTTGATTCCACAGCCTCATGTGAGTTAGAGAGTGGCCCTGGCCTTTCATGAAGAATAAGTGGAAATGAAAGGAAATGCACGAAACACAGGTGAGTGCAAATAAGGAAACTTTGAGTTTTTCCTGCAGATATGAATGGGACACAGGATTGATTTTTAAGCAAGCATCAAATCCTTAACTATTAGATCAGTACCTAAGGACAAACAATTCTCAGAAAAAGTACAATCAGCTCACAAAGGAAAGGAAACATTTTCCTAATTATGTAGTAGTTGGCAAGGCCATCCTGTTCACATAAAGGGCACTATACCATTTAGAACTCACAACATTATAATTCATTCTCCCCTGCTACAGGACATCAAACCTGTCCCATTCTTGATGGTTGTCCCTCCTATTAACTGCTCCCTAAGCTACTCAAGGATCTGTAAAGGCTTGAAATTGCAATTTGTGAGAGGTAAATATCTGTTTAAAATCATCATCTGCCTCTGACCAGTATATCTCAACTTTGGCTGTACATTAGAACCATCTGGTGGCTTTGGAAAAGTAGAATGCCTGGGTCCCTCAGACATGCTTTAGAATATTGGGAGCTATAAGTGGCAAGAACTAAGGAATGTTTTTAAGTCACTCATCTGAGGGCATTCCAGCAAGGAAGGGATAATGATATAAGTTAGACATAAAAATATTGTTCAAAAGGAAAAGAATACAGTAATGCTCTTCAAGATTTTCTACTTATTTAATCTGTACCTATTCTTATGGTTGGGAGTTTAAGTGTCACCTGAAAGCTCATGTGTTGAAAACTTTGTTCCCAGATGATGTTCTTTTGGGAGATGGTGGGAAATTTAGGAGGTGGGACCTTGTGTGGGTTATTGGGGCTGTACCCTTGAAGAGTACACTGGGACTAGCCCTTTGGAATTTTCCTCTTTTTGCTTCCCAGCTGCTATGAGGTCAGTAGCTTTGCCCTGCTATGTGCTCCTGCCTTGTTTTACCTCAGCACAAGCCCAAAGACACAAAGGCCAAGTGACCATGTACTGAATGCCCTGAAACCATGAACCAAAATAAATATTTCCTTTTTAAATTTTTCATCCCAAGTATTTTGTACTGGCGATAGAAATCTGACTAACTTATCTATTATCAATTTTCTGTTTAGTATCCACAAACAATAGCAGAATATGTTCATCAAAATTTAAATAGGACTAAAGTTTGCCTTTCACTTCTTCCAAATCCCTCTGATTTCAGCCAGACTTTTTCCTCAACAGGATCTTGTTGATACCATCAGCCAAAGACCAAAGTTGATTTTATGGACTCACTGAAACAAAGAAGAAGATATACCAATGAGGGCCATGGAGTGTCTCAGTAAGAAGCATATTTGAAAGGACCTATTTGATAGGTTAGTGTCTTATCAGGATTCTGAAGAATGTTTAAGAAAGCATGGCTTTGTTCTAGGCTAGATGCTAACACCAAGCCAGTGTTGATTTCTATGATTATGTATCTGAATGAATTGTATCAGAGACAAGGAGGAACAAGGTAGGGTTAGGGTTATGGTTGGCAGAGAAGCAGCAGTCACTCATATGAGGGCATCCCAGGAATCAGCAAGACACCACCCTTCATGTGCTCAATGGTATAAAAGTGTAAACTCATTCTAAAAACTTTTTGAGGAGAGTACCCCACAACACCTTGCAGCCACAGGGCCACCCAGAGAACTACTTCTCAGGAATTTGTTTCCCTATGTTCAGTTGTTAAGGCATTCAGAAGCCACCGTGGACTTGGATCAAGAAAACCTGGGTAGTACTCAAACAAATGACAGACCTTGGCATCATCCACATGATGCTAGTTTTGTGCATGCAGAATGCAAGAGTTATAGGGTCATGGAGGATTTTGCCAAGATTTCAAACAAAGGCTAGGATCCAAGTAATATTTGGCAGTTTGGGACTCCCTGCAAGCATCCCCTGGCAGGGCAATTCATGAAGCTGTAGGAGTGAAGCCAAAGCTGTAGTGGAGACCCCAGGAAATTGGAGATTCCAGAAATGTGAAATGCCTGCCAAGATAAGCTGCAGGTAGTAAGCAGAGCCAGCCAACAAAGGTGACCATGTGGAATGCAGTCAGCAAGGTCATAGGGGTGGAACTACCCAAGCCCTTTGAAGTTCACATCATGTCATCATGTGTTCTGAAGCTGGATACAGAGATATAGGTTTTAATGTTTTCCTTGCTGGGTTTTGGTCTTGCTGTGGTCTGATTCTTCATGAATTTCCTGTTCCTCCTTTTTAGAATGGGAATGCTTACCAGGTTCCATTGTACCTTGAAAGTGTGTAATTTCCTCCTTTGATTCTTACAAAGACGCAAACCTCAGTTTTTCTTGAGTCCTAGTAGAGACATTTGACTTGGACTTTTGAGCAATGCTGGAACTGTTAAGATTTTGGAACTCTGGGAAATGGAATAAATGCATTTTATATCATAAGATTGAAAAGTTTGGAGGTTATAGGTGGAATGCCATAGTTTGAATAATTATGCCCCAAAGGCCCATGTGTTACAGGCTTGGTCACCAGACCATTTACTATTGGAAGGTAGTGGAATTTTAGAAGTTTGGGTCTAGTTATAGGAAATTAGGTCACTGGGAACATGCCCTTAAAAGGAATGTTGGAACCTTGGTACCTTCCCTTCTCTCCCTCTTTGCCTCAGGGATGACATGAATTGAACAATTTCTTCTGCCACATACTTTCTGCCACACTGTGCTGCCTCACCACAGGCCCAAAGGCAAAGGAGACAAGAAAGCAAGATGTTAATCTCTGAAGTCATGTGCCAAAATAAACCCTTCCTCCTTAAAAATGAATTTTCTTGGATATTTTGTCACAATAACACAAAACTGACCAACAAACCTAGGAAGGTATTTTAAACTACAAGTAGTGAAATTTGTTGCATTTTTATTTTTTATTAAAAAATGCTTCTAAAATATCATCCAAATTAGACATGAATAACATACTTTACATGTAATATGGTAGAACTACAACTGGAACTATGGCTGACTGCTTGGCTAGTATACAGATATATTTTACATTATCCATAAAACTCAAACTCAGGAAATTCAAGAAATACTTTTTCACCCCTTTTACAAACTTTTACACTCTTTCCTATTTACACACTGGCATGGACTTTTATACATCTGATAACTATTTTCCATTTGCCATTTCATCATTTTTTTCTTGCCCTAAAACAAATTCTGGATGTACATAAAAATTATATATCATATTTTCTCAACTCCTTTCTGGTACAAACATCTCAAAACCATATAAATTATAAGTTCCAGGAAAGAAGATATTATGGATAATATAAAAAGTATTCACAGTGAAGAAATCAAACAAAACTGTGATAAACTGTGATAGTCAAATGGTTATCTTTTCTCAAATAATTTTCTAAATTTTCTCTCTCTCTCTATAAATATATATGTATATGTATAATGTATATATATAAATATATATATACATATAAGTTATAATATCTTTGCATTTTCAGAAGTAAAAATTCAGACTTAGTCTATTTACAAGACTGTTTGGTGTTTTCTCAGTAAATAATGTATCTCAAACACAGAATATCTGACCTGATTCAATTCTGACATTTACTTTATTGGTCCCAAGATATCTATTTCCTAATCTTCTTTACATGCCCAAATATGTCAACCAATCTTTTCTATTTTTTTCAAGTTTTTCCTAATATTCATAAGGCATTATCAGAAGAATCATTCTATCTTTTATTTAAAAAAAAAAAATGTCCTTACTGGGGTTGGAAAAAGAAAAAAAAATAGTCATTACCCATAATCCATGCCTTCACTAAGATGTCTCAATGCCGATACTATGGATTTGAAATAAGAAAGTACTATATATTGTATGGCCTCACCAATAGAACAAGTCCAAGTTCTGAAACCAAATGTGAATGTTTGAATCCAGATCCTTCCATTAATAAACTTTGTTCCCTGATCTATATCAGCAATTAAAATATGTACCTCATAGGGTTATGGTATAAATTTTAGAAATTGACAGGTAATAAAACATTTTTAATTTTTACTCAATACATCTCAGTCATATGAGTTGTTTTATATCACTATGGCAGAATGATGTGTGGAATATTACATATTTTCAAAGAATTTATTCTGAGATCTTCCCTGTTTAACATGAGATGTGTATTTGACTTTGCTCCATAGTAAGCAATCATCCAGTGAACAAGTAAATGCTTAGCTTCTTCCCAACTGCAAAATTTCATGTCCACATGTAATGCAGAAAAAGAAAAAAAAATCTTTTTTTTTTCTGATAACTCAATTGTTTTATAGATAAAGAGACATGAACAACTTTTCTCTCTTGACATAGACTAGAGGATAGTATGTGAAGAGCAACAGAATTTAAACATTAATGAAGAGCTCAGAAAATGTAAACCCTGCCACCCTATCCCACTCCCATTTAAATATATGGGGAGAGTAGAAGCACTGTAAACCTGAAAGCTTGAGAGATGCCACATCTGAGCTATGCATTCTAGATTGTAGCTCAGGAAGCATCCAACATGATACATCACAGTCCAAATATAGGCAAAGTGATCTGTGAATAAAATAAAATCAGAGTAATCACAACTACATAATTTAAAGACTTGCAAAAAATTACAATAATTGAAAGAACATGAAAGTGCCCAAAAGATAGACACAAAGATCAATGTCATGGATTAGCATTCAGAAGTGGAAGCACATGCAAATTTATTTTAGGCAATGTCAAAGACAGTTTAATAGAAAAAGAAATAATCTCAACAGAAGATGATGGAACAACTAGACATACATATGCAAAAGCAAAAAATCAAAAACAGTACTTTGAACTAAACCTCATACCTTGCACAAAATTTAATTTAAAGGGAAACTTAAATCTAACTGTAAAATGTCAAACTATAAAACTTTTAGAATAAAACCATGAGAAAATATTTATCATGAGTTTAGGCAAAAGTATCTTAGGTATTAACTCTAAAAGCATGATCCATAAAATTTTAAAAAGTCAATTGGATTTGTTAAAGTATAAACTTTAACTCTGAAAAAGATACTGTTAAGAGAATGAAAAGACAGCAATTGGTAGTAAGCATTTACAAGTTGCACATCTGATAAAAGATTTGCATCCAAGACATATAAAGAGTTCTTAAAACTTTAAAGTAAAAAAATGAAACCACCCAATTTATCCAAAAATGGACAAAAGACTCAAACAGAATCTTCGTTAAAAATATATGGAAGGCACCGGGTGTGGTGGCGCACGCCTGTAATCCCAGCACTTTGGGAGGCTGAGGCAGGAGGATCGTGAGTTCAAAGCCAGCCTCAGCAATGGCGAGGCACTTAGCAACTCAGTGAGACCCTGTCTCTAAAAATAATACAAAAAAGGGCTGGGGATGTGACCCAGTGGTCGAGTGCCCCTGAGTTCAATCCCCGGTACCACACACACACACACAAAATGTATATATATATATATATATATATATATATATATATATATATATATATATATATATATGGAAGGCAAATAAATATGAAAATATACTCAACATAAATAGATATTAGGGATATACAAATTTAAAGGCTGTGAATACAGGTACATGTCTATTAGGGTGTCTGAGGTAGAGCATATTAAGTGCTAGTACAAATACCAAGCAACTGGAATTGTAATACACTGTTAGAGGGAGTGCAATATAGTTCAGCAACTCTTGGAAATGATTTAGCGATGTTTTTCACTTACCATGTGATTTAGTATATTATCTTTCTATCATTGTGACAAAATACCTAGGAAAAATCAATTTAAAGGAGGAAAAGTTTATTTTGGCTCATGGTTTCAGAATTTCTGCCCATGATCACTATGCCCAGTTGTTTTTGTACATATGAGGAAACAAATCATCATGGTTGAAGCACAGGTGGAGGAAAACCATTTACCTCATGGCAGCCAGGAGGCAATAACAGAAAAGGGAGGAGATAAGGGTTCCAGTGATCCCTTCAGGTGCACACTCCCAATGACTTTGTACTATACCCCACCTACTAAAATTTCTTTCACCTCCCAACAGTCTAAAGCCTGGAAAACAAGCCTTTAACACATAAGCCTTCACGAGACATTCCAGATACAAACTACAACACTGAGTAACCCAAACCTTGGTATTTACTATGGATAAGTAAAAAAACTAGGTTCACGTAAAAGTCTGCATATAGCTACTGTATTCATAACTGTTAAAACAAGAAATAACCCAAATTTCCTTCAGTGAATATATGGGTAAGTAAGATGTGATATATGCAGATGACAAAATACTACTCAGTAATAAAAATGGACAAAACTATTGATACACACAACTTGAATCTCAAATGGACTGATTTATGTATAAGAAGCCAGTCTCAAATTCATATACTACATAATGTCATTTATATAACAGTCTCAAAAACATAAAACTATGGTTATAAAACACACACATTAGTTCTTTGATTTAGAAATTGGAGGAGAGTGGGAGTATAGAAGAATGACTCTCAAGAGAGGGGTTGATATAGCTGTGCAGCTTCCTGATTGTGGTATTGCTTGACACAAGTCTATTCATGCAGTAAAGGCAAAGCATACAGCCACAAAAGCTGTATGGACTCAAAGAGCTGCAATTAAAATCCTCATACTCCTTTTAAGACAGTTTTAAGCCATTGCTCAGATTAAAGCCAATGTCTTGTGATTTTTCTGTGCCTTTAAACATATTTCCATTCATCAATCTATTAATAACATCACTAAGTACTCATTTTGTGACAAGTACTGTTCTAGATCCTTGGTGATTCTTTTAAAAGCATAATGATCTATTTGTATGCTTCTTTTCCTACTGATAATTTAGAAACTCATCTTTTAGCCTTTGGCAACAATTCAAAATTCTTAGCTCTTTTCCTCTTTTTGGCTTTTGAAAAAGACATTTGCTCCATTTATTGATATATTAGCAACAAATCAATTTGTATGTGCTTTCACTCTATGGGATCCCTACCTTTATGAACTTTTGTAACTTTCTATAATTTTATGTAATTCAACTAAATAATTACTGGCAACAACAGTTTTCAGGAATTAACTCAGTCTAAGATGTCTCTAAACTGTTGTAAAATAAATAAATATTACCCTCATAAATGGGGAGTCAAAACTACTATAACAAAAGGTTAAGTTTTTAATATTATAAGTAGGTACTATGCCTCTGATGAAACAGAGACATACATTTTAAGAAATTATGAAAAAAATTCTATCACTAAATGTTCTTGACATCTATTTCTGAATAGAATCCCTTCCTTTCATTTAAAACAATGTTTACAAATATTTGATAATATATAAAGAATTAAATTATTTTGCTATTGAATTTTTAGTTCCTTCAATTAAAAATCAGTCAATGATCTGAATAGACATTTTTAAAAAGCAGATATGCAAATGACCAGAAAGTATATGAAAACATGTTTGACATCTCTATTCATTAAGGAAATGGAAATCAAAACCACAATGAGATAGTATCTCACCCCATTAGAATGCCTATAATCATGAAAGATGAAAAAAACAACCAATACTACTAAGGATGCAAAAAGAAGGGAATTCGTATACACTAATGGCAGGAATGTAAATCAGTTCAGTCATTATAGAAAACAGTATAGCTATATCTCATAAAACTCAAAACTACTATATTGTTCAACTATCATATTACTAGCTATATATACAAAGGAAATTAAATCAGTACATCAAAGAGATAACTGAATTCCTACCATTATTCTATCGTTATTTGTGATAACTATGATATGGAATCATCAAAGATGTCCATCAATAGATGAATGAAGAAAATGTGGATATATATATATATATATATATATATTATATATTTAGATATAAGGTATTCCCAAAAACTTCATGTGTGAGATAATTAATAAAGCTCAAAGCTGAAATGATTAGATTATGGGAGTGATATCCTGATCTGTGGATTAATTCACTGATAGGGATTAACTGAGTGATAACTGCAGGCAGATAGGGTGTGACTGGAGGAGGTCACTGGGGTGTGGTTTATATTCCCTCCCTGTTGAGCAGAGTTCTCTCTGCTTCCTGGTGCCACTTTCTGAGTCCTTTTCCTTCACCATGCCTTCCACCACAATGTTCTGCCTCACCTCAGGCCTAGAGCTAATGGAGTCAGCTGTCTATGGGGCTGAGAACTCTGAAACCATAAGTGATGGATAAACTTTTCCTTATCTAAAAATTGTGTTGGGTCTTTTGGTCACAGCAGCAAAAATGCTGACCAAAACAACATACAATATAATATTCTTCAATCATAAGAAGAGTTGAAATTCTAGTATTTGTAGCAACACAGATGAACCCAGTGATCATTATATTAAGTGAAATAAACCAGATACAGAAAGGCAAATACTGCATGTTCTCACTTATATGTGGAAACTAAAATGGTGATCTTGTAGAAGAAGGGAGTAGAATAGTAAATTCCAGAATCTGGGAAAGATGTAAGTGAAGGAAGGATGGAGAGGAGGGTTAATATTTATAGGAGTGCAGCAGCATAGAAGGAATAATTTCTAATGTTCTATAACACAATAGGATAATACAATAATCAATTGTATATTTCAAAATAGGTAGTAAAGCAGATTTTTAATGTTTCCAAAAGAAAGAAAGGTCTAAAGTAATTGATATGTCCATCACTCTGATCTGATCATTACACATTATATATATATATGGACTGATATGTCACACTTTACTCCATAGATACGTACAATTACTGCGTCAATTAAAAATAAAAATATATTTTAGAAAGAATGAAACAAATTCTTATATTTCAATAATAAAAGGACAGACAACCCATTAAAAGAAAATGAGCAAATATATAAATAGGCACTTCATAAATAAAGATATTTATTGTCAATAGGCACTTGAAGATATATTCAATATCATTAGGCATAAAATATGTTCAAATTAAAGGCATACTCAGCAGTATATCTTAATGGTAAAACATTTTTAAAAACCCACAATGCTATTGACATATCTAAATAAATTAACATCAATCCTTTTTTTAACTCTTTGAAATTAGTTTTATTTTTAATTGACATAAAATTATACATATTTATGGTGTATATTTGATCATTCCATTCATAGATACAATGTGCAATGATTAAATCAGGTAATTAGCATTTCCATCTCCTTAGACATTCATCATTTCTTTGTGTAGGGAACCTTAGAACTTTTCTCTATTCTTTTATAAAATATATACTACATTGCTGTCTAGTTACCCTACCATGCTGTAGAACACTAGGGCTTCTGCCTCCTATATAACTGCGCTTTGGTAACTTTTGAATCTCCCTCTGTCCCCTCCTTCTCCCTTCTATTCCTTTACTAATCCTCATTTTTCTCTTTCCTTTGTTATTTGCATACCAAAGCTAACCGAGAGAGAGAGAGAGAGAGAGAGAGAGAGAGAGAGAGAGAGAGAGAGAGAGAGAGGAGAGATTTCCTCACTCCCAGCAGATCAGAGAGTACTGACCTGCCAGTGAGATGGGTCCCTGAACAACCTGTTGTTTCCATGGAGGTTGCTGGTCCCTCAGAGCCTGGCTTAACTGCCACAGGCAATGACTCTTCAGCATCCAGTGAAGTCACAGAGGCATGGCTATAAGAACACTTCAAAATTTGGGGAAAGGGTGATGTTTATTGTATAGAAAGGCAGGAGGATTTTTTTTTTTTAAGCTATGGTTGCTTCATTTGAGTTACAGGGTTATATAAAAAAATTATAGTCATTTGTGTTCCTTTAAATGAACTATGAAACCCCTTACAAAGAACTTTTCAGTTCGACATGACAAATCCTGAAGCTTTTCTTCTAAGTCTTACATACCTACGACAGCACTCCATCCCCTTCACTTAACTGCAAACATTAACTAATGGATGCTTTATCTATTTTTAATATAAATATATTGATTCTTATTAGACAAAACAAGCACAAAGACACTTCTGTTGTTTTCACTTTTAGTTTCATGTTTCAAGTGAAAATCTGAAGATTTCTATACCTCCAGAAATTTCGGTGGCACGATTTCTGCTTAAACAGAAGTCCATTGGTTTCTAATTCATTTAATATGTATTTTTTAGGCAGTGCCTTTGTGTCAGGATCTGTTTTATGTTCTAGCAAACAAAAAAGATGAGCCTATGCCCTCATGGAGCTTTTATCATAATCATCGGGAGCATCTGTTAATTAATAGTTAAGACAATTGCTGATTCTCATAACTACGGTAATGTGTAGAGAAAATCTGGGTGAGGAATGGAATGGCAAGGAGGGTACCAACATTTCAAAATAAACCAAAACATTCAGGGACACTGTATCCAACAGACAATGTGTCTTAAGGTATGAGAAGTTGTCAGCCATGTCAGCACTAGAAGAGAGCTCCCTTGATTGAGAAAATAAAATAGCTAGCCGGGCGTGGTGGCGCACACCTGTAATCCCAGCACTTTGGGAGGCTGAGGCAGGAGGATCGCGAATTCAAAGCCAGCCTCAGTAATGGCGAGGCACTTAGCAACTCAGTGAGACCCTGTCTCTAAATAAAATACTAAAAAGGTCTGGGGATGTGACCCAGTGGTCAAGTGCCCCTGAGTTCAATCCCCGGTACCACAAAAAAAAAATAAAAAATAAAAAATAAAAAAAAAATAAATAAAATAGCATGTTCTCAAGTCCGGAGATAGAAAAGTATTGAGCTGCTCTAGGGTCAGGAACTCTCAGGCTATAGTGGGGAATCTGTCTTTTATCATAGTTCCATAGGAGCCAGCTGCCAAAGGATTTTAGACAGGGTTGTGCGGTCCTACAATTAAGGTTATATAAAGTCATGCTGACAGCTTTGTGGAGAAGACACTACTGAGGGGTCACAGTAAAAGCTGCAACAGGAGGTATGAAGCTATTGAAAGACAAATATAGGAAGGACTTGGATTAGGTGGACACCAGAGATGATTGTAAGTGTTGGCCCTGAAGATATAATTTAAATATGGACAAGATTACTGAATAATTGGGCAAATAGTAATAATAATAATTTAATAAGAAATAAATAGATAAAAATAATAATTTAATAATTAAGAACTGGGGGGAACCAAAGGTAATTTTTGGGTCTCTGGTTATAATGGATGGAGATGACATTACTAAAATAATAGGGACAAAAAGGTTTTTGGGAAATGGATATCAAGGCTCCCTGAAGCTATAGAGCATTGCAAGTGGAGGTCTTAAGGGAACAATTGTAATACATTGTACAGAGAAGAATCAAGTTGTGAAGATACGAAAGAGTTAACCTATAGCATATAGATAGTTTTGAAGTAATAGAACTAAATGGTGTCAGAAAAAGTACAGCACAGCTAGAGAAGAAGAAAAAAAATATCCTAAACAAATCTACTACAGGGAGAAGACTCAGTAAAGAGACTCTCCTTCTGAGCCACACTCAATTAAAAAATTTTAAGGGGAGGGGTTCCAGGGATTGAACTAAGGGGCACTCAACCACTGAGCCACATCCTCAGTCCTATTTTGTATTTTCTTTAGAGACAGGGTCTCACTGAGTTGCTCAGTGCCTCACTGTTGCTGAGGCTGGCTTCGAACTTGCCATCCTCCTGCCTCAGCCTTCTGAGTCACTGGGATTACAGGTGTGCACCACTGTGCCCAACACACTCAATGAATTTTTACTGACCTAAACATCCATTCCAAGTCCAGTGGCTTCCTCCTTAACACTATGCTGGAGGGTTCCCTTCAAATCCCAGAAACCTCACCATCTTCCTTTGCACCACATAATGTTATCTTCAGTGGCTTTTCCTTTTGTGCTTTCCTCTTCTTCAGATTCTACTATGATTTTCAAATTCTGGTTCTATCTCAGCCACCCATCAATAAATCTCTGCTGGAAAGTTGGAATAATCAATTTTTAAAAATCTGCTCTGAAGTATGATTTTAAAAAATAAATAAATAAAAAATAAAGTTATCCCTGTCTGGGAAGCTTATATCTCATCATCCTCTACATAATTCTATAGAGTTGCTGCAACTAGGGCTCATACAAATCAGCACCAAAATGTCAATGTTCCGCTGTAATAAACTAGTGCATCTCTTGTTAACTACCATCCCATTTATTCCCCCTGTATGAGTCTGACCTTGATTACTCTTCTCAAACTCAACCCCTCCTCCGTCCCTTCTTCTTGTGCCCAGTTCATTAGCATTGTGTCACACCCGAATCTTGTTCCTATCTATCCTCTAAAGCATGTCCTTCTACTCTCTCCCTAAATTGCATCCTGTGCTCTGTTTCCTTCTCTCTGAACAAAGGCATTGGGCTCAACAATTTCTAAGGTCCCTTCCAGCTCTGACATTCTGTATTTAATTAGAGCACTGCACTGTGATCCATCTATAAATACAGCAGGAGTTCAGAGAAGGTTAGAGTAATTGAAGAAAGTTTCCTAGAGGAAATGTGGAGATTGAATAGAGTCTTGAGTAATGGGAAGAATTTAAACTGGCAAAAAGATTGTCCCTGGTTGGAGAAACTGCATGACTCAAAGCAGAGAGGTGGGGAGAAAAGATGTGTGCCTGGTGACTGATGGGAGATAAACTTGACTGGTATAGTACAGGCAGATTGCTGGATGGTGAAAAATAAATGTGAATTGAAAGCAAATAATAATAAATAGGAAATAAACAAGCACCCGAAGGTGACTGAAATGAAATCTGAGCTTAGTAATGGCAACAATACTCTGCCCTAGACTTTTAAAAAGTCTTCGGAAACCAAAGGAAAGTCCAAATTGAGGAATTTAAGATGAATTTGTAACTCTACTATAAACTTATTTCATGGCAGTGAAGAATCGTTTTAGTGGGTTTCAATATACCTAACGAGGCAGTATAGATAAAATTATCTCTATGAATTGTTTTCAGGGCTTGACCCACACCCAGTGTAAGATCCTTAGCTGGCTGCTGTTATCCCAGCAAAAACAGAAAAGAGGTAGTATCTTTGCTCAGCAGTGATGCTGTGCTAAACGGAGCTGGAAATAAGAAGGCGTAGACTACAATTTAAATCATTTTGGGGGTGTACTGGGGATTAAACTCAGGGGCACTCAACCACTGAGCCACATCCACAGTCCTATTTTGTATCTGATTTAGAGACAGGGTCTCACTGAGCTGCTTAGCGCCTCACAGTTGCTGAGGCTGGCTTTGAACTCGCCATCCTCCTGCCTCAGCCTTCTGAGTCGCTGGGATTACAGGTATGCGATGCCACGCCCAGCACACGATTTAAGTCTTTATCCAGACCTGTTAGAAGGAAGGAAGGGAAGGATAGGACAAGAAAGTCTTTCTCAGGCACATTGTACCCCTAAATCTTAGCCATTTATATAACAATTGGATATCCTTCTCTGCAAAACAGGAAAAGTCACTACTGAGAACTAAGGGATAATCAATTTTATTGTTTGAAATTTATTGCTAGAAAAGTCTTTTTTTTTGTTAATCTAGGTACTATATATATATCTGTGTAAAGCTTAAGAATATGTGTGCTGTCTTGAAAATAAACTGAAGAAGAGAATGAAGTCACATCTCCTGGGTGGTACAGGCTTGGCTCCCTTCTAGGTTTAACATCACACCTTTGATCACTACAACAAACCTGGAAACAGGTGTTAACTTTCATGAATAGGGAAACTGTTTATCAAAAAGTCTAAATGATTTCCCAATCTGTTACAACTTGAAAATGGCGGAGCTGGGGTATGAATTCAGTGAGTATAATACAGTTACTCCTTCATATCTATGAGTTCCACATCTACAGATTCAACCAACCATAGAAAGAAAATATTTTGAAAAAAATTACATTGTTGCTGACATGTGCTCTTTAGTTGGACCTACAATGGTTGTTTTTGTACAAACATATACAGATTATTTCTGTGTCATTATTTACTCAAAAATAGAGCATAACAGTTATTTGTATACCATTAATATTGTATTAGATATTATAAGTAAATGAGAAATGATGTAAAGTATACAAGAAGATTGGGTAGATTATATGCAATTTTAGACAGAATTAAGCAGACAGAGATGTTGGTATCTTTGGGGGAAGAATGTTCTGGAACCAAACCCCTGCCAATACCATGGGATGACTCTGTTCCCCAGATGTAGAGGGACCACTATAGGCACATGCACGTTTTCTACCTCTAAAGGGGCCAAGTTAACTTTTTTCCAAAAACATGGCCTTTTAAAGTCTGGTCAAAAGAATGCTTGCATTCAAACTATCTGGGAGGTTTCTTAAAATAACAAGATTCCAGAGTCTACCTCAGACTAACATTATTATAACATGCTCCCCAGGTGATTTGGGTGTGCAGTAAACATTTTAAGCTATGCAAAAACAACTGCTTGCCATAAACCACATAGAAGAAATGTGAAACTTTTCTAACTATTCCACATCACATCCCTCATACTTGAGCCTCTATTTTCACTGAAATCAAATATCCCACAATTAAAACTAAAGCCATTTGGCCAGTGTATTTGACTTTCTAACACAAGGCTTTCAAAGACAAGCCAGAATAATATCTGTGAATTGAAAGACTGAAGTGTGATCAGTCACTGGAGAGGCCAATTAATCAAATCTTAAAGATGGAAAAGATTTTAATGTTATGGGAGATTAATGGGACATGAAAAAGTCAGAAACAAAAAAGTGACAAAATTAGGGCTGGTCATAGAAAAGATCTTATGTATATGTTTTTAAAATTAATTTTATATGTTGCTTATATAGAAGTAAAATGAGTCCATATGAATGTAGGGCTTTATGAGGTTTTTTTTTTTTTTTCAAATTTATATGATCATGTAAGCACAAATATAGTCACTATAGAGAACATTCTCCTCACCCCACAAAATTCCCCTGTGTCCCTCTGTAGCCAACTCTCCTCATTCCCTGCTCCAAGCAACCACATATTTCTTAGTTGTCCCTCTTCTGAAACCTTATATAAATGGAATCATATAGTATGTGAAATCTTTTGGGTCTAGCTTTTTTTCTCAGCACACTACTTTCGAAATACATCTTCATCATATTTGAGCAGGTATTTTTTCCGCAATTGACAGTGGTCAAAGTCTGGTCTTTGTTTTGTTTTTTTTTTGTTTTGTTTTTTCAGGTGTAAACACAGAGAAGCTCAGGAACACAAACAAAACCCACTCACAGGTCCTAGAGAAACAGTCACTGCATGGACAGGAACCACGTGGTGGAAAGCTTCAAAGGTGCTTGCTCAACCCAGCAAGTGGGGAGCAGAAAGGGAAGGGAAAGAAGGACAATTTGTGATAGGAGCCACATATTGATCTGGTTACCTGGGAAGGTGCCTACCACCTAGAAAATACAAAGTTTGAAAATTCACATTGCAAGGATAGTATTTCATTATAAGATACACCATACTTTCGACTTGAATTTTTATTTAATGCTAGGGACAGAACTCATGAATAGAAGGCGGGCATCTGCCACTGAGCTCTATCTCTACTCTTTACTATTTGGGCTGTTTCCAGTTTGGAGTTATTTTGAATAAGGCTGTTAGGAACAATTTAGTCAAAGTCTCTGTATGAACATATGTATTTCATTTCTCTTGGTCAAATTAATGGAATTGGTGGGTTTCATATTTGGGATATTTTTAACTTTATAAAAACAATCAAACTGCTTTTAGAATATTTGTGTGATTTAATAATCTTACCAGCAATGTATGAGAAATCCCATCCATCCTACGCTCACCAATCGCTCACACAGTCGTCAATATTGAATTATCCTACTGAGTGTGTAGAGCTTTTTTGAAGTATTTTAATTTTGCTTTTTCTTGATGATTAATGATGTTGAGACTTTTATGTACTTGTTGGTCAATCACATATCTCCTTCTTTGTAGAATCTGTTCAAAAGTGTTTTCACTTAAAAATTATGTTTCTAATTTTTAAGAAACATTAAAAATGACATCTCTAAAATGTGTGGCAAATATCTTTCCCACTACTTTGGGGGTTAACTTTTCATTGTTTTGATGGTGTCTTTCAAAAAGCAAAGGTTTTAATTTTGATAAATCCAAATTTATCAGATTTTTATAATGGCTTAGTCCTTCTGGCATCCTACCTAAGTGTTTTGTTGATGTTGTTGTTGGGTTTTGTTTGTTTGTTTCCCCCCTCTACTAATAAATGAAAACTTTCTCCTAGAGTTTTCCTAAAAGTATTATTGTTTAATTGCTTGAATTTAGGTCTAGATCCAGTTTAAATTTTATGTATGTAAGTGGTGAAGTTTAATTTTTTTCATATGCATAGCCAGTTGGCATCATTTTTTTTTTTTTAAATTCCCGAGTAAACTTCTATAACACATTTGTAAAAAAAAAATGTCTTGACAAATTCACGTGTTGGGCTAATTCTGGACATTATTCTCCTTCATGGATCCTTATGTCTGCCCTATGCCAAAATCACATGGCCATGTTTAGTTAAATTTCTTACACATCATTAAGTCAATTCATGTAAAGTTTCTGGTTTTGTCTCTCAAATTTGTTTTGGCTATCTAATTTTTCCCATTTCATTAAAAAAAAAAAAAAAAGTCCCTGGAAAATGATTTTCCATGGAAAATGTTTGATGGGATTGTGGTTTAAGTTTAATCATGTTTATAAATCAGTTTGAGGAGAATTGATATACCAACAATATTGAGTATTTCAGTTTATAAATAACATGTGTCTCATTTATTTGTGTCTTCTCAGCAATGTTTTGTGATTTCTAATTTAAATATCTTGTCAATATTTAAATAATTTTTTCTATTTCATGTTTTAGTTGATATTGTAGATTTTATTATTTTCTTAAGATTTATTTTCAATTGCTGATTACTAGTATATAGAAATGAAATTGGTTTGTAATAGACAATACTAAGTTCAGTTTTTAATTCCAATAACTCTTTGGTTAGATTTTAGGATTTTGTATGTATGTGGTCATATAATCTGTAACCATAGACAATTTTGTTCCTATATCTCCAATCTGTTCATTGTATGTTTACTTCTTGTTTCATCAAACTAGGGAGGACTTGGGTGCAATTTTAAATAGAAATGGTAAATAATTTCCTTGCCATGCTCCGTATATTAGGAGGAAAGGCTTTCAGTATTTCAGCATTAGGTGTGATGTTTATTACTCTCATTTGCTATAGATTTCCTTTATAAGGTTGATTCCATTACTATTTTGCTAAGAATGCTGATCATAAATAGATACTGAATTTTGTCAAATGCTTTTTCTGCATCTATTTAGATATTTGATGGCTTTAATTCTCTCTCCCCTGTTAATGTGAAGAAACATATTGATTGATTGATTGTCTAAGTTAAACCAGACTACTATTCCTGGGGCATATCCTATTTACTCATAGTACTTTACCTTTTACACACACACACACACACACACACACATATATATATATATATATACACATATATATATATAATATATATATATTTTATATATATATACACATATATATATAATTGAACTTTACAATATTTTGTTGAGAATTACTGTTTGTTTTGAAGGAAGTTTGTGATTTTCTTTACTTACAAAGTCATTGTCAGATTTTGATATCATAAAACAAGTTGTAAAATATTCCCTATTTTATTGCATGTTTGCAGCTTGTTTGAGTTTTGGTATCTTAAAGTGTTCAATTGTACTTTTAATTTGCATTTCTCTGATAATTAATGATATTAAGCTTTGTGGTTGGTTCAAGTCTTCTGGGTTATTTTTATTTTACATGTTACTGTCTAGAGTTCTTTATATGACATGGATTTGAGTTCTTTGCCACATATGCATTTAAAATATTTTTAAGAATGTGATTCATTGATTCTAAACTATTTTAATAATAATTTGTCCTTTTGTTAATCTGTTATTTTGTTTGTCTGAAATCTTTGCTTATTCTAGAATGGCATAGTGTCTTATGTCTTTATCTAGAAGACTTATGGTTCTAGCTCATATATTTATGTCTACTATTCAACTCATTTTAGTTTTTTATAATAAGCAGGAAAGGACTAAGGTTTATATTTTATCTAGTTTTCCTGCATTATTTAACAAAAAAAAAAAATTGTAACTTTCCCCTACTATGTTGACTTGATGGTTTAGTTAAAAATCAGCATCTATTTCTGTACTATTTTCTTTGTCACTGAATACTTTGATACTTAACTAGCACACAGTTTTGGTTACACAGGAAGTTCGAAAAATGAGGCAGTATAGCTTCCCCTTTGTTTTCCTTTTTCAATAACATCATAATGATTCTGGGATTTTTTAATATACACGTGCATTTTAGAATCAGTTCATCAATTACTGAAAAATATATGATTTTAATTGGGATTGTATTGAATCTGCATATAAATTTTGGAAAACATTTAGTTCTTGAAGTAAAAGTTATTATATTTTAACACTTTTATTCAAGTTTTCTTGCTATATTATGCAAATATTATACATTTTTGAATATTGATGTTGAAATCTGCAAAATTACTATTTTTTAATTAGTTCTCATAACTGTATATAATAATCTATACACATAATCACTCTATGAATAATAATAGTTTTGCTTCTTCTTTTGTAATATTTCTGCCTTATAATAGCTGGGATACATAAAACGATGTTGAATAAAAACAATTCTGATTTTAGAGGAAAGGCATTCAATATTGATCATTATTTAGGATATTAGTTCTAGCTATATTTTGAAGAAACCATTTATATACAATGTTTCCTTATATTTGTGGTTGCTGATAATGTACACTATAAGCAGATGTCAAAGTTTGCTGAATGTTTTCTGCATATTTACTCTATATATGTTTTACCCCTATGCTTCCCTCTTCCTGTCTTCTTTTAGGTATTTTGAACTTTTAAATTTTTATTTGGTCAGTTGTGTTATTGATTATTTTTATAGCATTTGGAATGGTTGACTTCAGCTTTACAATATAATACTTAACTTTTAATAGTTTACTTATTTCATTTTTCTTTATCCCTTCAAGTGTAACCTAGAAACCTTATGTATAGATAGTCCCCATTTCTCTACTCCTTTTGTTCTTGCTTTACATATTACATCTTTATGCACTGAAAATCTATCAGGTGATTTGAAAAAGTTTTGACACTGAAATATATTTAAAGAACTCACACAGAAAGATTAATAGTCATTTGATTTATATCCTAATGTTCCAAGTTGTTTGGGTATTACTTTTCTTCTGTCAAAAGAATTTTTTTAACAAGATTTTTAGACTAGGTGTACTGGCCACACATTCTCTAAGCTTTCTTTCATTTGAGAAGTCCTCATATCATTTTTATTTTTGAAGGATATTTTCACTGGATATAGATATATGAATTGACAATGGTTTTCTTGTAGCACTTACAAACACCCCAGCCGCTTCCCCGGCTTCCATTGTTTATGATGATAAATGTGCTATGATTCAAATTATTATTGCCCTGTAAGTAATATGTTATTTCTGTGTTAGTCTCTTTCAGAACTTTGTTGTTGTTAATTTTTAGTACCTTGATTATGGTCTGACTTGACATAGTTTTATATCTATTTATTTATTTCCATTTGCAGGTCACTGAAATTACTGAATCTATTGTTTTAGCAAGTGCTGTGATATTTACTGCCATTGTTTTTATTTATTTGTACTTTTATTTCTTTCCTTCTAGAACTCCAACATACAAATGTTATAGTTTTGGAAGATCCTTAAGCATTCTTTTTGTTTGCTTGTTTGTTTTAATTTTTTCCTGTGTTTTTAAACTTGGATAATATTCACTGAACCACCTTTAGTTTTCTCTTTCTTATGTCAGCTTCATTCTTACATTATTCAGATATTGAGATCAGCCCATGAGCTCTTTTTATTTTTATTTTACTCTTTTATAATTTATTTAATAAACACCTGTCAAAGATTTTATTCAGTTCATTTATTAATGAAGTAAGTAATATGATGCTAAAGAGATATGATGAACTAGATTTTCATACGGAAATTATAAAAGTTGTGTTTAGGATAACATTGCTAGGTTTACACCAAACTATTTAATTTACTCCAGTACAATAAACTACAAATTTTGAGGTTATATTTTTTCCACTAATATTCTTTGCATTTCTTCCAAACAAAAAAAAATCCACAACTTACATGTAACTTCACTAAGTCCAGAAATTCTAAGGCATAGTAACACATGTGTTACAGAAAATATATGACTCTAGACAACTTTAGTGTGGGATGTTATTCCAAAATGGTATTAAAAGGAAGCACTGCCAGCCTATTTACCTCCTTTCCATTTTTTAAATAAATTTTCTTAGCAGCCAAACAAAAGTGGTAAGATTATGGCTAGAGAAGAAACATTTAATAAATGTTTCATGATGACACACAGAATGTGTGGGATGTACACAATTATCAACAAATAGAATGTGAGCACTGTCTACTTACACTGAACCATCATGCAAGGGATCACTGACATGTGACCTATTGTCATTGGAACCTTAAGATCCTGGGAACACTGGAGTCAATTCTTTACAAATCTTGGAAAACCTAAGGTCTTTAATGAGTTTTCTGAGAATTCTAGCAAGGGCTGGTATTCTCATACTCTGCTCTGGCTCTGAGCTCCTATTCCTGCTGAATTTGTTCAGTTTAAGTGTCCTCTCATTTTCTTGCTATTGTTGTCACTGAGAGAAAATGGGTCCTTTTCCTTCTTTTGCACAACACAAAAATAAAATAAAACCCACTTACATAAGCATTTATATGGATTTCACTAGAAAGTTTAGAAAGATAGAAAAATCTACATTTCAAATGAATACAATCTAGACATTAGCAATTCCTATTCCCCAAATGATTCTCCTCCTTCTGTTCCCTTCTTAGATTCTATTCTCCAGCTGATCAAAAAAACCTATTGCATTATTTTCTTTAAAAGTCACGATTGCTGATAACTCAGATGCTCAGAGCTTTATCATCACTTTAGCAGTTTATTAAAAAGGGGTCTTAAAATGAAATATTATCTCTCTGCTGGTGTTTTAGTCAGTGTTTTGTTGTTGTTGTTGTTGTTTATGCTGTAACTAAAAGATATGACCAGAATAATTGTAAAGGAGGAAAAGTATATTTGTAAGCTCAAGGTTTCAGAAGTCTCAGTCCATGGACAGCTGGCTCCATTCCTTGGGGCTTGAGGTGAGGCAGAACATCATGGAAGAAGAATATGATAGAGGGAAGCAGCTCACATGATGATTAGGCAGCAGAGAGGGAGAGACTCCACTCTCCAAATACAAATATATACTCTAAAACCACGCCCCCAATAACCCACCTTCTCCAGCCACACCCCACCTGCCTCCAACTACAACTCAGTTAATCCCATCAGGGATTAGTTCTCTGATTAGTTTAAGGTTTTTACAGCCCAATCATTTCTCCTCTAAACTCTCTCGAATTGTCTCACAAGTGAGCTTTTGGGAGATACCTCACATCTAAACCCAAACATTCTGCCCCTGGCCCCCCAAAAGCTCACGCTGGCTAACAAAGCTGGCTAACAAAGCAAAATATTCACTTGCCAATGATTTCAATTATTTTTTCTCATGGTCAGGAGCTTCTCGTTCTTCTACCTAATTTCTGCTTAGCAAATGCACTGCTCAAGACAAAGTTCAAGATGAGGCAAGTAACACGTACTCCCAAAGCAAAATATCCAAAGGCTTACCCAAGAACTTATCAATTAAGACAAACCACAGTTCAATGGACCATTCATTTGCAATATTTAGTGCATTAAACTGATGCAAAAAGAAAAATAGAAAAAAGAAATTCCAATACCAATGAAACATTACAATTCCAAATAAAGACAGGGAAAATGATAACATTTTGAGAGAGACTCTTTTTTTTTAGATCAGTGCATTATGATTATACATAACAGTGGGATTCATTGTGACACATTCATACCTGTGCATAACACAATTTGATCTCTTTCAATCCCTAATAGCTTCTTTTTCCTTTCCTCTTTGTCCTCCCTGTGATTCCCTTCTCGTACTTTATTGGTCTTCCTTCTATTTTCATGAAGAGACTCAATTTTTAATATGGCCCCACACAGAAATCTTACTAATTTTTTATTTTATTTTAATTTTTTACATTTTCCTCACCATGGACCTTTTTGTATTAATTTTGATTTTTAGAAATATATTTTCTAAATTGTATTTATCTCATTCAAGGAACATCATAACATCTCCCCAAATTCCATATCCGAAGTAACCCCACCATTTACCTCTCCCCAACATTTTAATCAAGGCAAAAAATTCAAGCTAATTTTGGATCTTTCTGAGAAATAAATACACAGTGCCAAAAGATAATTTTGAAAAATGAAAGGTAGATTACAGGACAATTAAGAATAGGATTTAAAGTCTGGTTACCATGCTGGCCTACTCAGAAAACAACTGATAATAAATAATATTCATAGTCTACGTGGCATGGAGGTGATAAGGAGAAATCTGTTGGACCTCAGATTTCTCTTCTAAAGACTAAGTGGATTGAACTAGATGAAACCTGGCTGGTCATAACAGTGGTCTAGGTAGTTTTTGAAAACCATTAATTCCCCTGGCCTAGCCACAAGCCGTTAAACCCATAAACTCTGAGTTTGTGGCCTAGATATCAAAATCTTCAACAGTGCATTCACCTCCTTGGAACAATACTCATTTGATACAGACATAATTCAATTTCAGACAATTTTATTCTTTGCTGTGTAAATATTCCAACATCCGTGCCATCTCATTCTTGGTAACTGTTTCTGACTTTCCTCCTGTAAATCAAGATTTTCTTGATTATTTTTTAAAGCTATTTAATCTTAAATTTCATCCTGGACATTTAGAATGTTATGCTGTGAGACCATGTCTTACATAGATAATACTTAATATTGATTAAGCAATCATGTTTGGATTTACAAAACAAATCAGTTTTCTGCTTATTGTGTTTTTGATGTCAATTCTACTGTCACTGCCTTTACTACTCAAATCTTTTCCATGAATATACTAGCAGCTGGCCAGTCTGGGATCTACCTGGGAAGTAATCTATTTAATTTTCAAAATTTTGTTATGTTGTTTGGGTGCAAAATCCATACATGCTCAGCTCATGGGTGGCTCATACATCATGTTATGGAGTCACTTTTTTGAGTTCCCCACTTACTGAGACCATCCCCCTACTTTTCAGTTTCCTGGTATTCCCCTATTAGTTAGAAAATTGAGGCTTTATTTGCCCTGCTCTGCCACATACTTCCTGTGAGTGTTGTCATCTCTGGGAGTAGCAGAGTCAGTATAAAGTGAGAAGGAAAGCAATGGTAGTGTACCCCAAATCCTTGCGACCACAGCTCCTTCATTAGAAAGGAAAGTTTGCCTTACTTCCTTGCAGCTGCCTTACCTTCACTGTGGCTGTCACCACCACCTCTGAGAGTGGATTGGTCATGATTCTGGCATGAGAGTAAATAAAGCAAGAGGGAAAAAAGAAAAATAAAACCAAGAGAAAAAGGCACACTCCTACATTGCTGGTGGGACTGCAAATTGGTGCAGCCAATCTGGAAAGCAGTATAGAGATTCCTAGGAAAACTTGGAATGGAACCACCATTTGACCCAGCTATCCCACTCCTTGGTCTATTCCCAAAGGACTTAAAAACAGCTTACTACAGGAACACAGCCACATCAATGTTTATAGCAGCACAATCCACAATAGCTAGACTGTGGAACCAACCCCGATGCCCATCAGTGGATGAATGGATAGGGAAACTTTGGTATATATACACAATGGAACATTACTCAGCACTAAAAAAATAATAAAAACATGGCATTTGCAAGTAAATGGATGGAGTTGGAGAAAATAATGCTAAGTGAAGATAGCCAATGCCAAAAAACCAAAGGTCAAATAATATCTTTGATATGAAGATACTAACTTATAAAGGCAAGGGAGTGGGAATGAGAGGAATGAAAAAACTTTAAATAGAACAAAGGGGGTGAGGGGGGGAGGGGGCAAGGGGATAGGAATAATGGCAGACTGAGTTATCCATGATTACCCTAAATACATGTATGAAGTCACAATTGTTGTAAAAATACTTTATATAAACCAGCAACTTGAGAAATTGTGCTCTTTTTAAAAATATTTATTTATTTACTGTAGTTGTACACAATGCAATGCATTTATGTTTACGTGGTGCTGAGGATCGAACCCAGGCCGCGCACGTGCGAGGCGAGCACTCTGCCGCTGAGCCACAACCCCAGCCCTTTATATGTAATATGAAATGAAATGCACTCTGTAAACATGTATAAAAAGTTAAAATAAAAATAAATAAATAAATAAAAAGAATAGATCAGTAAACCAGATAGGAAATGGGAAAGACGACTTCATCTTACATTCTATTTTTTTAATCACAAATGAATTATTAAATTGCTATGATTTATTTAAAAAAAAAAAACAAGATATTTTTCCCACTATCTCTGAATACCAAGGGTCCTTTTTCTATCTCTTAATTCAAAACAAGAGGACGTCTACAACTACTCCTAGTCTGTAAAAATACACACACCTCTATTTGGGTCAGCCTTTAGTTGGTTAAGTTCCCACTTGGTTAGGTGCAGTTATCATCATGAGTGTGGCAGTGTATCACAGAAGGTGATTGGGTTGGTTCTTTGTCTTGTGACTTCAAAGGATGAAACCCACAGACACAAGAGTAAGAGCAAAGTAGCAAGATTGATTAGAGTAATAGAATGAAAGCAGAGTCCCAAAGAGGGAGGCATCCCAAGCAATTTTCTTTCGCCTTTTTCCCCTCTTGCTCTATTCTCTCTCATGCCAGCCCCCTAAATCCTTGGGGATTTTCATGGGCTCATCTGTCCCTACTAGTGATTGGAGGGAGGACATGCAAATATAGGATTCAGAAAGAGATTCAACTCTTTCTATTTCATCTTCTTCAACAAATTGAGGGAGATTAGTTTCCAAGTCTTTATTAACATAAGTGTGGATGTAAGGGATTGTTGGCACAAGAGAAAGTTAAGGGGTAGGGGGTAGATTTTGTGGTTGGCCATTGCTAGAGTTAGCTAAGGAAGAGTCATTGTGGTTGAAGCTGTCAGGGGGTGGAAACAGGATGTTCTCCAGGTGAGGATGGTATGGTCTCTTCCTCATTTCCTTCTTGGAGAACCTTTTCCTGGCTGCCAATAGTAGTGTATCTTTCTGTGTCCATATATTTCAAATCCTGGTCCTCTCCTCTTTGCCACTAATTACTTTTATCAGTTCTCAAACAGCTTTTTCATGTATTCTGTTTGGGTTTTATTACTGAACTCAGTGAGACAGGCAAAGACCACTCTATTTTACCAGCGCCAGAACCTGTTTAGGGAGTTTAAATGCATTTGATGAGGTACTGCTGAAGTGTCTTTGCTTACATGTTTTTCAAATGATTATTTTTGTCAAAATAAATTTTATTGATCTCTAGAATAATCACTACTTGGTCAGGTATGTGCCTGATTTAGTCATCATGATGCATTTATATGTTGCATACCATATCTCCTACCCTTTATTTCATTATTAAAAAATCTATAATTGAATTGTATATGGAATATTATTATTGTCTGCATTCTATACTCTCTAAGCACTATACATGTGTTAATTCATTCATCTAAAAATGAGCCTGTAAAATAATTATATTTCTCTTGTAAAAAACTAAACTGAGGCCCAATAAAATTTTAAAGAGTTTGTTTAAGCACACAGTGATTCATGAGTTGGGCAGTTCCAAACAAGGCCTGGTTTAGAGGCTCTTCCTAGGTAATATAAGGGAGGTCTTTTGTAGGATTTACACAGAAGTAAAACAAACAAAATATTTGATTTGTGCTAGACAACTTTCCAGTGCTGTAGTAAGTACATGAGATAAATCAACTTAATTTTTTAAAAATAATTATATTGGTTTATAGTTGCAGAACCATCTTCTCTTGGCCCCATTCCCTTTGGGCCTATGATAGCACAGTACACCATAGCAGGAACCCTGTGGTGGATGAGACCTGTTCACCTCCCGATGGGTGGGCAGGACGCAAATGAAAAAACAGGAAAAGGTCAGAGTCTCAATTTCCCTTTCAAGGCCATGCCTCCAATGTTCTACCTTCCTTTCATAAAGCCCAGTTTCCTAAAGGCTCTACCACCTCTCAATAGCACCAGAGGCTACCAAGTCTTAAACTCACGGGTCTTTGAACCAAATGTATAGCAACTGCTTAGATATACCATTGCCTAATTTGTCTATCCTGATGGAAAGTGTTTGGCTATATACATTAATTGATAGCTTCTGGTCAATTAGCTGTAAGTTTCATTTAATACAGGCAGTTACAAGAAACAGCTCAAGTTAAGTTTCACTTATATTTGCAAACCGTTTATGAGACATAACTGGTTTTATCTATTCATAGGTTCTCCTTGCTTGGGCTCCATTTTAATTTGCTATATCATCCTTAATGTACATGTATGGACTTTTAATCATAGAAAAGCTAAAAAGTAAAATAACTTGCTGAGAGTAACGCAAATAGGAGGTAGAGTGAGAGCTAGGATTCAGGTGTTGCCAGATGGGTTCCATAGTCCTTTCTCTTAACCAATATATTACAATACTGTTATGTGTTGGTGATGGTTTGTCTCCTCTAAAATTCATTTCTAAATTTAATCCCCACTGCGTGTTATCAACAAGTGTGAACAGACAGGACCTTTAAGAGGTGATTAGGATTCTGCTCTCATGAATGAGTTAATCCATCCATGTGATTAACAGATTAATGTGTTATCTCAAAAATGTGTCTGCCATAAAAGTCAATTTGGATAGGTCTCTTACACACTCCCTGCCTCTTGCCTTATGATGGTCAGTGCCACCTCAGGACTTTAACTAAGATCACACAAAAGTGACCCTTTAGCCAGAGACCAGAATAATGAGCCAAAATAAACTTCTATTCTGTTAAGTTACTCTGTGGTATTGCGCTATTGGCAATATCAAATCAAATAATGTAATCAATAGTATGTTGTATATAGTATCATATATAGTATTATATATAGTATATAGTATTATATAGTATATAGTATTACCTGCTGAATTTTGCACACCCTTCCCATATTCTCATTTAACTTTCTATCCTCTCAAAATCTCAAATTTTGACTATATTTGGCAATAAGGTCCTTTTAGAGGTTATTACAGTTAAAATGAGGTAATGAGGGTGGGCCCTAATCCAGTATGACTCGTATTTTTATGAGAAGAAATTTACATACAGAGAAAGATGAAATGAAGATAATGTGAAATCACAGAGAGAAGGTGGCCATGTGCAAACCAAGGAAGAGCTTTAGAATAGATCTTTCTCTCACAGGCCTCAGAGGAAGCAGCCTTTCTGACAGCACTAACTTCTAGCCCACAGAACTGTAGGAAAATAAAATTCTGTTGTTGAAGCTACCCAGCATGTGATACTATGTTATGGAAGCCTTGAAAACTAGTACAGAATTATAAACTTCATACTCAAAACATTTTAGAAAGTGCCTGAAAAATTAGAAGCACTTGATAAATGTGTGTTGATTACAGAGATTTGATTTTTCAGATAAGCTGAAACAGTCAAATAGTCAACCTATATCTGAGGAAGGTATTTACCAACATAATTTTCATATGTCAAGCTTAGATATAGTTTTTACGGAGAAAGAACTAGATAACAGAAGAACATTTGAAGAAGGAGAAGAGACCCTACCAAAATAGAAAAAGAAACACTAGCTAAGGAGCTGAAGGGACTATAGTCACAGACTCCCAACATTTCAAGTTGGGATAAGGCCATCCTTTTTTTTACCCTGGCATTTAAACCATTTGTGCTGAAAATCCAAGTGTATGTTATAATATATTGATTTTTTTCACAGTTTAAACACAGTGGCATTTCTTTAGCACTTTTTAAACAGTTTAAGATTTCTTTCATTTGTCATTTAAAGTCTGTCTTCTGTGGAACCAAAAGGTTCTTCTAGTAACACTTTAATGTAGTTGCTTAGTCCTATGAGAGATGGTTAGGGAAGTGTGGCAGAAGATTGAGGCTTTTAGAATAAATCTCTGAACATGTGTGCTTTCCAAAGACTAGGGCTCAAAGGAGATGTTGACTACAAGTTATGAAGATTAGATCTCATCCATTGCTCTAATATGATGGCCAGAAGCAAACCTTACGAACTAGTTATTTTTCTTCCTTTGATATTCCTGGGAGAATTAGGAGGCAATAAAAATGAAAGAAAGAGAAACTGTCAATGATAGAAACTAGAGCATAAACCACTGCTAAACTCCATCAATACTGACTGAAATCAACAAAGGAAAATAAGCAAAGAGGTAAAATGCATAACAAACCCAGAAGCTAAGAAATAATGCCATTTAGCATACCACAGATTGAAAGAATTGCTTTTGGTTATAGCATATATGAAGATGCATTAGGGGGAAAAACACAGATATTAAATCTGAAGAAAAGAGAACTTTGCTTTCCTGGGAGAAGAGAAAAAGCAATGTGATCTTGCAAGAAGTAACTCAGAAGGAAACTCCAAAGACTTGAAATCTAGAAGTCCAAGAGGTGTAAGGAAAAGGGGAGGATCATGAAAGAAATGAGTATATAATATTGACCTTATTTATCTGACTGAGATCAAGAGAAAATGATCCCAGCTGCTCCCAATTGGATGGGCCAGAAGTCACACCAATGGAACAGCAGGAACACAGCAGTGCCTCTCAGGACTGCTTCTTGCACAGTGAACAGAGATATAAGAAGGAGAAGCCATATTCATAGACAATAACAGGAAATTGAAGCCTGTGCAAATGGAAATCAAGTATTCCAAGAACACCTTAGAAGAAAGGTAGGGCTAAAAAGAAAGTCAATCCACACCATTTGAGAAGACCTTGCCATTCATAGAAGGGTCTTCACTCAAATACTTTAGTAAAGAAAAAATACCAGTGGGGGGTTTGTTAAAGTATCCTACAACAAATGAAATTAATCATATACGACAAAAGTTAGAAGAAGGAGGTATATTTTTAACATATGACTGAGGAAATAGAAACGAAGTTTATAGATTATCTACTTTGTAATCCTAAAATTGACAAGTACTGGTTTTAAGAAATAAGATCTGGAATAACAAATGATAAGATTATGCAATATAATATAAAATAGTGTAAGATAAGAAATGTAAAGAAATTAATAATTCAAGAAAGCTTAAAAATATGACACTAGAAGCAATGAAATAACTGACAAAAAACTAATGAAATGAAACTATGATCAGGAACATAGGGAATGCAGAACAGATATTAAAATATAAACAGCTGATCTTGCTAAAGAAATTCCCAGAATAGATGAAATAAATTATAAAAATTATCTTGAAGCCAATAAACCTGAATTGGACCAAAAAAAAAAAAAAAAAAAAAAAAAAAAAAGCTAAAGATGAAGATCAAGAGAATAATATAAACCAGAAAAACAAAGCTCATTTCACTTTCACTTAGTAATTTTGATGAAAAATAGGATTAAGAATCTACTACATGGGGTTGAGCATGTAGTTCAGTGGTAGAGAGCTTGCCTAGCATCACGTTATCCTGGGCTGACTCCTCAGCACCACCAAAAGAAGAAGAGAAAGAAAGAAAAAAGAAGGAAGGGAGTGAGGGAGGGATGGGAGGAGCTAAAGGAGAGAAAGAAAATCCACTACAGATCTGAAGCATCATTCTAATCATTTAAATTTGCTTCTTAATAGACTAATCCATATTTATCTTCTGGTTCTCCTTAGGTGGATAACCCATTAAACATGGAAGATACTTTGCTAAGGAATATAACTGATGAGGAAAAGAGCCAGGAATGGAAGGGGAAATCTAATGTTTGGCTAACAGAGAATAAAATAAACAAAAAGCTCTATCGTGACCCAGCAATTAATTTCCCTAAACACCTTATCCCATTAATCCCTTCATATTTTTCACTGAGCACACTAACTCTTACATCTCCGTAGCACTACAAGTGATCCAGCAGGGTCAGGAAAAGCCCTCATGCTGGGGAACAGCTGATGATAAGTAAATCAAAGAACAGAGGGAACCACACCAGAACCCTTCAATTACAGAAGTAGCCACTGGATTCAGCCCAAGTCTGAAGTTGGCAGGAATAGTTATAGTGGCAAGACTGCTCTTAGAAGTTGGCAGTCTTCCATTTTTCTTGAGGAAGCACCTTGCCTGACATCTGCTCCTGATCTTTGAACTATGAAGGGAAGTCACCCTCCTAACAAAGAACCTCTTTCACTTCCATCAAAGAGGTTTGTCATGTGCCAGCACTGCAACTTTTCATGCTTAGAATAGGGAGGGAAAGTGAATTTTCATGAGAAAATAAAATGATTATCTTGATAATTGTTATACAATACACACAATTAGTAATTTCTAAGAATTCTGATCACTGGAGATGTTGGGAGATGATTGACTGGCAGCAACCTCAGAAGAAGCAGCTTGTATGTATTTCCACTGCTATGACCCCAGAGATGCTGGTGTTCCTAGAATATTAAGCCTTTGATTTCTTGAACTTCTCCAATTCCATTGTGTAATTCTTCTATTATTTTCATCAATCAGCATCAGCCTCTGTGGCATCTAATTAGCCAATCTTGAATGCTTTGAACAAAAGATGTCTATACCATCTCTGTAGGTGCTTGGGGTAAGTGCTAGTAAATTCCATTTCCACCTATGCTCATCTGTGACAATGGAGACCAAGAAGATAGCTTCATAGAAGTATATATGTGTGTAGAACCATTGGCACACATTTTCTTTAGATTTCTATATTAGTTAGCAATTCTCTGTAATTTTCCCTAAAGAAGTATAATCAGCTTCTTTCTTATCCTGATTCTTTATTTCTGATTGTAGATTATTTAACATTTGAATCTTGGTAAATGATTAAGGGACAATGAGAAGTGGAAAATAGAATTGTTCTGATTTCTTAAAGAAATGGAAGATAAAGTAAATTGAAAAAATGACATCTAAAAACCTTGAACCCAAAATGAAGAAAGAGCTCAAGGAATTGATGTGATTCGACTGAATAAACAACTTTTCTTAGTGCAACTGTTTGGTTAAGATGGTACAAACTGAATTCTCTAGGGTTCTTGCAGGCATGTTAAGCCATCAAGAGAAAAGATTTGGATCCCTAAAAGTAAATAAAATGGCAATAATAGAGATGAGCCATAAAAATTCACATCGCCTCAGGAGAAGTTTTAAATATGGTTCCCAAATCAGTTGACATTCTTGCCATTGAGATAAGGGACCACATTCTGTTCCATCAATATGATCCCCATATGTCTTGAGTTTGACAGAAGTTAACACTGTGCCAATTTCAAGACTTCAGCTGTAGGAAACTTGCAGCTTCTGCTTTTGTTCTCTTGAAATGCTTATTTTGGAACCTAGCAACCAAGGCCCAAGGAAGCTCAAACTAGCTCAAGTTTGAGATTGCATGGAGTGGCATTATCGGCCCCCAAACAGTGAGCAAAGATGCATCCAGGTGATTCCAGCTTCCAGATTTTTAATCTCTTCCAACCTCAACTCTGCCCTGCTCAGACTTCAGAGATCATAAAAAAGAGGTCCTCTCAATAATCTTCCCAAATTTCTAACCAACAGAATCCATGAATCTAATAAAGTGGTTATTTTATACCACAAATCTTTGTAGAGAATTGTTATTCTGCAATATTAACTAGAACACACCCACAAAAAATCTTTTCACAGTATTCCCTTAGAATCTTATAATGCCCTATTTGTCTGTAAATAAGTAAATAATTCATAAAATATGCATATTTTTCTCATGTATTATGAAAGCTCTACAGACGGTTTGAAGGTATTTGGCCAAGAATAGCAGGACAGACATTTAGAACTGTCATAATTTATTGCAGTAGCTCACCAGAAATTTGTGATCTGTGTGCTGGCTCAACAATCAACTATATAGTTCCATGCTGGATTGACTACATAAACCTAATGCAGGCTTATACTCAAAACCTTCAAGAATGCCCTTGGTACAATGCAGAGGAAGGAATTTAAAAACATTAGGAGACATGAACTCTATGAATTCTGTGCTATAAATATACAGTGCTGTCTGCTTCCTCATTCTGGTACACTGTTAAAATCCAGTAGGCTTTTCTTTTTCTCTTGTCAAGGAAATATACTGGAATCTTCTAAAAGTGCTTTATTTTCTTTCTTCACTGGCAATTTTATATGTTCTGATTTAGTCTGGAAGAAAGACCAAAGAGGCTAAGAAAACCATTTATGTTATCACAAACTGACTTGGGGGTGGCTTTGTGACCACTGTCCAGCTCATGCTTTGTCAGCACTTGATGATCAGTTCCTGACCCAGCAAACACATTTTTCTTCCTTCCAGTATGTAGGGACCAATCAAAGCCAAACTGTCTCTCCTGCTGTAGGAGCTATATACTGAGAAGGTTCTGATACTTTATTCCTGCCACAATCTTTGACCCCTTAATGACAAAATTCTGACAGGATGTGATAGGCATGAGTAAGAAGTGTGCTACAGAGTTCAAAAATATATGAAGCATGGTAGACAGAACATAAGTCTTACAACAAGTACAGGATACTGCCACTTCTGTGAAGTTCCTGGGAAAATAGTGGCCTATTCTCATTTGCATCCCTGTATAAAGATATAGATCTTATCTTCATTGACTAAAGAGATAATATATCTATTGGCTTTAGTTGTATTTTACAGGTAAAATATTATATTTGGATATCCATCCTCCATTCTTCAGATGAACACAAATGTTTTATGCTTTGAGAAGAAGACTTCTGTGGTAAACAGGTTCTAAAACAGTTCCAGTGATTGCTGCCTCCTAGTGCATGAATCCTTTTAATCCCTTTCCCTCAAGTGAAGACAGAATCTACTGGCTTTTAACAAATAGTTCACCTTAAAATGTTCACAGGTAGTATCAGTAAGGCTCTGGCTTCCTTCTCCCTCTAGTAGCTCCTGTCATGGAATTATGGGAAGCTTCTGGTCAAAGGTATTCAAAGAACTGGAACTCTCAGGAAACTGAATCTTGACAACACCATCCACATGAATGAGTTTGGAAGTATATTCCCTCACCTCCACCCCTCTCAAGACTTGAGATGAGACTTTAGCTCTGGCCTTGATTCAGCCTTATGAAACTAGAGGATCCAGTTATGTCCATATTCTTGACCCACAAAAAGTTTTGAGATGAATGTTTATTGTTTTAAGTCCTAAGTATTAACAGTAATTTTTCTTTAGTGCAAAACCAGGTAACTAATAAGACATCTGAGGTATGTGAAAGTTCTGGTGCTTCTGCACCATGTCCCTCATTGTCAGGTTGATGTTCAATATATCTGCTGCAGAGTGAAGTGATGCAAATATACATCAGAGAAGTGGAACAGAGGATCTGAAGTCAGGATTCATTTAGTAGAAAACTTTTGTTTTGTAAGAAAGAGCTTCTGATCTTAGGACATTCCAGATGACCATTTTACTTGAATGGCGACATAGAGCAGATATTGTCTAATCACTCTGACTAAGCATATCCAACAGCAACCATCAGAAAGTAGAACCTGAAGCCATAAATATCTACACAAACACAACTCCAGGTTACCTCTCACTCATTATATCATAACTTCCTTATTTAATGATCAGTTAATGAAGAGGAAAAACTGGAACCTTCATTAAAGACACCATCATACAATATGGTAGAACTAGCCAGGTGTGTTTTGCAACAGTGTTAAAATTCTTCTCATGGATTATCAGATAATGGAGAAAAAAAAATAATCTCACTGGAAGATCTTCAAAAACTACACCTTGTTTTTCATTTTTGTCTCAAAGGGAGAGATGGCCTCAGGTCAAGATGAATACTGATTCTCAGACAGTGAATGGTAATCTGGTCAGACATCTAATAAAAGAAGAGCAAAAAGAGGGTTTTGTGGAAAGGAGTCTGGGTGAAAGAATATGTGGCTAAAGATCTAAGAAGGGACTTACAAACAGTATTAGAAAATCACTGGTTTGTGATAGATTTTTTATATATATATATATATATATCTCACACATATATATATACAAATATACATATACATACATGTGTGTGTATATATACATATATATATATATATATATATATATATATATACACATATATCTCTTTCATTACAGGTATCTTAAAAAGTGTTTTCACAGAGTATGAAAACATGTATGCACCCAAAGTCTACCATTACAAAATATCTTTTCTATATTCAGAAGGATGCCTCCGTAGATATCTATTAGCCTGTTTTCCCAGCCAGGCCATTGTTTATACAATCAACTTAAGGAACAAAGTAGTTAAAGGGGAAGATATTGGACTTGTCCCTGTGTTTAATCATATGGAATTCTCCCTTACAGGGCTTGACTTGGCTATTCCTCTTGCTGAGATCAACTCAAAAATCCATGAGATGACACTGTGCATTAGAGGACCAGCCAGAACTCTGGTGGTAGGTTGATTAAGTGTGACCCCTCCTATCACGAAGGGGGCAAAGATTTCTCCTTACCAAATAGACACCTAATCTAGATTTGAAGTAACTTTCGCTGCCGCTGTCAATATCATTCATCCATGAAATTACTCAATGCTTTATACTCTGCATCCAACCAAGAAACCAATTCAAAATAAAAGAAGCAAACAAGGGGCTGTTGCTTGTGAGATTCACTGTTCTTAGTTTCTATCCATCAGCTGTAAGCAACTGCTTCCCTAAAGAGTAGAAAAGCCAGTTGGACCCTGGGGACAACACATTTAAATGATAGGATGCTGTTGCTCCCATATAGATAAACTCAGTGTCAGTAGCAAAGAGTTGTGGTAAAGGAAATTAGATATGTGTTAGTATTATAGCTGATATCCCATTTCAAAAATTTAAATATCTTTGGGTTATCAACCAAGAGGACTTATTATGCAGAGCAAAGAGCCCCTAATTACGGTTTTGCTGAACTAAAGGGTAAAAGGATGACCTAGCCTTATGAAACTCCTAATGTAAATAGGGAAATTATGAAAAAGCAATATTTGATGAGATTATTAAATCTAGCAATCCAGAGCACATATGATGGAAATTACATAATACTATATAATGGTTCTTATTGGTTGCCTTTTATTCTATCATCAGTGTTCAGGACTTTATTTTCTTAATTCTGAGAATTTTTCTTGCTCTTCTGTGTAAAAAAAGTTGCAAAGTGAATTCATTTGGAATATAGAAAGAATAGTGTAGGTAGTAAGTCATGATTACATTCTGTTTGCAAATTCAAGAGTACTGGACTTACCTTGTAATTTCATAGGTACCATTATAAACATATGTGGATGTTTCTTTCACCCTTCTATCACATACCAGATACATTTGTAAAGGGGAAAATTACTATTATTCCCCTCAGATACACAGAAAACTGAGATCTTATCAAGGTAAATAGAAAGAATAACCATCACCAAGACAGCGTGGAAGTTAGAAAATAGAGTATAAATTGGGTGTAATTTGATGTGCAAGTAACATCAATCTAAGCTCAAACTGTTACATCAGTGAAAGTTGAGAAGCAGAGCAGGCTTTGCTTCAGATCACCCAGGTTATCCTTCTTATATCTTTTCTACATCATATGGAAGCCAAAGGCCTTGAGCAGAATGGGCCTCACATCTGAACATGAAAGCACCATAGTAAAAGAGACCATTAGTTTCTTCATCTCTCTCTCAAAAGCCAGAATATTTTTTTAAAGTAACCTCTAGAAACTCCCTTCTCAGAACTCACGTTAGAATACAGGCCTAATCCTAAATAATCTCTCAAACAAGAAAGATGCTACTACACATGAGCTATTGGAGTGGGGATAGTTCATCTCTGAAGCATATACATTAGAGTAGGAAGAGATAAAACACAAGAATTAAATGTGGGATAATGTTTACAAGTGTGAAAGGGAGAGAAATCCTAAGTAGCTGATAAGTGATATGCACTATAACCAAGACTACATGGGAACTGGGTGAGAACCTGTCTTGTCTCCCATTGAAAAGAACATGACTGCATTTATGATAGTACATAATGACAGATGATCATATTAGAATCATGTTATGTATGATGACTTTGGTGTAGAGAATGAGTGTGTCTGGGGGTTAACAAGGGTGGACCTTGCTCAGCTATGTTTGTGCTCTACTTTCCTTAACCTTCAGTCATAGCTGAATCACTTCATGGTAGATTCTTGACCTGCTAGGACCCATTTGGATTCTCTTTCTCTAGAATTTGAAATCTAAATGGGTAAACCAAAGATTGGACATGCCTGGAGCTTTCATCCTTTTTGCAGTGACTAAGAGGAAAAGATCTATAAATATCCATCTAGTAAGCATCTCAAAGCTGGCTTTATTCATTCCTCTCCCAGGGTTTAGTTATATAGCAATTCCATTAATGCTGTAATCAACTCCAATATTCACCTAGCAATGCCTCCATTATTTATTTATTTATATATTGCTAAAGTTATTCGATTTCTCTTACTTACATTTTGATTTAACACTAAAAAATAAAGCTATGCTGTCAGATTGGAAATCACCAAGAAAGTGAATTCCAGAGAGTATAAATTGGTTTACACAAAGACACTCAGGTTCTTAGAAATGAGACTGTAATTAAACCTACACCCCACTAACTCTGACCAATGATTTTTAGAGACAGATATAAAAAGCCACCAAGTGCTTGATGGCACAGCCACAGCTCTAGTTTAGAACTTTTTTTTTTTTTTTTTTGTACAAAGTTTCTACCAGTGTTTTGTAGCCACCCTGGGAGATTGCTGACCCCACTGGAAGTGCTATGACCTACTTCCTGACATTTTCTGGCATTTAGTAGCCTTTTCTTCATCTACCAGACACATTTTATTTTGAGACCTCCGCCCTTCCATCATCATAAACTTTTCCGATTTTAACCTTGAGACATCTGAGGAATTAAAAAAAAAAAAAAATGTTCCTGGTTCTAAACTATATGGGTGCCCCTCCTTTACAGAATAGTCTTGTAATGTTCTATAACAGTAACTGTCAAGTTTTCTTAGATGCAGTGACAAGAGAAGTCTGAAAACTACCCTTCAAGGAGAGCAAAATACAACAAAAAGGGCAGATGAAAAGATACCACGAGGATAGGGAAAATTATGTGTTTTAAAATTTTTCGGGAAAATAATCAGACCAGTGGATCACAACTTGTGGGTGCAGCCCTGATTAGTTTGGATTCTGACAACATGTTGACTTTTCATCAATTTGTTTTATTTCCTTGAAATAATAATCTCTGATCTTGGGCACATCTCATTCAATTCTGTTTGCCTTAGTCTTGCAGTACATCAAACTTCTAGGGAATATAAGAATTCTTATGTATATTGTTTCCTAGATCACAGAGCCCAAAGAAAAGTTGGTGATCTTCATTTATGAACCTCTTTCCCACCAAGGACACATATTTTAAAATGTTAAAATGTCTCAAAAATACCAACATAATGTGTATCTCGTAGGTCAACTATATAAGTGATTCTTTGGCAAATGAGCAAAAAAGGAAAATATAATAATAAATATACCAAGGAAGCAGTATGCATCATGAAGAAAGCAGCTGACCTTTGAAGTATTTCGATGATTTAACTTCACCTAATAGATATGAGTGAGTCAGGGGGACTGATGTCCCTTGCAGTACGCATCTCTTATCCAGATTGCAGTGTCAATATTGTATCCAGTTGCAGGTACGTAACATTTTCTTCAGGTAGCTTTTCTCCTTGTACTCTGAGTCCCCAGACTCCTGCTCTCTGTACCCTAGAGCTCTCTTGTAAATATCTGACTATATGGAGGCTACTATTATGCAGTATCCTAATTTGGGCAATTCCCTTGACACTTCTCTAGTTACTGGCATTTTTTCATGTTAATAGTAAGAACTAAACCATAACTAAGCTGGCAGAGAACTCTGTGCCAATGTGTTAATTGGAAAAGGTAAACTTCTGCCCCCAACGCTGCTCCTATGGAATGCGTATGTAAACAGGTAGTTTCTAGTATGATGGCTTCAAGTCAAATAGTGATGAAGATGATAGAAATTTTGGCCCCCCAGAAAGCCCAAAGATAAGCCCAGAGTTCTTGACTCTTTCCTTTGTTCACATGCTATGTTTCTGAGAATCTCTGTGTGGTTTGTGAGAATGAAAAAAGAGGGCCCAAGCAGGGCCTGACATATAATAAATGAATGGGAAGGACTGGAAGCCAGCACTGAGCCAAAGAGCTCCACACTTGGATTCAGTCCTCTTGCTTACTAAATCACCAACATCCTTATACCTTCATTTTCTGTCATTATGAGGAACAAGCTAATTAAATCTTTGAGGAAGCATTGGCCCATTCTTAGGTACTTAAATTGTAGAAGCAAAAACAGCAAACACAACCCAGCATGGTGGCACACACCTATAATCACAGCAACTTGGGAGGCTGAGGCAGGAGGATCAAAAGTTCAAAGCCAGCCTCAGAAACTTAGTGAGACCCTAAGAAATTTAGTGAGACCCTCTTTCAAAATAAAATATAAAGTGGGATGGGAATGTGGCTCAGTACTTAAGTGCCCCTAGGTTCAATCCCTGGTACCAAAAAAAAAAAAAAAAAAAAAAAAAAAAAAAAAGCAAACATTTGTCTACCTCCTCTCCTTCAAGAAAGGATTGATGGCATTTCAAAACAATAAGCCAAAAGGATTTGATAGAAAAAACGTTTTACTAATAAGATTAGCAATACAGTTCCATCTTCATTCTGAGTACCAGTCAGGGAACATGGGCCCCAGGTTTTGTGTCTCTTTCTCTTGGAATATCTGCTGAAGGAGATCAGTTGCAGGAGGCAGAATCATATTTTATAACCCTGACAACTAAATCTCTCTGATTTGTGCCATTGCTCAGGTAATTAGGATCATGTTTTCTTCCTACCCATCTGAGTTTTAAATTTCAGTTCTAGTAACTAATACTCATCCTATTTTTCCTGTTGTCATTTTGATCCTCAAGATTATTTTTGTCATGAGGTTAGTACCTCATAGAACAGGGGAGGATAAACTAGAACCCAGAGGTAAAATCTATGCCATCTTGTTTTTGTAAATAAAGTTATATTAAATGGTCACATCATTTATGGATTGTCTATGGCTATTATTGTGTTGCAGTAGCAGAATTTAGGTCATGGTGATAGAAACTCTGTGGACTATAAAGATAAAAATATTTACTGTCTGGCTCATTACAGAAAAAAAGCTTCCTGGCCCCTGATCTGAACTTAGTTCGAGGTCTTGCTAGTTGATCCATCATCTAGCCCAAAGTTTTTATCTTTATTCTATGAATTCATCTCTCTGATGTCTAATGAGTATTTTTCTCTATTTCCTTTTTTTCTATTTATAATTTTTTTAACATTTTATTTTATATTAATATTAAATCTGAAGAAAAGTTTCAAGGATATCTCAAAGAGTTCTTATATCCTCACTTTCCCATGATACAATTTTTTACAATGAATGAAGAAATATTAATGCATTATTATTAATTCCCGTGCTTTCTTCAGATTTCCTTAGTTGTTGCCTAATATCCTTCCTAGTCCCAGAATTACATTGAAGGTACTGTGTTATACTTCGTCTTCATGTCTTCTTAGACTCCTTTAGATTTAGTTTCTCAGACTTTCTTTGGATTTGATAACCTTGAATATTTCGAGAGGGTATTAATCATACATATTTTAGACTGTTCTTCAATTTGAGTTTGTAGGATTTTTTTTTTCCTTCATGGTTTAGAATCTTGAGAAGGAAGACCGCTGCTGAAATTGGATGTGTCCCCTCCAAAATTCATGTGGTAAAACTTAAAAGCCAATGGAATAGTGTCAAGATGTGGGGCTTTTAAGTGGTACTTTGGTCCTGAAGGTTCCTACCCCTATGAATGGGATTAAGACCTTTAGAAAACAAGTTTCATGCAGATGTTCCATGCTTTTTGGCCTCTCCCATCCCTTTTACCAGGGGAGGACCTAACATGACTCCCCTCCAGAGTATTTAACAAGATGGTAACATCTCAAAGGCAGACAATTGAACCTGAAAGTACTTAGATCTTGGACTTCGCAGCCTTCATAACTATAAAAGCACAAATTTATATTCTTTAAAAATTAGTTAGTTTACAATATATTCTTATAAATGAGATGGAAGAACTAAGACAATCGCAGGTAAAGTGGTATTCTCATGCATCATTTCAAGTGTATATACACAATTAACAGGACTTATCACCATTAATGTTGAACTTCTTTGCCTGGTCAAGTAGTACTCCCTCTCTCCACCCCCCTTCTGTACTGTTCTCTTTAGAAGGAAGTCACTATGCATTCTCCTTTGCATTTTTAGCAGCTTCTCTGTAGCCATGAACTATCTTAATGTTTTTTTTTTTTTTTACTTCCAGTACACGAACTAGTTTTTGCTGATGCCTGCATGGATTTGTATCTGTTCTCTAGCTCCAGATATTCTGGATACTGTGAACTACCATCCCATAAACATCTTGCAAATTCCTATATGTTTGTGTCATGGGCTTACTCCATCCTAGCAGACATATCTACCATCCATTTTCTGTTTTTCTCTGTTTGGAATTGTGACCTTGCAATTTGAGGCCAATTGTATCAAAATAGGCATGAGTTGGTATATGGAGAAGTAGGGAAGTTTAAAAATGAAGAAAAAATCTGTTGTTATTACTACTAACATTTAATGACATGAAGAAATCTGACAATGATTGCAAATATGTTGAATTGGGATGATAAAAGGACATCAAAATGACTTTATTTAGCAAGCACACGGAAGCATGTGAATGAAGGCTGTTGAAAGAATTAGATTTGTAGAAAAGATAGGCTCTTGGGTGAGATAATGGATATTAAAAGCATATAATTACCTAGAAAATACAGCACACTCTATAATTACCTACTTTCAGCAGAGGTAAAATTTTAACTAAGCTTAAAGTACTTTGGAATAGGAGTTGGCATCAGGACTCATAGAGCAGAGTATCACGAAATATCCCACACAAACATTTTTTAATGAGTTTCAAATTACAGGTTTATGAAAAATAAATAAATAAAAGGGGGGTAAGGTGGGGAATCTACTCAAACAAGAAACCTACTTGCCTCTAGCCAGATTATAATATAAAGCAAGCTTTGTGAAAATCTTGTTGGGGTCAAGCAAATACTTTTTAGAACTGAAGATTCATTACAATGCAGAAAAGCATTTAGGCTGCTTCGTAGCTGAAGGTTGGAATTAAAAGTACAGAATGCCCTTGGATCTATTCATAGCAGCCATAATGTGAGAGATAGTCATTAAGGTGTTACTACCTTTATCTGTATCAGGACACAGAAGAAATAATTTAATTAGATATTAAATTGGTTTTCAAGGTGTTGTTTTGTTTTAGATTTTTGTTTTTAATTTAATCTATGATCAAGTTGAGATTCACTAAAATAATTTCTTTATTGGTCGCTTAAGTCCCTCAGCTCAAATTTCTAGGCAATGTATGAAACATACATTTTAGTGGCTAGATATTTTTTTCTCAGACTCTTTGTTAGTTTTGAGTACATTTCTATTAAGAAAAACAACAAATTAATGTTGATAAACACTGCAGTTAAATATGTTGAGGACTCCAGCTGTGTGTTTTCTCATCTATGAAGAGATTTGGGAGGGGAGGTTAACCTTGTTCTCACTGCTTTTTGCAAAGTGAAGCTCTCCCCTTTGGGATAGGTGATAATTAGAACAAGGAATGAGGCACTTAACCAAAACATTTGACTACATAATTAGAGAGCCTTGGCTTTATTCAGAGTGTACAAAGAATGCTGCAGGTTTCCTGAAAGAAATGGGCAGATGCCTCAAACCTCTCTTGGAGACAGTCCTCTGTAGGAGCTTTGCCTGAGTAAAGCCTTCGAATGGGCTCCACCACTGCTGGTGGCCTGGTGGCCGAGCGAGGCCTGTGAAGGCAGGGTTGGCTCATGGTGCTATTGGACCCTGTTTTCATCTTCTTGCTTTGTCTCTGAATGCATTCAGATTTTTTCTTTCTCTATGAAGCACACTGTTACCAACAGGAGCTCTGAGCAAAAAAGCTAACACTGTAATTTGCCTTAGTGAAAAATATAGAATGAATGCTTAAAAATCTTCCCCAGAAGCAGGTCTGAATTCTACTGTTTTAAGTAGTAAAAGGGGGAAAAAAAAAAAGATTGATACACATTACCTACTCATTTGATCAAATTTTACTCAAAAAGGTATAGGATACACATCTTTTGAGAGTTTATATTGAACAAATATTCATGACCTATGATTATTGTTTTGTGATTATAATTTATCATTCATTGGCATTTTAATTCTTGAGATCTGCTGCCTTTATCTTTTGTATTACTGGCACTTTTTATAGTTTTGGCTTTAGGGTCATGGTGTTCTCATAATTATCTGTGCCATCAAGTTTGTATTGATTCACAAATAAGAGTACTGAACTACTGGTCATTCTTGTAAACAGCATGTTTCCTGGATTAATTTCAACTGATCTTCCTTAAAACTCTCATGGAAACTCTATGCGATTGAAATGAACATAACAATTTTCAAGCAAAAACAATTATCATTTTTCAAAAATTTAGAATACAAAGCATGGAGATACAAAGAAACATACTCCATCTTAGTCTTCAAAGATTGGCTATGTTTTCATTTGCATGTGTTTTATTCCACCACCTCTCTACCCAACCCATCTTCCCATCAATAGATTGATGTTGCCATAATATGTCCGTCTATACTTATAATAGTTCACTGTGATGGATGGACACAGAGATTTGCTGCCCAAATTTCCACTTGAAAGAATTACTTGTTACTTCAAACACCCAGAAAAAGTTGTTGTCCCTCTGGGGATTGCCAGAGCTAAAGAAAGCCACCTTGCCCAAAGATGATTCACATCCAAAGACTGATTAAAGCTAGGTTATAAAAGCCTGTTTCGGCCTAGTGTGTGGCAACACTGATGAGCCCTTTTTAGTACAGTGGTTCCCAGCTCCCTGACCCATATCACAGCTCCACTCCTCTCTCTGCCCAGCCTTCTTCTCCCTTTTCTTTCTCTTCCTGCCTCTAGACTTTATCTCAGAGTCTTTTTTCAGGAGACTTAACACAAGCGCTTCACTGGTATTCAGCTTCATTTGAATTGAAATTTGGGTGATAAATAGGCCCTTACAAATAAGCAGTCCAGTGTTGGTTGTTGCTGCACTACACGTAGTTTTTCTCTGGTCTTCTATATGTGGCACTGACAGCACTAAATATGCACCTTAAGAATGGCACCAAGTCTAATATTTCCTTAAGATTTGTGACTCTTAAGGGATAACAATAAAGAGGTGTTATGGGTTAGTAGAAGCTATAAGTAGCAATGCTTAATACCTGAAAAGATAGTCATAACTTGAATGCTTTTATTTCTTGCTGTGGTAAACACAATGTTGAAAATACTATTGTAATTAAAACAAACAAACAAAAAAGAGGTTCTTAAATGCAGTAGAATACAGAGAGGGTAGGTGTGGTCATTGAGGACTTCTCTGTTCTGATGGTGATTTAAGGAGGTGAAACAAAGTGATCACAACTAATAGAAATCACTACCCTCTTTTTTCTTCATTGCTGGAGAATCAACTATACTGAAAATGAACTTGTGAAGACTCAGAAAAGGAGATTTTTACGTAGCTTTATAATCACCTAAAACTTGAAAACAATATTCAAGTACTCCTTGGATTAAATTATGTCCTAGGAATATCTCCAGAATAATAATAGAAGGAAGAATTTTTCAGGTAAACCTGCTTTGGATTTCCTTTTGGTAAGAAGACTCAAGTGAGAGTCACCACTGGGAAAGAACAATGAAACGAAACGATGTGTGATCTGAAATAACCTGGTCACATTCCAGATACAATATTTTGAGGACCTGGTTGGGCCCATAAGCAGAGGACAATCATCTCAGAGTAAAGAATGATGTAGAGAAGTGCCGGAAGGTGGACAGAATTCCATACCTTCGCCTGAAAACAATTTCATAAAGGAAATCAGAAGTGTGTGGATGATTTGCTCAATTAATATTAATGGACACATTTTTACATAGGTTTACACTTAAAATAATAATAGGATGCTCATTCTTTTTTTTTTTTTTTTTTTTTTTTGGTGGTACCGGGGATTGAACTCAGGGGCACTCGACCACTGGGCCACATCCCCAGCCCTTTTTTGTATTTTATTAGAGACAGGGTCTCACTGAGTTGCTAAGTGCCCGCCATTGCTGAGGCTGGCTTTGAACTAGCGATCCTCCTGCCTCAGCCTCCCAAGTACTGGGAATACAGGCGTGCACCACCGCGCCCGGCTAGGATGTTTATTCTTAACCCAGTAATTAAAGAATTTATGTGAAAGTACTTTGTAAATATGAAGAGACAAAATGTTACTTAGCACTGAAACACTGTGTACAATAGTAAGCACCTAATAAATATGCTGGTTATATGAAACTACTGGAAACATTATCATCTTAATTAATAGTAGTATAAAAAGAACTTTGATATGATGCACCAATTTTATATACAGTAATTAATATTTAATTAGATATAGACAAGTGTGCATTTTTACATGTATCCTTCAATTTCTTAGTCAACACTTTATAGACAATTTAGGTAAAATATTTCTTTGGGTTAATCTCAGAAAAGGATGTTGCTTATTTGGTCTCCACCATAAGAAATTTTGTCAAGAGTTTTATTGTCTAATATTTTATGGAAAGCTATCAGTTTACAACCTCTTTTTATAGTTGCTAAATCATAAGAAATCTTTGATAATTTAGAAACTCAGAATACTATACTCGGCTGGGAGTGGGAAGCTAAGGCAGAAGGTTATCAAGTTTGAGGCCAATCTGGGCAACTTAGTGAGCCCGTGTCTCAAAATAAAATATTAAGAGGTGCTCGAGGTGTAATTCAGTGGTAGAGTGCTTGCCTAGCATGAGTGAGCCCTGGGTTCAATCCCCAGTACAGCAAAAAGAAAAAAATAAAAATAATATATATATATACATATATATATACACACACATAAATGGAATATTAATGGAAAATTGGCAAGTTTTTCATCCATTTATTTTATTCTTAAATTAAGTTGAACTCCCTGAGGAAAATATTCAAGAATCTTACTCTTTTATTTTTCTTGTCTAATTGCAAAGGCTGTTCACTGCAAGAATAATATTTTTAAAGTAATACTGCAAGGTATCTTATGTCTTTCCTATTTTTCTTTTTAATTTTCAAAACTTTGACCTCAGATCTGTTAGAGTTGATTAGAATCATGAACTTGTTCTCAAAAAAATAAAAGGTGTCTAAAAATATGTACACATTAACTTTACATTTACTTTAGCTAGCACATAGACTCCCTGAAGGTCAATTATGGACTTTGAGTTACCCAAGGAGAACAACATAAAGCATTCTCTAGGAGTCCACTCTAATTTACTATTTATCATTCAGCACCTGATGGGCATTGGTTTCAATCAATGGTTTATTTTGAGTTTATTAAGAGTTTGAAAGGATATTCAATTTTTTCAGAGAAAATGTTATGATTTATCAAAATAACCTTTTTTGGAGATTTAAGTGAATTTTTTTTTTTTCAGATATGAAAACTAAGTTTTATTCTCTAACAACATCTACATGGTCTCACTTTATTTCCAGCTCTTTTGGAGGAGTCTTTTTAATATAACTTCTTTAAATAGAATGATGTTTCTCATCACTGACACTACTAAATATTATTCTAAAAATATAGCAGGATAATGTATACTTCAACAAAAACAAGTAAAACAATAAATTTTGGTGAAAAACTTTTTTTTTTTTTTTTTCATTCTTGCAAAGGATGCATTTAGAAACTCAGAATACTATACTCAGCTGGGAGTGGGAAGCTAAGGCAGAAGGATATCAAGTTTGAGGCCAATCTGGAAAACATAGTGAGACCCTGTCTCAAAATAAAGAGAATCGCATAAAAACAAATCAAATGAGAAATTTCAGTAAGTGGTAAATTTAAAACTAAATACACAAAATCAACCTTTCCTACATGATAGCAAAAATTGCTTTAAAATATAATGATTTAAAGTTCTAGCCATGTACAGTGACACATGCCATTAATCTCAGGAACTCAGGAAGTTGAGGCAGAAGAACTTCAAGTTTGAGGCCACCAAAGCAACTTAGGGAGATCCTCAGCAACTTAATTAAAAAATAAAAAAGGGCTACGGATGTAGCTCAGTGGTAAAGCACCCCTGTGTTCAATCCCAGTACCAAATAAATAAATACAGTTTCTATTCACAAAAGTAAATAATATCTACCATGTAATAAAAATCAGGAATATAAAAATTTTTTTTGAATTGACATTTTAAAGCTGAATAAATGAAAGAAACATTTTTGTATGATAAATTCAAAATTATAGTATGGTAATTTTAATGACTAAATAAATGAGCTTGTATTGGAAAACAACACATGATTTTAATGTTATTATAGTAAAATTATGAAAAAAGTAATGAAACAAAATTTGTAATTTGCCTGAAGGTTTAAAAAGATTAGAGTAGGTGTTAAAAAAACAGTTTTTTTTAAATTAATTAATTAATTAATTAAAAACAGAAAGAAAACAAAGAGATCCAAATATTTATGAACATTTTTTTTAACTGCTTGTATACAAAGTATATAAGTACCATTCAGATCTTCAATCATGCATTTAGGTTAATGATATCCATCTCATTCAATCACCAATTTTTTTCCAACCCCCCCCCCTTACTCCCTCCCTCCTCCCCTCCCTTTCCGTTGACCATTCTAGTGTTCCTCTGATCCTATGTACCCCCTTCCAACAACTCTGTGAACCAGCCTCCTTATATCAGAGAAAACATTCGGTACTTGGATTTTTGAGATTGACTAATTTCACTTAGCATTATATTCTCCAACTTCATCCATTTACCTGCAAATGCCATTATTTTATTCTCTCTTATTGCTGAGTAAAATTCCATTTTGTATATATACCATATTTTCTTTATCCACTCATCTACTGAGGGGCATCTAGGTTGGTTCCATAACCTAGCTATTGTGAATTGTGCTGCTATAAAACATTGAAGTGGCTGTGTCACTGTAATATGCTCTTTTTAAGTCTTTTGGGAATAGACCCAGGAGTGGGATGGCTGGGTCATAGGGTGGTTCCATTCCCAGTTTTCCAAGAAATCTCCATACTGCTTTCCATAGCGGTTGCACCATTTTGCAGTCCCACCAGCAATGTATGAGTGTGCCTTTTTCCCCACATCCTCTCCAACATTTATTGTTGTTTGTGTTCTTGATAGCTGCCATTCTGACTGGAGTGAAATGAAATCTTAGAGTAGTTTTGATTTGCATTTCTCTAATTGCCAGTGATGTTGAGCATTTTTTCATGTATTTGTTGATTTCGATTTCCCTTTCAGCAGGCTTTGTCACTGATTACAAAAATGCCTTTGACTATATGGGTATTGATTTTGGATCTGCTACTTTGTCCTGCCAAATTCATTTACTAGTTGTAAAAGTTTTCTGTAGAGTTTTTTGGGTCTTCCTAGGTAGATTATCAGGTCATCAGCAATAGTGCTAATTTGAGCTCTTCTTTTCCTATCTAGAGATACAGATCCCTTTAATTTCTTTCGTCTGTCTAATTGCTCTTGCCAGAGTTTCCATACTATGTTAAATAGCAGTGTGAGAGGGCGAATCACACAAGTGTTAATTCCAGTTTTTAGAGGGAATGCTTTCAATTTTTCTCCATATAAAGATAATGTTAGCTCTGGCCTTGCATAAATAGCTTTTAGAATGTTGAGATAAGTCCTGATATTCCTATTTTTCCAGTGTTTTGAACATAAAGGTGCTGTATTTTTGGTCAAATGCTTTTTCTGCATCTATGAGATAATCAACTGTTTTTTATCTTTAAGTCTATTGATGTGATGTATTATGTTTTATTGATTTCCGAATGTGAACCAGCCTTGCATCCTCCCTTGGGGAATAAACCGCCACTTATCGTGGTGCACTATCTATTTGATATGTTTTTGATCCATCTTGGCCCAGAATTTTGTTGAGGATTTTTGCATCTATGTTCATTAAAGATTTTGGCCAAACCACGGTTTTTCCTTTTTTTGGATGTGTCTTTGCCTGGCATGGAATTAATGTAATAATTGGCCGTCATATAACACAAGTCTGGAAGAGCTCCTTCTTTTTCTATTTCATGAAAATAGTTTGAAGAGCATTGGTATATAGTTCTTCTTTGAAAGTCTTTGTGAACTCTGGCTGTAAACCCATCGTCCTGGACTTTTCCTTGTTGGTAGTTTTTTTAATGACATCTCTACTTTCTTTGCTTGTAATCGACTCTTTTAATTGTGTATGGCCACCAATCCAGTTTAGTCATATCTTTTCAGGCTCTAGAAATCTGTCAATGCATTCAGCATTTTCTGTTTTATTAGAGTACAAGTTTTCAAAGTAAGTTCTAATTTATTTTTCTGTAAATCTGAGGTGTTTGTTTGTGATATTCCCCTTTTCATCACAAATGTTAGTGATTGAGTTTTTTTTCTCTTTCTCTTTTCTGTAGCATAGCCTAAGGGTCTGTTCAATTTTGTTTATTTTTTTCAAAGAACCAATTTTAGTTTATGTCAATTCTTTGAATTGTTTCCTTAGTCTCAATTTCATTAATTTCAGCTCTGATTTTAATTATTTCCTGTCTCTGCTGCTCTTGGTGTTAATCTGTCCTTCTTTTTCTATGCTTGGAGGTGTGATGTTTAAGTCCGATTATTGTTTGGTAATTTTTTTTCCTTTTAAAGAATGAACTCATGCAATGATTTTCCTCTTAATACTGCCTTCATAGTCCCAAGATTTCTATACGATGTATCTGTGTTCTCATTTACCTCTAGGCAAAACACCCAAGGCTATTATTCAACAAATAGTGTGGAAAAATACAAATTTAGATCTCTATATCATCTATTACCCCAAAATAAATTTCACACAGATAAAATTATAAATAAAATAATTAAGGGAAATCATTTTTAAAAAATTAATTATGCTTTCCTTCTGAATAAGTCTTCTGTAATGTTAGATATAAAGGCAGAAACAAGCAAAAGTACTACTGGATTTTATTAAAGATATAAAACATATATATCAAAATGACCTTCAAACACACAAGAAAAATATGAGCCCTTATTAAAAACAGTTGATATAATTAATACGTAAAGTACTATTTAAAAACAGTTTGAAAGACAAAGCGACCTTATAAAAGTAATCTAAGGATATAAAAACCAATTCAATGATAAAACAGAAACAGCTGTTACAAATGTTATAAATGTTTACTCTGATTAGCAATCATAGGAATACAAATTTTAAAAATTAAGATGATATTCTTATCTCTTAGGATTTTACCAACTAATGAAAAGGATGATAAAATACAGCCTCAGAGAGAGGAGGGGTTAATATGTTTTCAATAGCTCAGTTTAGAGAATAACTTAGGTATATACCTAGTCATATTTATATTTGTATCTAAATTTATATCAAGCCAAAGCTATCTTTATTGAGCTAATATGATAGGTCCATTATTAATATCCCTGCAGTTTGCAACTAAGCTCAAAATTTTGAGTTTAATTATATTTTTAAAATTTTACCAAAGTAAAATTTTTAGCAATTATTAACAAAAAGTAATATTAGCAAGAAAGGTTGAATGTTTTTGCTGATATGTGGAAGCTAACCCACCATAAGGGGTGGAGGAGAAGAATAGAAATTCAATAGATTAAACAAAGGTAGATGAAGGAACAGGAGCGGGGATGGGAAAAGAAAAGAAAGTGGAATGAATCTGACATAGCTTTCTTATGTACATATGTGAATACACCATAGTGAATCCCATCATCATCGACATCTACAAGAATGGGGTCCTAATTAGAATAAGATATATTCTGTGCTTGTAAAATTATATCAAATTGGATTCTGCTGTCATGTATAACTAAAAAGAACCAATAAGAAAGAAATATTAGCAAATATTATAACAAAAAGAAAAAAAATCTTTAAAAGCTGTCCACTTCACACTAAATTATCAAATTGAAGCTGAGTTTTATCACGTCCTGCATACAATAATTTATGTACTGTACTCACAGGCTATCATCAGAATCCTCAGAACTTGTTCCCAAGCTTTGAAATCACAGCCCTGTCAGTAACTTCCTTCACCTTGCCACCACAATGGTCATTGTTCAGAACGGTGCCATGAACCCCAGTGAAGAGAGAGCAATGAAAGATGATAAAGGACTTTGTTTGCAAGGGAAACCCTGAACCAAAAAAAAAAATCAGTCCTGCTTCCACAAATCTGTGGAATTAAAGTAATCACACTGCTGAGCATTATAAATAAAAGTTGCTTTAGTTCTTTCAGCAACGATAGGCAAATGAACCACGACTGACTAAAGACTTAAGTAGTTGCACATGACCAAATGATGTGGGATCCATGAGGAAAGATGCTATAGTTAATAAACCAGCAAGGAAAGCATGTATATTTGTCCAGAAATTTTTAAGAACAAATTGGAGCTGTAGTTGGAACTATTTATTCACAGATTCACTGAAAACAAGGAAAATATTGTACTTCCCTATAGGGGAGATCATGGAAGAGAATTGGTATTATTTTGCACATATTTATTCAATTATCTATGTATTTATTTAGTTTATGTGAACTAAATGTCAAATGCTGGACCAATAGCTATGGAAAATGCATATATTTATGTGTGTGCATGTGTGTGTGTGTGTGTGTGTGTGTGTGCGCGCGCGCGCGCGTGTGTGTGTATATACACAGGTAAAATTTTGAAATTACTTCTGATAACCAAAAGTATTAATTAATATTATTGTATCAAATTTCATTCTTGCTGATTATACTAATGTTTTACTTCTTCAAAATGGTCAATTGACACATAAAATTCAATTATGTTTCTCTGAAACAAAGAAGTACAAGTGTAAATGCAGGTGTACCCATTAAAATCAGCCTCAAGCAAGACAGACAACTTTAGTTCAAACAGCCCTAGGACAGCTGCCATATTCTCTGCCATTGCCTCATTATATGAGGCTCCTGCACTTGGCTCCACCTCTGGGTTAACCTTGGCATTCTACTCCCTTGATTCTTCAAGCAAATGAATTCTATTCTCCTGAGCAGCATTCTGAACTAGTTCTGAGGGGTTGATGCTCTTTAGTTAAAAAAAAAAAAAAAAAAAAAAAAAAAAGTCTCCCTAAAAAGAAACTGTGGTTTGAAAATATAATAAGCCTAGCTTTTTCAAGCCATCAAGTTAACACATTCAAAAAATTGAGTAGATCCAATCAATTATGTCACTTAGACTGACAAAAATCGCAGAATCAACTGATTCAGTGGCTCATATATTAATAACATCAGAATGAAGTGTCATTTCTTGTTTATGACTTTTCCATTGACAAGCCACTTAATTGTTATGTATTACAACCAAAAAATGTGTCACTTTATGAAAAAAAGTATTTTCCGGAACTGAACTAACACTTGCAGGGACTATAAAATTTGATCAAGACACTTCTGGAAAATCTGATAGACTCACATAAATAATTATTCTTACAATTTCTTATTTTAATCTATTTCCCATATACCTTTTCCTTTCAATGCAGGCAATTAATATATTTTTTTTCATAATTTTTTATAATTAATCTCTAATAAAAAAGATAAACATATTTGTCTGTATGTTTTAGCAACTGAGTTTTTATTTTTAATGTATATGTATATATATTTAACAAACATAGTAATTGTATATATTTACAGAGTAAAGTATGATATTTCAATACATGTATATAATATATAATGACTAGATCAGGGTAAATGGCATATCTACCATCTCAGATACATATCATTTCTTTATGTTAGGAATGTTTAAAATCCTATGAATTAAAGAAAATACATATGCTATGATTTTTAGCAATATTTTTGAATTAAAAGTTTTAGAGTAGGACTGGAGGTGTATCTCAAGTTCTTGCCCACTATGTATAAGACCCTGGGTTCAATTTACAGTGCTGGAAAAAAGAGCATTAAGATTATTAAATGTGCGCCGGGCGTGGTGGCGCACGCCTGTAATCCCAGCACTTTGGGAGGCTGAGGCAGGAGTATCGTAAGAGTTCAAAGCCAGCCTCAGCAATGGCAAGGCACTCAGCAACTCAGTGAGACCCTGACTCTAAATAAAATACAAAAAAGGGCTGGGGATGTGGCCCAGTGGTCGAGTGCCCCTGAGTTCAATCCCTGGTACCACCAAAAGAAAAAAAAAAAAAGATTATTAAATGTATGGAAAAGTTATTTGTTATGAGGCGAACACTTACTTCTCCTTTCTCATATTTACAAGATACTACAATGATCTCTTTCTTTTGTATACTATTCCTTCTACTCATAGAAAAAAAAAGTTAATTTGATAGAGAGGTGGCAATCATTAATTGATATTTCTACTGAAGCTGACCTATTAAAAGCCAATAAGCATTGGTGCCTCTATCTCTTTGACTCTCTTCACTCAAGATCTGGGTTAATGCACCTATTCTGAGGTCCAAATTTGCCTCAGGAGTGAAGTCTACACTGCAGTGAAAGGAGGATTGGAGTACGAAACCAGCAAGCTTGTTGGGATGCATGCCTAAGATATATCTAGATTGTATCAATAACAAACCAAACACTTAATTTTTTTTTTAGCTTATTACTGTTAATTGATTCCGAACTTAGGCAAAATTTTGGCAATATCTATTGATGGCTTATAACCTCAAATATGTTGATAGATTATTTGTTGACTACTTATTTCCATACCAAGTGGTACAATGGTGATGTTCCCAAATATGTAGGAAATGACTTCAACATAACAAAGATGCATCCTGACAGGATTCAAATGGTGTTTATGGATAGTTTATGGATAGACTGTTACTGGATGACTTTACCACATTTGAAATCAACAGGGACTTAGTAATACAGAATTTTCCCCAGGATTTCCAGTTATTGTTATTATCTTGATTAGTACCTTCCCTCAGTGTTATAATTATGAATCTGGAATATCCCTCAAAGGCTAATGTGCTGAAGGATTGGTCTTCAAGGCAGCAACATTCAGAGTCAGGGCTTTGGGAAGTGATTGGATCATGAGAACTCTGATGTATCAATGGTCATAATCATGTGGTCATAATTAAATGGACTATTAGAAGATGGTAGAAAACATAGGAGGTTGGGCCTAAGTATGTCACTGGGGACACACCTTGGAAGGATCTATCTTATATCTGACCCCTTCCATATTCTCTGTCTCTGATTCCTAAATGCTATGAGGTGAGAAGATTTTCTCTGCCATGCCCTTCTGCCATGATGTTTTACCTCACCTCAAAGCAATGAAGCAAGCTGACCTTACACTAGAACCTCTGAAACCATTATCCATAATCAACCTTTTTTCCTTTAGGTTGTTTTCTCAGGTATTTTGTCACAGTGATGAAAAGCTAACACATCCAATATTATTAATTTCCAATATATTGCACAATTTTATTGTATTTTATTTTTGGTAAAGGTATCCATGAACAACAAAATGAGTTTCAATTTTAGACTTACATTTTGTTTTCATTGAAATAAGACATTCTTAATTTTCAACTGCTTAATAAACCCTAGTTTATTTAATCATTGAGCAATTTTTTTTCCTGCAGAACAGAGAATAGTCATCTGGTTATATCCATGATGCAAATATAGAAAATAACCTATGTGAAAAAAATCCAAGATATTTATACAACACCAATTTTACAAAGTGAGCCTTTACATGAGGCATGAACTCTAAGGTTTTAAACATCAAGAAATGTAAAACATTTCATGATGGCTAAAGTCAGTTTTTATTCTACAGTGATTGTTTTGCTGTTTAGAGCACATCCTAAAATGAGCATTTTTCTCTGTCATTCTGCCTCTGTTTGCCACTTTTTATTTTAAGTTAGAACCCAATCTTTTATTAATTTGAAACTGGTTCAAGTATAGCATAATTGAGCTCAGAAAGCTCTGTCAATTGCAGTCTTCAATCTTATTTATTTGACAAAAAAAATCAAAAGCAACAATTTATATCAAAAAGAAATATTCATTTCCCATCACAAACAAACTATGTAAGGTTAACTTTGTTGAATAAAAATAGAAAAAATATACAATGAAATCAGATATTTAGACTTAAAGAATATGCAGTAACATTTTAGCATGTTAAGTAAATAAGAAAAAATATAGGGATTTTTTTAGGGGGAGGTGGGTGACAAAATAAATCTTATGTTTTGGAAATCTGCTTATTTTGCAAAATAAGAATTTTAGCTCAGCTCATAAGCCACAATTGTTAAAACAGGTGAATGATATTTCTGATAGTCTTTGTGATAGATAGCTGATAACTGATGCAACAAGGTAGATTGACAAAAACAGATATTATTGATTTCATTCTCAACATACAATTTCTTTTACTTTTTTGGGTAGTTCTGTATGGACAGCATGATTTTATTTTATTTGTTTATTTTTATGTGGTGCTGAGGATTGAACCCAGTGCCTCACACATGCTAGGCAAGCACTCTGCCACTGAGCTACCACCCCAGTCCTCTACATGCCATTGTTTTTTATTCAAAGTTGTTGTATATGACAGTAGAATGCATTACAATTCGTAATACACATATAGAACACATTTTTACATACCTCTGGTTGTATACAAAGTATATTCACACCATTCGTGTCTTCATACATGCACTTAGGATAATGATATCCATCTCATTCTACCATCTTTTTTTTTTTAATTTTTACCCTCTTCCCCCCTCCCATTGATCTTTTCAGTGTTTTTCTAATCTTCCTATGCTCCCCATCCCAACCCCACTGTGAATCAGCCTCCTTATATCAGAGAAAACATTCAGCATTTGGATTTTTGAGATTAGCAAACTTCACTTAGCATTATATTCTCCAATTTCATCCATTTACCTGTGCATGCCATTAGTTTATTCTCTTTAATTGCTGAGTAATATTCCATTGTGTATATATACCACATTTTCTTTATCCATTCATCTGCTGAGGGGCATCTAGGCTGGTTTCACAATCTAGCTATTGTGAATTGTGCTGCCATAAACATTGATGTGGCTGTGTCCCCATAGTATACTGTTTTTAAGTCCTTTGGGAACAGACCCAGGAGTGGAATGGCTGGGTCATAAGGTGGTTCCATTCCCAGGTTTTCAAGGAATCTCCATACTGCTTTCCAGATTGGCTGCACCATTTTGCAGTACCACCAGCAATGTACAAAACTCACATCAAAGTGGATCAAGGACCTAGGAATTAAACAAGAGATCATGCGTCTATTACAAGAAAAAGTAGGCCCAAACCTTCATCATATTGGGTTAGGCTCCTACTTTCTTAATAAGACTCCTATTGCACAAGAATTAAAATCAAGAATTAGTGAATGGGATGGATTCAAACTAAAAGGCTTCTTCTCAGGAAAAGAAACAATTAGTGAGGTGAATAGAGAACCTACTAATTGGGAACAAATCTTTACTACATGCACATCAGATAGAGAGCACTGATCTCTAGAATATATAAGAACTTAAAAATCTTAACACCAAAAAAAACCAAACAAACAAACAAACAAATAATCCAATGAATAAATGGGCCAAGGAACTGAACAGACACTTTTCAGAAGAAGATATACAATCAATCAACAAATACATGAAAAAATGTTCAACATCTCTGGCAATTAGAGAAATGCAAATCAAAACTACTCTAAGATTTCATTTCACTCCAGTCAGAATGGCAGCTATTATGAATACAAACAACAATAAATGTTGGAGAGGATGTGGGTGAAAAAAAGGCACACTCATACATGCCATTTTTAATAAAGACTATTTGTTATAATTCAAGTTCAATTTAAAAGAAAAAGGTTGTTGTGATGCTAAAGTCAAACTGAATGCTGATTTATTATTTTTTTAATATGTCTTTTTCTTAAGACATAGTATTTCTTAAAACTTAAGGGAAGTTTTTTGTTTTTGTTTTTGTTTTTTTTAAATAGCATCGTTAACAGAATGTTAACTCATTTAGACATTAGATCATTTTCCCATGGAGGCCTTCTTAGTTCATCTAATGTTTCTCCTGCTTCCCAAAACCATTGTTCTCTGTCTTAGTACCCTGATTTGATTGCTTTAAAATATGTGTCACTAAATGGAATATTAACTTGCATTTTAACATGATTTCCTACCTTCCTTCATTAGACCACAGTACACCTAAGGACAGAAATTTTACAGCACCATTTCTTGGTGGTGTATATTGACTGAATCTGCTAAAAGATGAGGTAATCAGAGTGGCCGTGCTCCCTGCCACCTCCCCTCCTCTCCTGCTAAGTATTATGATTTATATGACTATTTTTGTATTGTCAAGATAGAATGCAAACCATATTTTGTTCTGCAATCTCATTCCAACATGCGCTTAGTCTTTTTGCTACGTGTAAATTAATTAGTGGTCATCATTGTTCTCTTTATCAGCATTTTTCCTTTTCATGTTTTTTATTTATTTATTTATTTATTTTATTTTATTTATGGTCCAACAGTGAATCAGCTGCACTTGGCCCACTAGGAAGATTTTCCAAGAAGAATGACTAAGTATTATTTCTGTGAGTTTTGAGATGTTTGAAGATGTCTGTCCATGGCCTTCATACTTGAAACTCATATCAGCTGAACACCTTATTATTAACTCATAGTAATTTATTTGCACAATCTTATGTGTATCATTTGTTTGTATTCTGGTATTTAAGTGACAGCAAAAAAAAAAAAAAAAGTCTTGAGTGAGCTAGAACTTCTATCCTTAGAAAATAGCATATCTTTGAACTTGAATATGTATTTATCTCTAACCCCAGAATTACCCTAAAAATCTAATAATTTAGTAGAAAATGTATTGATGATAATCACTGTTGTCTTTTTTCCCCCCATGAACACTATGCTCTTTCCATCTTCACATCATTTTTTACTTCATTTCAAAGGGACATTTCTTTTTTTTTTTTTTTGGTACCAGGGATTGAACTCAGGGGCACTCGACCACTGGGCCACATCCCCAGCCCTTGTTTGTATTTTATTTAGAGACAGGGTCTCACTGAGTTGCTAAGTGCCTCGCCATTGCTGAGGCTGGCTTTGAACTCGCGATCCTCCTGCCTCAGCCTCCCAAAGTGCTGGGATTACAGGCGTGCACCACAGCACCTGGCAAAGGGACATTTTTTTATGACAAATTTGTGTAAGTATTGTGGATTGAACCCAGGGGTGCTCTACCACTCTACCAATAAGCTATATCTCAAGCCTTTTTTGTTTTTTTTTTTTTTTTTTTATCTTGAGACAAGTTTTTACTAACTTGCTGAGGCTAACTTTGGACTTGTGACCCTCCTTCCTTGGCTTCCTGAGTCTCTGGGATTACAGACATTTGCCACCTTAACCAACTCTTCCTAACAATTTTTAATCCATCATTTTCTTCCAACTGGTTGAAAGAAAACAACTTACAGATATATCTACACACCTACACCTTTCCTCACATTATATTTCTCTCATTTTACTTCCTTCTGTATCATCTATGATTTCTCAAGGTATACCTATTCATTATAGCAGAAATAGTCATTAAACGACACATAGGTAAATAGTATTAAATTACAAATTTGACTGACCAAATTGCACGTTTTGATAAATACTATAAAGGAAAACCAATGTCTCAATGAGTTATCAGGGGGTCTCAATTTATATCAGGTCATAGAGTTCTCAGAAGCGATTTTAAGCTGTGACATAAAGACAGAGTTAGAGTTCATCAGGTGAAGGGTGGGCTGTGAATCATTCCAGTCAGAGATTAGTGTATGTGAAGTTTCTCTGCACCAGAAAAGTACTTGACATATTTGAAGAACTGAAAGATAGTCAATGCAGCTGCAGTTCAGTGAATGCCAGGAAAACTTGAAATGACTAGAAATCATTCTTGAGAGATGAGGAAAATCATGTAAAGAATGAGAAGGGGATATAATTATAATCTAAATTAGATTACAATCCAAGTAGGAGGCAAAGTTTATAGGAGGGAAAAGTGAGATATGTAATAACAAAATATCACTTGTATTAGTCTGCTTTTACTGCCATAACAAAATGCAGACTGGGTGACTTAAAACTATTGGAATTAATTTTCTCACATTTCTGGAAAGGAAACTCAAGACCCAATGTCTGGTGAGGTTTCCACGTTGTGTTACAGGTGGACAGCTTCTCTCTGTGTGTTCACAGGGTGGAGAAAGAAAAAGAGTAAGTTTTCTGTTGCTTCTTCTTATAAGGGCTCTAATCCCAAGACATCGGACTAGGGTATCGCCTTCATGACCTCATTTAAACCTAATTACATCCCAAACTCCTCTCACTGAATACCATCACACTGGGTACTCAGGTTACAACATATGAATTTGGGGAAGCCATGAAAATTCATTCTATAAAAGGGGACAAATGTAAAGTTTCAAAAGTCATCCAAAATGGAAATATGATAAACCTCCATACTTTATGGAAAGACCATGAAAGACTACCCTTCAGGTAATGTCAATCAGAAGAAAATTACTTCTGGATTTAAACTAGTAGAGCAATCCTGAGAATTTTAAATCTTAAACTTGGATTAATGTGATCAGAAACTGGTAGTGTGTCTATGTACCTACAGAAAAAATTTAAATTATTTCCATAATAGTATACTATAATCCTAGACCTCAAATTATTTTTACAAAGAAAAATAAAACAAACATGCAAGAACATAAGACACTGTGAGTAAAAATCATCAGGGAAAAAAATTTCAATTATTGGAATTGTCGTGCTCAGTATAAAAGCAAGCTATACTGATTATGTTTAAAGAAATCAAATATTAGTTTAAAAAACATGAAAAGATGAGAAAATTATGAAAACGACTTCAAATGTGTTCAATTTTAGAATTACAAAATAAAATATTTAATAACAAAATTAAGAAATCAATAGATACATTTCTCTGCAGATTAGTTATTTCTGATTTTTTTAAAATGGAAGATGGGCCAAGACATTATTTAGTACAGCATGAGTACAAAATATATTTTTTAAAAAGGAGAGGTTAGAGGACAGAGAAATTACAGGGACACATTTGGTAAGCCTCTTGATCAGAGCTAATCAGAGAGACAGCTGGTAAGGTGAAAGGGGAACATTTGAAGATAATGGTTAGAAAGTATCCAACACTGCTATGGAATTAAGAAGCTGAACAAGTCTACAAGAAAAAAATTAATGAAATATTTGTCTAGAGTCATCATAGACACACTATAGCAAACCAAAAACAAAAGGGGGTCTGTTAAAAAGTAATCATGAAATTGTAGCAGATTTTCTTCACTAAAATTGAAGGTATCTTTGACTTATCCAAAGCAATGAAGAAACACAGAAAAACAGAAAGAGTGGTCAATGTGCTAAAAAAAAAAAAAAAAAAAAAAAAAAAAAAAAAAAAAAAAAACTTTTAAATATCTATTTTTATCTTCAAATGATATGACAATGAAAAGCTATGTAGAGACACACCTGGATGCCAATGTTCTATCTCTGTATAAGTATCACATATAAAAGATAGTAACGAAAAGAATCCTACAAGTCAAATCACAATGATAAAAGGATCAATTCACCAGTAAGATGTAGCAATCCTGTATCTAACAGTATCTATAAGTATCTAATTATGTGGCTTTAAAAATGTATAAAGCAATAAATGACAGGCATAAAAAAGAATAGACAAATTCAGCACCTTAGTGAGACTTATAACTTCTCTCATTAGTTGATAGAAAATAACATATCGGCATGGAGATAAGACATTTGAAGAACACTATTGGGAAATTAAGGGACACAGAGTTTAGTTTTTAATATATGTAGAATGTGTGTTCTTTCTAAGCTTGCATAAAACAAAAATGTTCACCATACATATATATATACCACATAGAAAATATAAGCAGAATATGCATTCTTAAAGTGAAGTATGTTCAGCAAGGTGTCCAGACATCTCTGGAGGCTTTGAAAAGAACAGAAGGCGGTTTTTCTAAAGAAAGCAAAGTTAAAAACTACTAGGGCAATATAATGGGATTTCCAAACAATAGTGATTTACAGTCTGAAGGACTGTTAAAAATACATTTATGATGTGCTTTACAGTTTGTGAAAAAAAATTGTTTTTAAAAGATGGTGATGTTATTTTTTTCCTTCAATGTTCAGTTTCTCTACTCTAAATTCAGAAAAGATAGTTTGGTGAACCAGGTTGGAATTGGGGCAAGAAAGTAGGACAGAAATGTGTATATACATATATATCTGAATACAATATATATATATATATATATACACATATATCTGAATGCAATATATATTCATATATATAAATATACATATATATATAAATATCTAAACTGAGCAAAAGGGTACCAGTAGGTTATAAGGAATGATGTCTGATTATATTCCACTGGTGTTTAACCCACACCTAGGTGTGCATGTACACACACACACACACACACACAGCTAAGTCTTGAAGAAAAATAAACCTTTAGTCTTGAGGACTCTCAGGTTTTCAAGGTTTACTGATTTATTCATGTCATTTCCTACACTCAGCTTCACATGTCTGTTATGCTTTGGTAAAGAAAAGCAAGGCTTAAAAAAAAAGAGGTACCTGGATCAGTTAAAATTTCAGAAGGAATATATTGAAGAATTCGAAAAAAGAGAGGCAAAACAACATTAATTTTATCCTTTTTATTTCAACCACTTAAAGTTGATTTTTATTATTCTACTTTTTTCACTATGAAATTTAAATTTATTAAAGTGTAATTTCTTTAATCTATATGAATGGAACACTAGAAATAAAATGGTGGAGATAGGATCCATTTTCCTTCCATACCTGTGTACTACAAAGGGTAAACTTAGTCAGAAATAGGCAGAAAAATTATATACCATTTAACTCACTAAATGTTCACTATAAATAATGTGATGAAAATTATGCTCCTGGATATCGAGTACTCACAACTTCCTTTTAAAGTATATTCACATCAATAGAATCATTACTTCCAAAAGCTCAGATGCTTTCTACTTTACATCTGTATCCAGAATTCCTATTTCTTTTCAATTTCTTCTCCTTAGAGAATGTTCTGTCCTGAAATTATTTCTTAGTCATCAACTTTGAATCAGTTACTTCCCGCATTCATGTCTCCCCCAAGTCTCTCCTCTCTGTTTTTAGTCAAATAATTTTAATAAAAATCAAAGAATACATAAAAAGTATATCAGCCAAGAGACCTGTATTCAGAGTCCATGAAGGAACATTACAGCTAAATACTAAGAAAGCCAAGAACACTTCCAAATTAGGCAAAACATTTGAAAAGACACTTCATGAAAGAAGACTTAGAAACAACCAGTAAGCATTTGAAAAGATATTGAACACTATTAACCATCAGAAAAATGAAAATTAAAATGCCACTATATACAACTAGACACCCATTAGAATTTTTTCGAAAGACCAACTGTTGCCAAGAATGTAAAAAATGGGTATGTTTATACAATGCTTATGGAAATACAAAATGATACAGTCATTTAGCTAATGATCCATTGAATTGTAATAAATTACACATAAATCTTCTGTACCACCCATACATTATACTTTTGGGTACTTACCCAAGAGAAAACAAATTGTACGCACAGAAATATTTGTATGAGAATGTTCATAGCAGTGTAGCATAATGCTGAACATACCCTAACTGTCTTTCACTGGCTGAATGAACAAAAAATGTGTGTTATATCTACACCACAATTTACTTATTAAGACACTATTGATGCATATGATAATATTTTATTTCCTTACTATAATATTTACATTATTACTTAATATATTATATTTACTTACTAATATGTTATTGACATATGTGAGAACATGAGTAAGTCTCAAAATTATGCTGAAAGAAGCAAGATAAAAACGAGTGTATACTGTATTGTTTATATAAAATTCTACTACTACTACAAACTACAAATTCTACAAATTACTCTATGGTGATAATACACAGATAATTTTGTGCCTAGGAGTGGGTTATGGAGGGAAAGATGAATTCCCAGGGAATAGAACAGAACTTTGTGGTAATGAAAATGTTCATTATTTTGCATTTGGTGACATAGATATGTCATAACTGCTCAGATTAATGACTTGAAATATATGGAAAACACTTTATTTCAGTTTACCTCTGCATACAAAAATAAAGTCAAAGAATGCACTTCCTTTCCTTATTTGTATTGTTAATGTTACCATCTCTACAAAGCACATCTAAAATGTCCCAGATACTTTGTTCATTCTCTCTTTTGAAATTGTGTCTTCATCCCTATCATAGAAATCATAAGGGGAAATAACTTTATAGCAATACTGGAATTCTTGCACAGATATTATCTATTTTAACTTACTACCTATTCTTGAGTCAATATTGATCATTATATTAATGTATCTGTTCCCCAGCTCCCACAGGGTTGTGGGAACTTTGAAAAGAATCATTTTGACTTGTTGTCCATTCCAGCTCCTAGCGCGCTGATGACCATACAGTAGTATGTAATCAACATTTGCAGGATGAATAGGTAATGCTTTTGACATTTGCTCTGCTATTTGGAGGTTTTCTGATATGTTTCTAGGCTCTTGACTCTATCATACACCATTGAGATTGCTTTGTAATTGAGGTGTTGGTTTCAACAATTTTTATGACCTATAAAATTTACAATTCCCTGGGAAACATTTGGGAGAAATGATATGGGGGAATTATTTCATTCAGCACCTTCCATGTTTACATGATAGATTTTATCTGCTGTGCTGCCCATCTTTCATGAAAACCATATCATTTCTTGTTTTCTGTTTGTTTGCAGAAAAACATCTTACTTCTGTTGTCCTCAATTGCAGTTATTTCTGATTCTGCCTTTTAAACTGCAGTATTTACACATATAATCTCTATTCAAAAGGATATAACACGATTTTTAAGTCATTATCTAGTACTGGAGGTGTGTTTGTTATTGCTTTCTGTGCTTCTATTGTCTTCTCAACTAGGAATCTATAACACAAAATCCTGCAAAGCTTTTGTCAGAAATGTCATAAAGGAATATGTTACTGTAGAAGATGTGAAAATTCCATTTGGACTTATTTACCAATTGAGAGAGACATTCAAGGTAGGAATAATATTATCAGCAAAAACTACACTGCAAATGGTAGTAGGGATTTTTTTATTAGCTCTTTCTACAAGAAAAGAGAAACCTGATAGAAAACATTTTCGCAAGATAAGTGCATAAATAACCAGTTTTGAGCTATGTTTTCTGCAGCTATTACAATGTGGCCCATTAAGTGTATTTATGGAGTACTCAGTGACAAGAAAATTGTTTGATGGACATATCCCACATAATGAGATTTTTTCATAAATTGTAGTTTTACTTTAAGTAAAGGCCTAGAAATGTCCAGAACAATATTTCCAGATGAAAGGAGTGTATCTAAAGGAATTAATGGAGATACATTTAACCTTTAACATCCCAGGAAGTAGCAGTATTTTTGAAAGGAAAAAGAAAATATCAATCTCAAACTAATAATCATTTTTATTTAAAAAATATACATATAGAATTTTGACAAATAGAGTTTTCTGAGAGTTATTATGCTGAATCATTGACAGGAGTCTTTTTTTGGCCCTATTTTATCTTCCTACAACCTCCCATTTCTCTAATCTCATTTCTGGAAGATTTCTTAAAAATATGTATGGACTTTTTTTTTTTTTTTTTTTTTTTTTTTTTTTTTTTTTGTGGTACCAGGGATTGAACTCAGGGGCACTCGACCACTGGGTCACATCCCCAGCCCTTTTTTTGTATTTTATTTAGAGACAGGGTCTCACTGAGTTGCTAAGTGCCTCGCCATTGCTGAGGCTGGCTTTGAACTCGCGCGATCCTCCTGCCTCAGCCTCCCAAAGTGCTGGGATTACAGGCATGCGCCACCGCGCCCGGCTTGGACTTTTTTTTATCCATACCAAGATATTCCTTATGTGCCCTTTCACTAGCTAGAAGCCCCTTAATTCAGTCTTGCCTTTCCTGCAGTGTATCTTACATATTTTTTTTTTTTTTTTCCTGACCGTTTCTGGCATACTAACAGCATACTTCTTAAGCTACTTTTCAAGAATAAAGTTTCTTATTGTTTTTATATTTCTTTGGGTCATTTTCAATGTCCAATATATCCTTAACAAGAAGTTAAATGTTATTTTGAAGAAGGCAAGATGTGTAACTGAAGCTTAGGCAGGCTAGTAACCTTGAAGAACTGAAATGGAAATGTTTTGCATGATGTGATGCTAATGCTTAGAATTAACTGACAAAGTCCAAAGTATCAGTAGCAATTAATAGAATGTGTTAGATTAAAGAGATGTTTGGTTAAAGAAAATGGATATTATTTATCATGACTGCCCACTTATTGTAAGTCAGGGGGAAACAAATGTTCTACTGTGCCTTTTATCTCAGTTAGTGGCTACAGTGTCCAAATCCCCAGAATAATTTGCCCAAGGCATAGTTTTCATTAAGCCTGCTCTAGCTAGAAAGACTACTTCTAGAAGAGAAAAAAATACTTATGAAGTTAAATTAGATTCACAGCATTTTAAATATAGTCAGCTCTCAGTATCCACAGGGGATGGTTCCAGGACTCCCCCGTGGATACTAAAATCCACAGATGCTCAAGCCCCTTACACAAAAGAGCTTAGTATTTGCATATAACCTACTCACATCCACCCTAATACTTTAAATCATCTCTAGATTACTTACAATACCTAATACAATGTAAACACTATGTAAACAGCTAGTAAATTTTGTTGCTTAGGGAATAAAAAGAAAAAAAAAACTCTGTACATATTCAGTACATGTATTTTTTAAAAATTTTTGAATAACTTCTATCTGTAGTTGGTTGCATCTGTGGAAGAGGAAACGTGAATATGGAAAGACAACTTTATTATGAAAAGTCTTAATTTTTTTTCTGGCCTTCTAGGTAACAACTCGGAATGATTGTTTCAGGGACTCCACACTATTTAAGGTATAAAGAGACTATTGGCTGAAATAAAATAAGATGGAACATGAAGAGCAGTTAAAAGAGAAGCAGATTTGCACACACTCAAAACAGGATTCTATTTGAAGCACCGAATTGCTATTTGTCAATCTTTTAACAAAATCTTCTGCCCTAATTCTGGTAGCCATTTTCAATTTGCTTACTCATTCTTATACCACATCTCCATTTTATTTGTCTTTTATAATTTTCTTTGGAAGGTACTTTTGTTTTTTCACTTCATCAGAAAGTAAGAAGTAATGACTACCTTTGTGATTACCAAACTTGGTCTTAGTCCTAATCACCTCTTTTAATTCATTTCAAGCTGATTAATCCATTACAGTTTAACTGTGTTTACTAGATTGTTGGTCTATGACAGGGTCTGGATCTAGAGCACACATTAGCTTTTTCTTAATGGAATTTATGTTTCAGTGTAAAAGAATTTAAAATGGGATGATGTTTATGAAATTTCATATACCGTGGAAGCATTGGTAAGGTCAAGGGATAATAATATTATTAACTGGGAAATAACATTTAAGATGAAATGGAAGAACATGTAGGAATTAGACAAGTAGGGAAGAGTTACAAATATGTGCAACAAAATCACATAAGGACCAGTACATTCAAAGGAACTAAAGTAAAACAAATCATCATAATTGGTTGGAGCAGAGCAACTAGAGGAATAAGGCATCTTTTATAAACCCAAGAAGGATGGAAGATAGTATTGCAGACTGACTCTTCAATCATCTGTGAACAGGTAAATAACATGCAGCTTAGTTAATATTGCAGTGTCTTCTGGGGCACAGCTACAACTTTCAGAGAAGACTCTTGATCAGCCACTTGGTATGTAGATGGCATCCCTGAATGAGAGATGTTTAGCAATTCTGTTCTACCTAAGAGAAGAAGAAACTTGAGTCATTTTTTCTTCTTTCTCTTTTTCTTCTAGTATAAAGGGTAAAAATTAAAGGAAAGGGGTAAAGAAGTAAAAGAGGATGAAGAAACTGTCTTAATGTGCGATTTTCAAAGGCAGAGCAGTTGATGCGGACATAGACATGAGAGTTCATTTGGAAGTTGATCTCAGGAAGCAGACTGGGGAGTGGGGATTGTAAACAAGAAAGGAGAAAAATCCAGTAAAGGGAATATCACTGACTTCATGTCTATTATGGGTGATGATCTCCCATCCTGTTGGGATCCTCTGAGAAACCTTGAAGAATCACGTCTAATGGTCTCTGCTAAAAGCTTCCCTCATTAACACCCTATATTTTTTATCTGCTTCTGCACACAGGCTGAGCAGTCTCCCACAACTCTGGAGAAAGGCCTGGGATATATAGAAGGTTAGACCTCTATATCATGCACAGAACTGCATACCATACCTGCACAAAATCAGGAGCTATGAGAATGTGGCATAGGCATTAAACACATCTGCTACTAGAATCAACCAAATGATAAAATAGAAACTATAGCAGATTGAGGGATCACGAGGACCTCTGATATGGAGTGTAATAATGCTTTTGATAATTCTGAAGCCCAATATATCATTTTAATCAGTGTGAGTTGTTATAATATAAAACCTGATCTGTATCACCACCACTTCTCATATGTACTCATTAGAATCTCTCTCTCTCTAACACACACACACACACACACACACACACATACACATACACACACACACACAGAGGCATATCATATTCATGTCCTACAGTGATGGAATAGAATGCTTGGCATGAGTTATTTAAAGCTGTGATTTTCTCATCTTGGTGATCTTAAGTGAAAAGGAGACAGCCCCTGCCAGAGTTAGAACTTGGAGCTCATTGGATTGTAACAGCCTACACCCATTCTCCACCCTGGGAAATTTTCAAAATTCATAAATTATGTGGATTCACAGAAGACCTAAAATGCTGATAGAATCTCCAGATTTGAATGGGCTTTGAACACCATATAGTTCATATACTTAAAGTTTTTGAAGAGAGTCTTCAAAGATTTTTGAGTACAAAACTCATGGGATTCAATTTGTACATAAAAAAATAATTCTTGCTATGGGGTAGAGATTGGATTAGAATGAGTGCAAGAGAAAACGTAGGGAAAACAATTAGCAGGCATGTATCCCAAGTCCCAGAAGAGAAAAAAATCAATAAGACCTAGTTGTGGGAAGGTAGAGGACAAATGAGGGAAAATTGTCACCACATGATCTTTAAAAACAGGTGCGATTTTTTAGAATAGGAAATACCATTGAATGAAAACATGTTTTAGAAGATGATAAATTTAATTTGGGGCATGTTTGAATGCCCTGTAAGAAAAAAATAATGAATCTATCTACATCCAGTAAGATTTACATGTCTGACATCCAAAAATTGGATTAGAGATAGAGCAAATTCCTCTCATAAACTGTATCTAAAACCATGGGAGTAGATAAGATCCTCTGGGATTAGACTGAGCTAAGAAGGGAGGAAATCAGGAAGAGAGAAAAGGAGGAGGAAGGGAAAAATCAGCAGCAGCAGTGGAAGAGGAATAGGAGGAAGATGGAGGAGAGGAGGAGGAGGCAAGAGAGAATAAGGGAAGACTGGGCCTAGAGGGAAAACCCTGACATTATAAATGTTTCAGGGTCAGGAAGAGGAGGAGGGGTTCCTGTTAAAGAAAGGTAAAAAGGCATATTCAGATATGTAAACAATAACCACAGAATGAGCTCACAAAACTCAACAGAAAAGAGCACCTGCAGAAGGAGACACTAAATGCTGCAGAATGTCCAAGCACAACACAGACTGAAGTATGTCCTTTTCTCTAACAACCTGGAGGCCAGTGTAATTTGGTGAGGAATACTTAGAATGTTTAAATATAGTAACAATTAAAATACATCTATCGACTTTCTACCTGAAGTGTGGGGTGACCTTGGTGGGGAGAATTTCCATAATGATGGGTGAGACTCATTACAGTGAATGAGAAGGGAAGAAATGCAGAAGGCAAGCAGAAGCCACTGGGTTTGAGGAATTTGGCTGAAGAGATCTTGTTTTCTCCCCCTCCCGCTCCCCCTTTCTCCCTCTTTCCCTTCCTCTCTCTCTCTGTCTCTGTCTCTCTCTCTGTCTCTCTCTCTCTCTCACACACACACACACACACACACACACACACACATATCCAAAGGAAGTGAATATTATTGTTAACATCTTGGAGAGGGGAAAACTGAGCTTTTATAGATGTTAACTTGTACAATGTCACATAGAAAATATCAAAGAAGGAAAACATCAGAGAAGGGAAATATCAGAGAAGAGCTGTGACACTTTAAAATTCATGATAGATTTACTTAAAACCATTAACACCACATATCCATGAATCACCTTAGAAATCTATATGTGGGAGATATTTTATCTTATGCAAATGACATCTCAATTAAAAAGTTAACATTGACAATAATATAGAAATAAACCTGCAAAAGCATAGCATAACTAATGTCAAGGAAAAACTAACACAAACAAGAATTAGAATTTACTTTTTTTTTTGCCTGACACATATTTTAAAAGGGATAAATTGGTATAGCCATTATGGAAAATAGTATGATGTTTACTGAAGAAATTTAAAATAATATTATTTTGTGACTCAGCAATCTCTCTTCTGGACATATAGAGAAGAAAATGAAATGATTACCATGTAAAAAATGTTCACCCTCCAATGTTTATTGTAATATTATTCACAAAAGCCAAGATATGGAAATATGGAAACAACCTAAGTACCTGTCAACAGAATATTTGATAAAGATATATATATATATATATATATATATATATATATATATATATATATAAACAAAGGAATATTATTTAGCCTTAAAAAAGAAGAACCCATCACATACTACACATAAATGAGCCTGGAGGACATGTAAGTGAAAAAAGACAGACACAGAAAAATACTGTATGATATCACTTACATATGGATTCTAAAAAAAATATAAATCCACAAGTCCAAAGTCGAGCCAGAATAAAATAGTGGTTACCAGGAAGGAGAGGGTTGGGAAAGAAAGTGGAGAAATGTAGATTAGTGCATAGGAGGCATCAGATGTATAGGAGGAATGAGTAATAAAAGAGCATTGTATTTGGGATTCCTGCTAAATGAGTAGATGTGAGCTACTTTTGCCCTCCTCAACACACACAAAATGGGTAACTATGTGAGATGATGGATATGGTAATTAGTTTCACTAGAACAACCATTGTACTATCTACTTGCTTAGAATTTCTTTGTGAGAATGGAACCCCTTTTCTATCCCATCCGATCTCACTTATGCCTTTAATATACACAGTAACAGCTTTTCAAAAAGAATGGGCTGAGGAAGACGCTGTGAGCACATAACTACTAATGTGCTTTGGGAGTGTAATTGCTATTATCTCATGAGACTGTAAGTTCCTCTAGGGCAGTTTCAGGTCTTAATCATCTTTGTGCTTCCATTTCCTTTTGTAGTTTCTGAAATGTAATATGCTCTTATGAAATATTTATTGTATTTTATTGAATTGCATTGAATCAAATGAATTAAATAAGAAGAATTCTAATTCTAAGATATGATTAATTATAAAGTTATTTAAATACAGGTACATATTCTTCTGATCACACGTGATTTACTTCTGGATTGTTTTACTTCCAAGCAGTAAGTTTCTGTGACTGAGAATTTTCTTTGCAATGTGTGTGTTGTTTGAGTTTGTGTGAAATATGGTTTTGATTAGTAAGTCCAGCAAATTGAAAGGCAATCAATTTTCCCATCTCCTCTGTAAATAATGTTTGATTATTAATAGTTCTTTGAGGTAAATTTTACTTGTTATTTCCCCATTAAATTTGATGATTATAAACTGAGAAGCTGAAAGGTCCTCTACAGCTTTAATTAGAGAGCCTGCTAAGCTGCTGAAACAAAGGGTCAGAATATTAAGTGGCTCAAGCAAAATAGAAATTTATTTATCTTTCATGTCAGAGTGAGCAGGCTGTGGAGGGCATAGACCTCTGCTCCATATTGTCATCCAGAAATTCAGGGGCTTTCTACCTTGCTGTTGCATTATTGCTCAAAGAAGCCATTCTCAAACTTATGTGCATCAGTATCTTCCAGAGAGCAAGTCAAAACAGATTGCTGAGCCCACACCTGGAGTTTCTGATTCAGTAGGTCTAGGGTGAGGCCTGAAAATTTGCATTCTTAACAACTTTCCATATGTTAGTGGGAAGAGGCTGCTACTACTGATATGGAAAGCACATTTCACAAAAATTACTGTCTACAATGTTGACTTACTATGATTGGTCCAAGCTTCTGATCACCAGAGATTCCTTCATATTCAGTTTTTGGAGGGTATTTAAAAAAAAAAAAAAAAGAAATTTATTTGCCCAGTTATCTTAATGGAAAGGCTTGTAAGTGAACTAATGAATGAATGAATGAATGAATGAATGAATAAAAACACACACACATACACACAAGCAATCACATATACACATACATATGTGGTTTTGCTCATATTTCTTATTTGAGAATTTAGTCACAGAGTGGAGAAAATGGCAAGTGTACTTAATTACAAAGAAAACATTCAGTACAGATTGTAGCTTGACACAGATTCCATTTATTTAGGGTACCTGACAAAGACTTGGGAGGTACACTAAATAGCAATACCAGGAGTATCTTAGCAGGTTCTGCTACAATGCCATAGACAAGCAAGCATGGGGACCCATGACCAAAGCCTTCTTTGTCCTAAGCACCATTTTTGCTCACCAAGTGACCCTCACACATGCTAAACCCAACAGATAAATAAAGTTGTTAAGACAGACAACTGAGTGTTTATGGCAGCCATTAAAACTCAGACTGTTTCTAAAGAGATAATTGTGTTCATTGTTTTTCAGGAAAAACATACGCCAGTTGATCGCAGCCCACTTTGTCTAGCTTAGTGTATAAAACTTTTCTCTTGCTCTGGGTACACCTGTCTTGCTACCAACCAAAACATGTGCCTATCCATGAATTCCCCAATACGGTGTGCTCTCTGCAATCCTGGTTCTGTCTGCCTGTTTCTTCTTCAGTCTCCTAGAAACTTCTACTCTTAACAGTCAGTTCTCATTCACCAGAACCAGGTTTTTTCAAAACAACATGCTATAGAATTGCTAGTACAAAGATGAGAATCATCTTTAGAAGGAGATTATGATAACAATAAAAAGAATATCCAAGATTTAAGTGCTTATTTTATTCAAGTTTTGGGCTAAACACTTATCATAGGATATATTCCTTATTCTCACAGATATTCTTGGAGGTAGGTCATACAGTGCTCTTCATCTCCCTGATTTGTAGAGATGGATGCAGATTTATTATTACAGTTGTATTAGCTGATTTTGAAGGTAGTCTAACAATCCCAAAATGTGCATAAAAAGAGTTTCTTAATTACTGATGGACCATATTTAAAATAAGTTCAGTTCTATCTCAGATGTTTTAGCATCTGATGTATCTGTTATCCTTTTAACAATGTATTATGCATAACAATATATATGCAAAATACTTTAAAAACTTATTAATAACAAGTATATATATTGAATATTTAGGACATGCCAACACTTTTCTTGTTTTTTTGTTTAAAGTGTCATGCTATTAACTCATTTAACCCAATACCACACTATAAGTTGGACACTATTCATTTATCAGTGAGAAAACTTAGACAGAAATCTGCTCAAGGTCACAGAGCTCATAGCAGCTGAGCTGGGATTTGAATTCCCCACAGCCAATGCTCTTAACTACTATGAAACTAACTTGCCTCTCAAGAAAAATTATTATTGTATTATAAGGAGTCATAAAATAAATATAAAAATATGGTATAACTGGATAGTGAAGAAAGGTCACAGGACTTTTCCATCCTATGAAACATATTTTTCACTTTGGTAAGATTTTTGTGAAATGTATATTTTAAGATACGTTACTAGGGAGTCATAATTGAGCTCAATGGAACTAAAATGGAATCCAAATGAGTAGACAGTGCCCATCTGGTCTGTTTCCATTTCTAAAATGTCTGTGATTTTACTGCACATTAGCATAAGCCCACTAAAATCATTCTCACTGTAGTCATTGAAGTTTTAATTGAAGAACACGTGGAATTCAGAAGCGTTGTCTATTCTCTCAACTTGAATTTCTGGCTTCCCATTTTCTCTTGAACTCAATTCAGCCAGACTTTCACCTCACTGTGCTGAATTTGTTCTTGTCAAGGTTACTCATGAGTCCCTTGGCCGATTCCCCCTGTTATCCAAGCAACCATCAGCAGCTGACTTGGTGAACCACTCTTTTCATTTTGAGCAATTTCTTGACTAGGCTTCTGGTTGCCACTCTCGTTTCTATCCTGCTCCTTCTCAGTGCCTGCTGTTGGTTCTTTGAACTGTCTTCCTGAATCCTGGTTCTTTTATATTGATTCAGTCCTTGGATCTCTTCTTCCAGCTTCCTTTATCTTCTCTGTTCTATACTTAGTCTTGTGATTTATAGACAAGATTCCAAATTTGTATTACTAACCCATCGCTCTCTAAAGATTCCAAACTCATTTTCCAATTGTTCATTGGACAAGCCACCTGAACCCTTCATTCATCATGTACCTAATATTTCCAAAACCAAAGTCCAATTTATGCTCTCCCAAATCTACTTTTATGACATTTTACCCATTTGAGGGAATGAAAACCCTACCTTTCTGGTCACTAATCTGTGTAACAAATATATGCAAATGTATGTGCAGCTAGCATAGTGCCTCACACATGACAGGCATATAACAAAATACTTTACAAATTAATGACAAATGATAACTAAAAGGAAATAGATTTGAGAGGAAGGATGAACAGTGACTAATATCATAAGTTCACTAAGGAATTTCAACTTATAAAATTGATATGCTGATAGCAATGATTTCAACAACACAAAAAATTAATTCTCATTATTTATTAAGTAAATCATTGATATATTAAATCAGTTGATTTGTAATTATCTATTATACCTTCCTGATAGTATCTGTATTATACTATGGAAACAACGGGTTAATAATAGTACTACTGTGTAATTCAAGATGTGAGCTGTTGGGTCATAAGTGAGTACATGCTACAACTCAATATCCTCACATGCCTGCACTTATAAACACATTGACTTTCCCTGGACTGATGGGAATTTCTTTCACTGTACCAAAAAATTTTGAAAGAAAAAATTATTTGAACTTAGTTGTTTATGTAGTTAAGAGTTATTGTTTTTTAGAGATTATTTTTGTGTCCTGATGCTGCCTTTTACATGCTATGTGGTCTTACGTGTGTTATCTTTCTGAACTCAGACTCATTTTCTTTTTTTTCCCATTTTTATTGGTGCATTATAGTTGTATATAGTGGTGGAATTCATTGTCACAAACTTGTTTATGCACATAATATAACATTATAATTTGGTCAATATTGTTCCCCAGTATTTCCCCTTTCCCACCTCTTTTTCCTCCCCCGGAGTCCCTTTCCTCTACTCTGCTGATCTCCCTTCAATTTTCATGAGACCCATCCCCCCCACCTTTCTTTTCCTCATGAGCTTCCACATATGAGAGAAAAACACGCAAACCTTGACCTTCTCAGACCTGTTTTGTGTAAAATATCTATATTTTGTTGTGCGCGTGAACATTCAGGGAGACCGTGTTTGCACAGCATCAACTCCACCGCCTGGCATGCTGTCAGCTAAATTTTCATAATTGCTGAGAATTTGCCACTTGATTACCACGATGAAAGAATGAACCACGGAACTGGTTATGTTTTTGGATACCTTCCCTTCCTGTGAGAAACCCATTTTATTAGTAGTTTATTTCAAGCAGGACAGGATCAGAGGGTGAATGAGGAGGAAATCGAAACAACCAAGCACAGACAGAGTTTCTTCGGGTTGACATTTCATTAATTATAATTCTTTATTTCAAAATATACTTCTCTCAGCCATTTCCTTTTCATTGTTGCTTCTGACTCACCTTGGGGTTCTTATTTAGGGAATCAGGGTGAGGCATGAAGGGTATTTCCAGGCAAGTGTATTTTGAAACACTGGGAGTTCCAGGTCATGCAGCCATTATTAGGCTCTCTCACCGCACCCCTCCCCGCAACCTCTTTCATTCCCTACTCCCTGCTGCTTAAGGACCATGTGTAGCAATAGGAACAGTTTGAATGTGTTTCCTTTCTTTGATGTCCAGTAATGCAAAAACAAGATTTAGAAACCTGCATATATCTAACTGCTTATTAATTTATTGTCCATTTATTTCTTTAAATTTTAATGGATATTTTCATTTTAATAATTCTTTACTAGAGGCAAATATACTTAGAAAGAGGCAAAGATTATTTCTCATCTAAGGTTCATAAGAATGAGTGAATACCTAGCCAAAAATAAAACTATGTCATGATTTGATAAATCATTTTATCCAAGTTAAAAAAAAAAAAAAAAAACATTTTAGTTTGTTATTTCTTTTTAACTGAATTAACTACATGTGCTTGAATTTACCAAAAGGAATACTTATTTTTTGGTTTTGATTTGTTCTAGTTGGTTGCTGCCATTTGGCCACAGCCTGCCTCTACAAACAAATGAAAGGGCTAAGAAAAAACTAAACTTGAATGAAGAGGTGGGAAAAGTCGATTTCTATTTCCTAGCAGAAGAATTTTTGCAAACTGGACAATACTTGTAAAAGCATTACAGTGCATGGTAATTCCTCATCATTCTTTCAGGCCATGTGGTGTTCGATTGAACATAAGTTTAGTTCTTTAAATGTCAAAGCATTTATTTAAGTCATTTGATACAGGAATTTTCAAAAGAGCACAATCTTATTAAACTAAATATATATAAACACTCTGCACTTTGTAACTGATGACTAAAAGATTAGGAACTTGGACAATTAAAAGATTAGGAACTTGCAGAAGTGAGTCCTACTGAAGACTTTTGGGTGAAGTGCCAGCTGCTTGGCTAATTTTACACTTCTCTTGACCCTTATCACTGTGGACACCACACTTTGACATGGTCAATGTCAGGCTATGGAATATTACTTTTTCCCACTGCCAAACTGGGGGTAGACAAATAGTCCAACTTACACGGAGATTTTTCCTACTCAGAATAACGTTTGATTTGGTTCTTTACCGATTTGTGTGTGTGTGTGTGTGTGTGTGTGTGTGTGTGTGTGTGTTGTGTATGTGTGTGTTACAAATGACTAAGGCTACATTCAGTGAGCTGAAGCTAAGGACAGAGGTACTGCCATCCTTACTTAGCCATTGCTGCTGTCATAGAGATGCTTCCATGCACTCAACCTATTAAGAAAGTAATGCTTGCTGGATGTTCCTGTCTATTTACATGACAATACAGTATAGTTTCTTCAATATCTGGTAATATAAAAACTATTTATATAAACCTGCACATATCTAGCTGCCTGTTAACTTATGTGTATGAAATCTTTGCGTTTTATTCAGGGTCACCAAAACAAGAAATCAAAGTACAATCATCTTGTTTTTTTTCCCTGTAGGTTGAAAGCACTTACAAATTAAATAACTCTTCCAAGTTCTCAACAGGAAGAAAGAATAAAACAGCTTTTCTATGTATTGTTAAATGTCAACAGAAGTCACATTTTTAAAAAATGTTTTTAAAAAATTATAAGCTTTAAGGTCAATGATCTCTTGTATTAATAAAGAATTTCACTCAGAGAAAATGAGCTAAGATGAAATGTGCATGTGGATTCACAGTCAGCTTGAAACAATAAGGAGAAAACTCGATCCCCAGTGAAATGAAAAGAGTATTTTCCCAATGCTTTCTTAGAGTTTTCTTAAATCCTGCATAATACAAGTTGTTCCTACACTAAGTACTTCAAATCAGAGTCTCAATAATAAACCATAGGCCAAATAAATGGGTTGAATTTGAAACCAATTAAAGTATTCCCTTAGTTTTTTTTGTTTTGTTTTGTTTTTTTCACCCTCTTATAATATGATACATTTTGGTCAAATACATTTTCACTTTCTTGGCTTTGGAAAATCCTCAAGAGTCTTGTGGCATTTTTTGATATAAAAAAAGACTATGGTGTCAAAAATAAAAACCAAACCCCATATATCTATATATAAGCTCTCAGGAGTGGGATTTGCTAATGCACATTGACACTTTTTTGAGTTCATGCTGCATTGTAAGTGTTCTGACAATTATGAACCTTACACAAATGACAGTATCTGATACTTAGAGTGAAATGGGTAAAATTCTAGCTTGATCTTTCACCTCTTTTATGTGCCAGTTCTCTTGTGGATTATTGTGATTATTTGAAAGTTAATTATTTTTCTGGTGTCTTTTTTTTTTTTCCTAACCATAGATTGAACCCAGGGGTGTGTAACCACATAGCCACATCCCCAGCCCCTTATTATTTTTATATATTTTTTTAAAATTTTGAGACAGGGTCACATGAACTTACTTACAGTCTCATTAAGTTTCTGAGGCAGGTCTCAAACTTGTGATCCTCCTGCCTCAGTCCCTGAGATTATAGGCATACACCACCTCACCTGGCATTGTGTCTCTTAAAATGTGTGGTGCAACACTAAGTGACAGCCCATTTGTTCTATTTGCTTTTTCCACATGTACTTAATCATCATCCAATGTCTGTGTGCAAATGTGTTGTTAGTTAATACCAAAACTCAAATTTAAACTTATAATTGGTACCAAAACAACTGAGTAAGATTGTATCTTCTTCCCTCTGTCTCCTGTAGATGATCTCCAATGAGACAAGCTTCTCTTGGTGGGGCCTCTCCTGAAGAAAGCCAGTGAGAAAGGACTTCTTTTGCACCCTATGAACCCTATCATGACCCAGATGACTCCTTATAGCCAGCATCCCCAGCTCAGAGCTGTCCCTACTCACCCAGCAGTCTGGTACTCTGTCCCATGCTGTCCAAGAAATGTCCAAATGCATTTTTGTCTCTAGTTCTTTAAAAAAAAAAAAGTATTTGTAATATTTTCCCAAAGACAAATGTGTTGATCAGTTAATCAGTTTCAAAGAAAAATTTGCTTACTATGAATTTAGCAGCATCCACACAATGGAGAAGAAACTTTAGTTTTCAGAGACATTTTCTAAAACCTATTGGAGTTCTGAAGCACTAAAAGACATCCCAATAAATTTAAATGCTATAGAATTTTTGACACTTTTACTTTTTTTTTTTTTTTTTTTGGTACCGGGGTTGAACTCAGGGGCACTCGACCACTGGGCCATCCCCAGCCGTTTTTTGTATTTTATTAGAGACAGGGTCTCACTGGGTTGCTAAGTGCCTCGCCATTGCTGAGACTGGCTTTGAACTAGCGATCCTCCTGCCTCAGCCTCCCAAGTGCTGGGAATACAGGCATGCGCCACTGCACCTGGCTAACACTTTTACTTTTGGAAAGCATTTTTTTTTAAAGTAAAGAAAGAACAAAGAATAATTTAACAACAACCGATATTTTACTATACAAAATTAATAGGTTAGGTTTTTTGGTAGGTTTGCATTGTGTGTATGTGTGTGTATACAAATGCATATGTGTGTGTGTGTATATGTATAGTGTGTGTGTATATATATGTATATGTAAGTACATATATATGTGTGTGTGTGTGTGTGTGTATATATATATATATATGTGTGTGTGTGTGTGTGTGTGTGTGTGTGTGTGTGTAATTCCCATACTTCCTCTTGCTGGAGGTCATTTAGCTCTCATTTCTCATTTTTCAGTTGAGAAAGCAGAGGCATGGGAGGCTAAATGCTCATCAAAAGTCTGGATTTGAACTTTAGTCAGCCTTTAACAGGTCCATAACATGAATAAATCCATGCTCCTAACTCAGTCTGTTCATGCTGATACCTAACATGGGTCAAAATTTGACATTCTCCCTATCGTGCCACTAGGCAGGTGTATTTCACAAATTCTATGTTAAGTGGTAATTGTAAAAATAGCATTTGTGATATATTTTTTTTTACTTTAAAAGGACGTTTCTATTCAATTCACTTCATTTAATAACCTACAAAAATCAATTTGAGACAGTTGGTGTATTTTAACATTTGCATCATAGTTTAAAATTTGACTAACGCACATGCTGAGATGGGATTTGGCTAATGGATATGAAAAGGGAATTTTTTGCAAATCAAACTGAAAGCTCTAGCCAGACTCATTTTCATAAATATTAAAACCAATATTTACTGGCTTGAGTTACTTCTCTCATAGGACATTTCTAAGTTAAAATATTAGATTTGGCCAGGGATTAGTTCATAAAATGGCATAATTGCCACTTGGCATTTAAAGAAATCTGAAAAATTTAAGTTTTTTTTTTTTTTTTTTTTTTTTTTCTGGAAAACAATGAATGCCTATAGCACCTGCATGGAAACTATTTCTTAAAAAATATTTAAGACTAATTCAACTCAGCAACATTGTGATAGACACTTAGGTTTGTAGCCTATTTCATTGGTGAAATTTCCCACTGACTTGGAACTCCCAAACCTAGTCAGTATTATTTTTCTATGAAAATATTTCATATCCAATGGCATTTTATTCATCAATTATACATGTAAAAATATGCAAACAACTAGCTGCAGAGAATTAATATTCCTCTTTATTTGCCAAAATACATAATGACATAAGTGACATTGTAAGAAGAATCCATAAGCAAACTAATAGAAGAAACTACCTCAAATATTTATACGTCTGCTCCTATATAAACAACTACTAACAATTTAATAAAACTTATGTATTCCTTATTCGTTTGCTTAAGTGAAATTATTACCTTAGGATAATATAAGCAAAGAAATATACATTTGCTGGACGTGGTGGCGCATGCCTGTAATCCCAGTGGCTCAGAAGGCCAAGGCAGGAATATTGAGAGTTCAGAGCCAGCCTCAGCAAAAAGCGAGGCCCTAAGCAACTCAGTGAGACCCTGTCTCTAAATAAAATGCAAAATAGGGTTGGGGATGTGGCTCAGTGATTGAGTGTTCCCGAAATCAATCCCCGGTACCAAAAAAAAAAAAAAAAAAAAAGAAAGAAAGAAAAGAAAAGAAATATACATTTTAAGGCAATCCTTTTTACTCTCTAACATACAGTAAAACCAAAAGCATTGGTTCTTCTTAATGTGTTTAGTTTTTTTTTTGTTATTACTTTAGTTTTTGCTGTCATAAGTAACCTAAAGGAAAGTGCCTAAATGCTTTGGACTTCTGGCTCATCCTACCCTTAAAATCCAACTAATAGTTTAAGATCTCTCACATATGGTTGGGAAGTTTGATGCCTGTCTTGGGATTCTGAAGATGGCTCCCAGTGTGGGCAAAATGAGGGCTCATGTTCCTCTGGTTATTCATGTCTCAATATTTGTTTTCTTCTTTTCTTGCTTCTGGAGCCTACATTGCCTTGCCTTTTGCTGGGACACCATCCCCATTTCTTAATTCTTGAGCAAAGCATCAATAATGCAATATTGTGACAGTTGTTGATCCTCTGCCAGGCTTTGAGAATATTGTGGAGTCATATTTGCTGCTCAAGGAAAATAATCTTAAAATAGAATATTCAACTCCCTGTTTTGTAAAGTTATTTGACAAAGATGGTGATGAAACATAAATATTTTATCTTACAAGCTAAAAAACGGCGAATTTCTGGGAGTTCATGCTTTAAGGATGGGTCAGTAATTTATTTACAGGTTTCTTGACACAAGGACAGGGAATTCCAGAGAGAATCTTAACTGCTCTTCCTTCTCCTTTCAGCTAAGCCTGAGTCATTTCTTGGGGCTCTTTCTTAAGTATTCACTCATCTTTTCCCTCTTCCCCTAGAATGCATCCCCCTTCCCCACTTTATTTCTTATATATAGCATGATATTGCTTTCTCTTTTTCCCCCCACTTTACTGTTATTTAGATGATTTTCTTGAATAAACATTCATAACCAAAAGGTAAATCCAAGTTTTTCGATGTCATCTAACTTAACTAAGTAATCTAAGACAATATAAAACCAAGACATATTATTTTTATTTTCTCTTTGCTGTGATGTAATTATCTATTTTCTTTCTTTAGCTCTATTTATGATTTTCATGAACCATCTGAAATCTTTGATAAGTTTGCTATATAATCTATACTAAATTACAGATGGATATTGACTGACATATCACATATCAAACATCTGCCAATCATCTGGATTGCGAAGATTTGCTTCAGAATAATAATTTGTGCCTTTCAGGGGTTTAGCCTAAGAAATTCTTTCTAAATTAGCTTTTCAATTCTCTAGAAATGATCATTTTTATTAACCTATACAACTGCACTGCCCCTTCCCTAATAAATTTTCCTTGGAAATATTAGCAATATTTATTTGCAACATTTTTTATGCCAATAGTGTACTCATTGCTGCAGCTTGCAAAAGTACAATTCTTGCCCCAGAACTTTCACTGTATAAATAGCTAAAAGAAAAATGCTCTGCAATTACTCTGCATTTTGCTTCTAATTGTTCTAATTACCTCATTTCTCACACACAAAAAATTTTATTCCTCAGCTTTGAATTTCATTGCCTTATTGTTCAGAAAGAGGAGGAGCATTGCTCCTCCAGCCCTTCCCCATGAGCATATGATTGTTTGGGGACACAGGAGGTACTTCTTCAGTACTGTATAGTAAGCAATGCACTTCCCATAAAAATTACTTTTAAAGTCATCAAAGATGTGACATTTATGGAATCAAAATATGAAAGAAGTATTGTGCAGTGGGGTAATGGCAGTGCTTGCTGCTTTCCATAAAGCACTTTCCATGATGAATTGATTAAAAAGGCCAGGAGCAGAGTTAAACAGATTTCTATGGATCTCATCCAGATAGCATTTTACTAGCCTGCCTTAGTCAGTGCCAGGAAAACTGTAAATAAGTTACTGACCCTTCCTTAGAACAGATACTCCCAGAAACTCCACTGCATTTTAGCTTATGCAATAAAATATTTATGTTTCATCACCATCATTATCATCAGAATCATCTAATGATCTCCTGCTAAAATCCAAACAAAGTATGTTGCTGAGCATTTTACAAATATTATCTGGAATACTCACACTAATCTTGAAAGTTACATAGTTTTCATTTAAGACATGAAGCTGTTGAAATCAGCATGTTAAATCATGTTTGCAACTCCCAGAATCAAGTCTATTTGATTCCAACACCAGAAATAATGTTCTACACTGAATTATTTCCATCATCCAACATCACTGTTAAAAACCATATTATTATAATAAAATTCTGAAATTTAAAATTATTAGATGAACCTGAGATGATCAACTTCAACTCAAACTTCAACGTGCCCATTACCACATGCTTCATACTATAAAAAATTATAAAAAGTCAATTAAGCATCACATACACACACACACCACACACACACACACACACACACACAGAGCCACATATACATATATATGCAGGGTCCATGTTGCTCTTCTTCCCTTTTATGCATTCTTCAACTGATGATCAAAAGGCCTTGAGGATTACTTAGTAGCCCAACACTGTGATGATCATGGAGAGAAATGAAACACCACACAGAGTAAGCCTTTAAAATTTCCCCAGCTTTCTCCTTAGGGGCATTTTAATGCCACTGACCCAAGCAAAACCAAGTGTTTCCCATGCTGAAGAGGTAGAGAAAGATGTTCCAAGATGTGGAAGAGCTAGAACTTGTTCGATAAACACTAGAGAAGAGGCACTGTGCAGGGTGGAAATGGGCAGCAGCATGCAGAGATACTCATTACAGGTGCTTAGCTAGGTATTTAAAGGGTAGGATAGAGATACTCACTACAGGTGCTTAGCTGAGTATTCAAAGAAGTACAGCAAAGGAGCTGAGAGCAGAACATGGTTTCAAAGGTGGTTTACTTCTGGGGAATGTTGGAATGAAAACAACAACAACAAACAAACAAACAAAAAAAAAAAAAAACAGGAAATCCATGTGCTCACCTCAATAAGTGGTAAAACCACTAGGCAAACTAGGAATAAAAGGAAATCTTCTCAACATTACAAGGACTCTAGTGAAAAACCACTAGTATTATATGTTGAAGTGACTGACCACTCTTCTACTAGTATGAGAAACAACACAAGTCATGTTCTTCACTCTACTTGCTTTAGTTAAACATTGCACTAAAAACCCTAACCTGTGCAAGGACATGACTGCCTCCTCCCTGAACCCTACCGGGCAAAAAAAAAGGGCAAAGGCATAAAATTTCAAAAATAAGTAAAGTATCATTATTTGCAAATAACAAATTCATTTTTATAGAAAACTTTAGACTCAAAAAAAGACTATTTAGCAAGAACACAGAATACATAGTTAATATGTGAAGTTAATTATGTTTTTATAAGATAGCAAGAAACAATTACACAGTGTAGTTTTAAAAATCTTACAATAACATCAAAACACTATATCCTAGAATTAAATATACCAAAATAGGTGTAAAATATCTATATTAAAAACTACAAAATGTGACCAAAATGAAGTAAAACTTAAACTATGTCATGAATTGGCAGATGCAGTGTTCTCCTTAAACTGATGCACAGACTCAATGCAATCACTCTCAAAGTTGCAACAGGATTTCTTGAAGAAAAAGACATTGATTCTGAAATTCATGTGTAAATTCATGAACACAGAATAGCCAAGTGATCTTTAAAAAGAGAAACAAAGTTGGAGGACTCCAATTATCCAAAGTGAAGATTCACTACAACATCACAAAAACCAAGAGTGTGGTGTTGACCTTAGAATAGAAAACTATACCATAGAAATTGTACAAAGTCTAGAAAAAGACCTTCTGTTCAACTGAATTTTAGCAAAGGCAAAAAGAAAATTCAAATAAGGAAAGAAAAGTCTTTAAAAAAAAATGGTAGTCTACCAACTGGTTCAGCAGATAGGGGAATACATAAGCCTCAACTCCTACCTCTCATCATGCACAGAAAACCATTTGAGATGTGTTAACACAAACAGGAAACCTAGACCTTAGGGTTTTCAGAAGAAAACATGATGAAATATCTTCTTGACCTTGGAGTAGTCTTCTTAAAGAGGACATGTAACAAATTAGCTATAAAAAGCAAATTGGACTTCATACAAAATTAAAACATTGCTTGTCAAAAAATATTGTTAGGAAGATTAATACACAAACAGACTGAGTAAATGCTTTCCCTATATGGATAATGCATCCATAATATACATGTAACTCTTAAGGAGATAAACCAATTAAAAAATTAAAGTAGCCGGGCATGGTGGCGCACGCCTGTAATCCCAGCACTTTGGGAGGCTGAGGCAGGAGAATCGCGAGTTCAAAGCCAGCCTCAGCAATGGCGAGGCACTTAGCAACTCAGTGAGACCCTGTTTCTAAATAAAATACAAAAAAGGGCTGGGGATGTGACCCAGTGGTCGAGGTGCCCCTGAGTTCAATCCCCGGTACCACAAAAAAAAAAAAAAAAAAAAAAAAATTAAAGTAATTGAACAGACATTTAATAAAAGAAATAGGTGAATGACTAACAAGCACATGAAAACATACTCAACATTATTAGTCATCACAGAAATACAAATTTAACCTACAATGAGATAACATTCCATAAATGATAAAATTCCTAAGATTTTCTTTAAAGACTGATACTACCAAATGCTGGCTAGATCACAAAGCAACTAGTTCTTCTATACAATGTTGTAAGGAGTATGAAATAGCACAACCACATTGACAAGCTCTTCAGCAAGTTCTTAAAAAATTAAGGCATCTGGCTCAGAATTTCCAATCCCAGGTTCAGATGCAAAAGATGTGAAATTCATGTTCTAAAACAAAGCAAAACAAATCAACAAAAACAAAAGATTTGTATGAGAAGATTTATGGTAACCTCACTCATGCTATCCAAAAAGTTAGAAGCAACCCAAATAACCATTAAGAAAGAATGGGTAAATGAACTTGATATATACTCGAAAATAAATAAATACTAGAATGTTATATTTTTGGGTGGTGGAGACTGAGTGGAAAGGAGCAGTGGAGAACGTTATGAAGTCAATAAAATGTTTTATATCTTGACTGGATATTGGTTATATAGGTTCATCCATCAAAATGTACCAGATTGTGCACATAGAATCTATACACTTCACTGTAAGTTTTACTCCAAAAAAAAAAAAAAAAAAAAAAAAAACGAGGAAAGAAATTGTATAGAAAATTACACAGGTAGTTTAGAGCATGAAAGAAAGAAAGGTATTGATAATTGGAAAATATGGTACTAAAAATGCTATCTCCTCTATTTGAGAGCCCAAGGTGCTCCAAGATAACTGGAAAAATATTAGTGGATGTTACATTCCACAGCAAGATTATACAACGCATTCAGTTCTTTTTCTTATGTCTCAATTATTGATTCTATTTATTTTAATATTGGTCTAAAATAAAAAATATTACTTTTTAAACTTTTAAATTAGTTTTAAACCAATTGAAATATAAATTTTGGCAACATATGTAATATTTATGAAATATTTGTCTGGAGAAACTTTTATTCAAACAGACAAAAAAAAAAAAAAAAAAAAAAAAAAAAAAAACCCAAAGGCCATGAGGCAAAGAGAATGGAGAATTTGAATAAAAGTAATAACATGATCTTAATTATAGAAATGATATAAAACTCCCATGCATAATGTTTTCAGTAAAAGTTATTTATATATTTACTAATAGCCACATTTTTCTGCTTTTATATTAAATATGTATAATATCTAACAAAACAAATTACAGTTTAAAATTATTTCTATCCAGGAAGGGGATAAACTGATTTTTTTTTTAAGATAACACAATGATACTTTCATTCAAAACAAAAAAAAAAAAAACTTTAAGTAGATATAACATTAATTACTATTTAACAAAGAGTGATCAAAGGTCCACTATGCTCTGGGGATTGTACACAGTCTGGAGATATCAAAATAATAATAACAAACAACAAGCTAGGCCAGTCTTGTATGAAGATACACTTTGTAAATATAAGCATTTAAATAGATCTGTGTTTAATTGTGGTATTGCTTTAAATTTTTTAATTGATAAAGTCCTCTAGGAAAACATTCAAAAGGAAATAATAAAAAATCCCTGAAATATTCATGCATAGAGATTTATATTCTAGAATCTATTAAGAAATGGAGAAAATGTGCCCAAATGTAGTGACTAGTTAAATGAGTTTTGATACATGGAATAACATGTAACAATCAAACAGTACACATGCAAAAGATTATAAATACACCTGACTTTCAGCAAGACCATCTCATCTCTGTCTGTCTTTGTTTTTTTCATTCCTAAATAGCACAAAAATCTCTCTCACACCTATCTTGCAGGATTACTGGAATGATTAAAAGCTAGAGTGTAAATACAATGTCTTAAAAAGATCAGAATATTAAAAATTAAAAATCTATTCTTTGGATAAAATGGGAAATTTAGTGGGTGAAAGCATTTCCTCTTTATCATGAAATTCTACATTCCCAGACGAAACATTAAAACTATTACTTTTATGAATAAAACACTTGTAAAAACAACATGTGAAAGAGCCTGTTCTATTTCTATTGATTTTTCCTGTGCTGACTTTTCTAACTGAAGAGGTTTCCACAGCCTTTTCAGTTCACCTCCACACAAATGCCTCAAATAGAGAGATGTTAGCCCTGGCCCAGCTTTGCACATAATTACAGTACATCTTTTCCCATGAGGTCATTTTGGATTCCATTTTCATTATCATACCTGCTTTATAAAATCTCTTTTGAGCTCATACTATGAAAAAAAGCAGAATATACAAGCCTATTCCCATCTTGCTTTAGTTCATAGAACAATGCACTCAGCACAAACATATAACATACAGGACATGCATGGTTTCTCTCCCCACAACTCTGATTACTTAATAAAATGGTAGAAGTGTGATTTATTCAATCTTCAGATGGGAGAAAAGAAAAAAAAATGTGCTCAGATAGAAGTGGGTTCTACATTGTATCCAGCATGGTAATTTCATGACATGAAACTCTTCTTAGCCCATTATTTCTGGTACTGTTCCATGTTGCTACATAGAACAGCAGCCTGCCTCTTCCAAACAAATTAGCAATTACAGTCATTTGTCAAGAAGCAAAAAGTTCACTAATTTTAAAAAAGACATCCATCAAGGACTGTCGCTGCCTGAAGCAATTGCTGCTTGGAGCAACGATGCCGCGGGAATAAGTTCAGAGGCAGACTGGAAACGAACAGCTCTTTATTCTGCTAGCTTCTCTCTCCGGCTCCAATAACAACTCCAACACCATCCACACTCCTGCAACCACCACACAATGGCATTGACCAGATCCACAATCCCCTGGGCCAAGTCTCGCGAGACCATGCAAATGGTGCCCACCCAATCCGCAATGTCCTGGGCCAAGTCTCTGGAGATCATGGAAGGTGCTGATGCTTGAACATCTTTATGGCTCACAGCTAACCGCAATCTTAGCTATCTCCCCATTTAGGGCTCCTACAAAGGACCTTCCTCAAAATAATATTATGTAATAATAAAATGTTATCACGCTAGTGTGAGGTCTAGGCAGTTATCTAAGAAAACATCCCCTCTGCTAACACCTTGGATTAGACTGTCTCTAGATGAGCTCTGGGAGCTGCATCCTCCCTCTATTCCATAGTTGATACAAAGAGATGACATCCAGTTACCATTTCTCCCTTATTCTTTAGGCCCCTAAGAGATGGGCTTTTATTATTTTCTCATAGAAACACTATAAACTATTGAATAAAAAACAAATAAAAATTCTCACATAGCCAGGCTCGGTGGTACATGCCTGTGATCCCAGAGATTAGGGAGACTGAGACTGGACAACTGCAAGTTTGAGGCCAGTCTCAGCAACTTAACAAGAACCTCAGCAATTTATCAAGACTCTCATCAGTTTAGCAAGACCCTGTATCAAAATATGAAATAAAAAGGACAGGGGATGTAGCTCAGTGATAGAGTGCCCCTGGGTGAAATCCCCAGTATCATAAAAAGGAAGGGAGGAAGGGAAGAAAGGAAGAAAGAAGGAAGGAAGGAAGGATGGAGCAGGAGGGAGGGAGAGAGAGAGAAAGAAAGAGAAAAAAAGAAGGAAGAAAGAAGGAAGGAAAGGATAGAGGGAAAGAAAGAAAGAAAGAAAGAAAGAAAGAAAGAAAGAAAGAAAAAAAGAGAAAGAAAGAAAGAAAGACATTCTCACAAAATTAGTCTAAACCCAACATACAGACCAAAGAACACATTGTTCTGATCCCTTTCTTCATTATAGCTCTTCTTAACTCTTTTTTAAAAAATACTTTTTAGTTGTCAATGGACTTTTATTTATTTATATGTGGTACTGAAAATCCACCGCTGAGACTCAACTCCAGCCCCTTGTTTTATCTCTTGGGAAGAGTGGTCTAAACTTCGAGCTGTCAGTTAAGTGAGTCTGTATATATAATCTCCACATGAAGGTAACTTTGCAGCTGGGGAAATCAGAGAAAACAATTTCAACTCTGCTTCTATAGGATTCTAGAGTCCCTCAGTTCATCAGATTCACATGATCCACTGTTGTCACAGCGATGGGTCCCCCAAATGAAAGACAGTAGATACTTTTAGCATAGTGATCTAATGTAGAAGATCATGAATATGTTCAGACTCTGGCCCCTTGAATTAAATGGTAGTTCCCACCTACATTCTATTTTAGAAGAAATTGGTCTTGGGAACACTTCTTTTTTTTTTTTTTTTTTTTCCTTTTCCTGAGTCTGCAAATCCAATAAATCACAGATCCTTTAGGGCTTGTGATACAAACATTTTAAATTGGTTTAATTCTTCTCAGGTGCCTCCACCATTATCTCTGGTCAATCTTTGATCATGACCCTGGCTGTGAGATAAGCAGCCTAATGATCTTAACATCCCCTAATCCCTGGGCTGGCAGTCCCCCAAAGTGAGCTATCAGACATTTATATACTGTGGACCTGAAGCCAGCCAATATCTCCGTACTCCCAGGACAGGGTCCACATGTGTCATCATGGTCTGACTAAGAAGCCTCTCTGGGGAAGGGACAGGACTCTGGGGTCACAGAGACACATTCCAATCCCTCTGTCACTTGAGAAAGACACTGTCCCTCTCCTAGGCCCAGGTAGAGTAGGCAGTCTTGACCCCATAGTCTTGACATAAGGTATAATAACTGCTACATTTATGGTATTTTTTTTTCACAATAGCTAAGGACAGAGTAAGCAGTCCAGAAATAATTATTATTATCTCTCCTATCATTATTATTAGCACTACTTTCATGAAATAATTCACATGCCATTGCTGTTTTTCCTACCATTCATTGAAGGAGCCCCAATTAGGGAGATGGCTATTGCGGTCAGCTGGAAGCCATAAGTTCCACCTGATAATAAGTATGTATGTGACGCACCTGTAAATGCACGTGAGGCACCCGCAAAGCTAAAGGTATATAACCGGGTGAAAGCGGTCGGAGTCAGGAGAAGAATGAATTCATTCAGTCAGTCATGCAGTCACTCGGTCGGAAGAAGAGTTCGGGTCGGAGAAGAAGAAAAGAATCAGAGCGGCCAGAACGTAGGCAGAGCGGTTACAGAAGAGAAACCAGATAGAAGAAGTAATTCCTGGTCAGAGTCAGGCAGAGGCTCCCGAGGAAGAAAGAAGAAAGAAGAAAGAAGCTCTAAAAGCTAAGCTCTCTCTCTCTCTAAAGAAGAAATCTCTCTCTTTCAAGCTCTCTCTCTTTCTCTCTAAGCTCTAAGAAGAAGAAGAAAAGCTAAGCTCTCTCTCTCTCTAAAGAAGAAATCTCTCTCTTTCAAGCTCTCTCTCTTTCTCTCTAAGCTCTAAGAAGAAAAGCTCTATCTTTCTCTCTAAGCTCTAAGAAGATGAAGAAGAAAAAGCTCTATCTTTCTCTCTAAGCTCTAAGAAGAAGAAGAAGAAAAAGCTATCTCTAATCTTTCTCTCTAAGCTCTTTCTAAGAAGAAGAAAAATCTTTCTTTCTCTCGCTAAGCTCTAAGAAAGTAGAAGTAAAAGTAGTAATAGCTTTACTCTGCCTCCGAGTTTTCCTCCCGGGTTTTGGTACCAGGTACAATTCATTTTGTTTTGTTTTTGCTTTTTGTTTTTGCTTACTCTCCCTATGCAAGGAACTTACACGTTATTTCTTCTTTGCAGTCTGTACCACGCCCCCTGTGGTCATAACTCTGTGCCTGTTTCCCCATTGCAAGATTACGTGGTAGCCATCAAGGCAGGACCTTTGGCTGGTCTCTCTGACACAAACCTAAGGCCTCAGGAAAATGTGTGTGGTGTTGAATAAAGTACCCTCATACACAGAAGTGTCGTCTCAGTCTAAAGAGAAATTCTATGTGGACTAGCAGAGGGGAGGCCAGAAGAAAGAGTTCTGTGGGACCCTGGGACAGCAAGAAGCTGGCTCTGCTTTGTCTGCCTCACGGAAGCTGGCAAGACCTGAGTGGGAAAACATTTCCTACAGCATTGGGGGAAACAAGCTCATTGTATCTTGTCAATATTATTGACTGAAATATAACTGGAGTGAGTTATTTGCAGCTGGCCATGAATAAAATAGAAAAATCAAACCAGAATCCAGTGACAGTCTATTTCTTAGAGGTCTTTTACCTTAATTCTTATTAGTCAATTAATTAGATGTTTCACTCCTCGTACCCATATCTTTCACCCCAGCTCACAGCTATCATGGATATTAGAGCACTAAGGTAAAAATTGCCATTCTGGAACAGGTGTTCCTATATTCCTAAATCACACTTACTTGGGACAAGATGAGCTTCCAAAAAAAGATCGCTATTTTAATGACGCTCATCACAGTCATGCCTGGCTCAGGGCTTTCAAATCTCCTCCCTCAACTGCAGCAAATTTAGAAAGGCTGCATTTTTTTTAAAGCATTCTAAAAGATTCAACAGTTTTCTCCATGTAATCAGAGACACTAATTATCAAGCCTATTTCAGATAGAGTAGTAGTTAATGCCAATTTATCAAGACGGGAAATGAATCTGATTTTATTTCTATTGCGACTGCCCAAAGGCAGGTGGCTTAAGGCAAGTATATTTAGTTTAATGAGACTCTGGGGGATAAACAGTCTAAGTTTGAGCACCCTCATTATGCATCAGCAAATACAGTGACCTGCCTGCTTCAGAAATTCAATTTATATCTACACAAAACATGGCCGTAACTAGTCCAACAATATAAGCCTAAGATATTAGACTCGCCCTCCCCCAGATGGAAATTGTGCATTTCTGTTCCAATGTTTGTATCTGAAGCTTATTTGGGAAGTGATTTCCTGTGCTCTAAATGTCTCTTCCTTCGCTTCTTTTAACAAAGCTATTATTTTCTAATTTGCAGGTATGGAAAAGAGTCTAAAGTAACTCCTCTTTAGTTTATTCACTAACATGCTTTCATCATAAAATTGTCAGGGATTTACTATTATGTGGCTCCACTGTGACTCAGTCCAAGGCCCCAAGTTTCCTAGGACAGAGAAATACAAAGAAAATATTCATCCATAACTCCTTTGCCCAAAAGTAAACCCTTGGTGATATACTTGGTAATATTTAGGCAGACTGGTCATCTAGAGTTCATTGGATTCATATCATTAGACTCAGATTGATTAAGGAGAAAAGGATAGAATAAATAAAGACACAGGAAATGTTTGGAACACATTTTTGAGATGCATGTCTAAAAGAGATATCATGATTATATTTGAATGCCAAACCCCTGAAGGCATGGTGCCCCTCTTTCCCAATCTCATCCTGATTTCTGTGGTACTTCAGTGATACAACTGAGAAAACAGTGTAATAAAATAGTAAAGCAAACTATTATCCATAGGTAAATGGTACACACATTAAAGATGGGGTTTATAAAAACAGAGAGAGAGAAGGAGGGAATTAATTTGAGAATTGCAGTTCTACTCTCAAGCTTGTGCATTTATTCCATGTTCTCATCCACCTTAAATATAACATGCAATTTTCTTCAACCAATAGAGTGACAGATAGTAATCTTTCTCTTTATGTTTATCTGGGGATGTTTAAGAGCCATTGTGGATAGGACATGTACGTCTTCTCTAATAACTAGAAATACTCTCAGTGAGGGTTTCCCAGCAGCCTGGGTGGATGCAAGAGGGAAGACAATAAAAGGGCCTGTCCACAGCTGACCTGTGATGAGATGAGCAAGGAATAAGCCCTTTGTAGTTTGGGCCATGGAGGCTAGTCTAGATGTGTTAAATAAATAGATAGCAAGAATGGGATATGTTTTAGACGGCTTTTTCGCCACTGTGACTAAAAGACCCAACCAGAACAATTGTAGAAGAGGACAAGTTTATGGGAAGGCTCACCATTTCAGAGATCTTAATCCATAGAAGACCAGCTCCATTCCTTGGAGATCCAGGGGAGGCTGAACATCTTGGTGGCAGAGTGTGGTGAAGGGAAGCAGCTCACATGATGATCAGGAATCAAAGAAAGAGATACATATATATACCCCAAAGCCACACCCCCAGTGCTCCACCTCTTCCAGGTGCACCCCAGCAGCCTTCAGCTACCACTCAATTAATCCCATCAGGTGATTAATTTACTGATTGGGTTAAGGCTCCCATAGCCCAATCATTTCCTCTCTGAACCTTCTTGTATTGTCTTACATGTGAGTTTTGGGGGACATCTCACATCCAAACCATAACAGGGTACGACCACGACCAAGCCCTTTCTTTGTGGTACAGGGGTGAGAAGTGAGAAAACTGATTTTAATGGATGAAAGGATGGTGTTCCATGATAGGAAGAGACTGAACATTTGATAATTATCTCCTGGGGCTTCTTGGAAGACAGACCACATTCCTGAAAAGCATGTAGCTCTAGGAGGAAGGGATGTGGCAAAATGCTGAGTGTGTGTCTGCTGGTTAGTGCAGAATTTATTTGGAAATGTAATATAAGAAAAGATATTTCAGAAGACAATTAGCTAATTGTAAGCAGAGTATTAGTGAAAACTTAGAACTCACAAGTTCAGAGATTTATCAAGTTCAAGAGATAAGCACCTTTCAACCCAAAATTGGGTGGGGAGGGGTAGCGGGGGAGAGCCGAGAATGTTTTGGAGAGAAAAATGCTATTAAAACTCAGAATCAAGTCAAGTGTGTGATTACTATACCTCATTCAAATCTTCCAGTTCATCAGGTTCTCTCAATGTAAAGGCTAATAAAGGATATGGCAGCAATAAGTCCTCTCTGCTTGATAAAGAGGTTAAGCAAGAAGTGACTAAAGTTATCTGCCCTCTGGAGCATAGTACACTCAAGGCAGCCACAATTAAGCCACAAAGGAGACGGATAATCAAGAGCGATGCTGTGAAGATACATTGCAAATTCCTAAGATGTACATCTGAAAAAGAACTGTGGATATACCTGTGGTGTCATCTCTGGATCAGAAGGAACCATCTCTAGACATGAGGAATATACTAGCCCCCATTATCCAGAGATCCTAAACTTCCAACTAAATAATGGGAATGGATAGAACTTTTGAGTTGTTCCCTTTAGGAAGGGATTAAGATATAGCAGAGCAGACACCCCAGCTGACCTGAGATAGATATACAGTGACAGCATGAAATAAACCATGTGAATTTAAACCCTGAGGTTTGTTTCTACTTTTAAAACCAGAGAATAACCTAACTCATCTTGATATAGAAATACATATAAATAGTTCTTAAAGTTGGAAGATGAAAGATATGCTTTTTACCTCATATGCATTTCCACTTCTAAAATGGACATATATTATTCATGGAATAATGTAATAAAGGTTTAAGATGATTACTTTTGTGATAGCATTAAATATAAAATAACAGAAAATTAACATGTATATAAAAAGTTAAATTAAAATAAATTATTCAGTAAATAGTACTGGGATGATAGTCATTTTAAAAATAATTAAAACCTTATATCTCACCCACAAAAAAATAAAAGCTAACGTCTTAACATCAACCAAAGTGACTTCGTTATTATATTTGTTAATCATTGGAATTTTGGTAATGCTAATAATAAGTAATGATAAATGGAGTATTTCTGACATCTATTAACTTGTCCTGTGAGGCAAGTTGTGAGTGTTATCATTTCTGCTTTTGCAGATAAGGAAAAGTAAGAAACAGAGAGGCAAAATAAATTACCTGAGGTTACACAGCTAGAAAGTAAAAGATGCAAACTGGCTCCAAGCTCTGTAATATTAACACTGTGTTGTCTATATCACCTCTCATGATCGTTTGAGTTAATGATCCATTAGGATAATATTCATGTGAAAGTATGTTCTATGTTTAAAATGGAAAATACTATAACATTTTGCTCTTATTTACTATTTTAATAAGAAAAATAAAACAGGGTATGATGATAGTAAAGGAAAGCAGCATATGAATTTAATACACTTGAGAAAAATATGGAAATCATTAGGTGTAGCAAATTGTTAAATCCAAATCCTCAACTGCAAGCAAATTGGACTGTTGAATTGAAGCCAACCGTCTGTGTGTTCAACTATGAAGGAAAACAACAGAATGAAAGAACATCTTGGAAATGTGAGAAACATTTCATTGTTGGTTGTATCTCAAAAGAGACATGTTAAAACTCCAGGGAAGATAGCAGAGGGCATGGAATTTGCATAACTCCTCCCTGAAACACACTGAAATTAACAAAAGGGAAGGATGAATGAAACTAAGGCATGACTACAACACCCATTATAGACTGAAAGAATCTGCGTATGGGGGAACTTTATATCTGTCCCCCATAAAACCACTGAGGTATCAAACTTCCCAGACTTCCACCTTATGGCCAGCTGTGTGCTAGATCCTCTCTTTATTTTAGCATTTAGGTCCTCGCTTACCTATTCCCTTTTCCCTGCCATATACACAGAGTTCTCTACTTCCACCTGGCCTCCTCAGGGCTACTGCCTGGGACAGGAAACACTTGCCACTGTTAGGAAACACTTCCAGTTCAGTCTAGCTGCCCCTGGTTTTTATGGCCGTCCTGGTCCTGAGGATTCCATTCAATTCTTCCTTCATCTCTTCCAGGAGTGACTTTTGGCTCTGTTAGGAGAAATACTTGTCACAGTGCAGAGATCTCTCCTGAAACAGTGGTCTCCAGGTCACTGTGTTGTCTATGTGTTGTGTCTACCATTTCTCTAACAGACTTCAGATCAAATCGCCTACAACACAGAATCTCCTTACAGATTTCCTAGAAGTCAAATTCCTTTCTTGAGAGGTGAATCGATAACAATAATAAAGGTAATATGCCTTGGACCCCAAGAATTGGGAATGGATACGGATTAGGACCCAGAACCCTGAGTTCATTTGTCCACTCTGTCCACTATGTCCCTGTGGGTTAATGGGCCCCATGTGCACCATGCCAAAAAGAAACTACCCCCTGCTCTTCATGTGCATAGCACCTCCCTTGGCTTCCATTGATCATACACACTCTTCCTTACTTCCAATGTTTTCTAGATTAGAATTTGGGCAGGGAAAGGATTAAGAAGTTAGGAAGACTCTGGTGCTCAGTTGACATTATATTTCTTGGAAGTTTTTCTCATGCACTGTTGATTTTGATGCCAAATATACACTTTTCATAGCTCTGTCCTGATACAAATAAATCAAGAGCAACATCCACTCTAAATCTACAATCATTCAAATGGTATCTGCTCTTCTCAGTCATCAGTCTTCTTCTTGTGATGTATCTAAACTTTGTCATTTTGATAAAGGTAAATGGCTCTCCAAAGGCCAAATAAAGCAGAAAAGAGACTCTTCTGAGCTGCTTGCCTTTCAAGAATAAATACATCAAGTCTGGGTGTCAGAAGTTTGTTGGTGGTGCTTGTTTACTTTTTAAACATTATTGAATTAAAAACATCCCCTAAATGTGCTCTTATTCATTATAGGAAATACAAAGGTGGGGAACAAAAAGGTCACATTAAGGATCCTCAACATGTCCATCATTATATTGTATAGATGCAAATGAATGCCTTCTAATGCTTGAGGCTTTTGGATCTCTCTGATGCTGGGAACCATGATGAGGTGGCCAAGAGCTGCCACTTCATTTTCCATGGAGGTCAAATTATTTTTTTCATTACATTCATGAGACGGGATCAAAAATTCTGACTTGTTGAATTAAATAATTACATTAAGAAAATTGTATTAGAATGTTTTCTTTTAAGATTCATATATTGAAGTTATACTGTATCTTATTTTCTCCTTTCAAAGCCTTTATATCTTCTATCATTTAGACATGGTTAATTAGGCCTCCCCCAACCACCCTTCCCTGTTATTATTACTTCATTTGCAGTCATTTGACACAGACCTGGTAAAACACAATTCCTCTAAACAACACATTTAAATGTGGCTCATTAGTGAGCACATCCTTTAAGCATTCCTTCCAGATGTCCATTACAGTAAATTGATCACCTGATCCCTGGACACAAACAGGTAGGTCAGCTGTGCTGGGTGCCCATATAGGCCTGGATGAAATCTGGTGTGGCAGTCAGCAAAAGATCAGTTCCAGTTGTGACATTTACAATTAGGGATGTCTATTCCAAAATGTGTCCTTAGCATACTAAAAAACGCAGAAAATTAGTAAGATGTAGGAGTTTGCTGTTCTGCTCAAGATTAGCCATTAATATGTTGTGAACATTGGCATAGACCTCCGTGTTCATCATCCCTTTCAAATAATAATGTATTGGAAGTTCTTTGAAATCATCAGGTGGTAAAGCAACAGATAAATTGAAGTTGTTATTATCAAAGGCATTCTCCTTTCAGACCAGTTTGTCAGGCACTGATGTTCTAATTTACATGCAGCCAAAAGCTGCCGATCTTTGTAGGGCCATGTGCTGCAACTCACTCTGTGGTTAGTTTTTCAGTGACAAAATTTCCATGGTTGGGTTTACCACTGAGGTTGTAAGGCTAAAGTTATTGACTGAATGAGACAATAGGAATTGTATCTAATACACATAAAAATGATTTAGTATTTCACTTAATGCTTTGATTGTTAGAAATAAGGAACTTATTGTAAAGAAAGTATCTTTTTTTTTTTAAAGGAAGAAGAAAAGAAAGGAAGGAAGGGAGGGAAAGAAAGAGAAAGAAAAACTGAACTGAAAATTTCAGATATTTCACTCTTGGATTATTAATTGCATATCTGACTTTATTAAAAAATGAAATGTCAGCATATCAAAGTTTATTATAAATTAAGTCTACCATGTTATTAAAGTCACACTAAAGGTTCTGTTAAAAACTTATAATAATTATTTGCAATCGCTTCTAAAAAGGTCATCTTATTGACTTATTGAGGGAACTGGAATGACCCTGGCAAACTTAAAAACATTTAAAAAATGTTTTTAAGTGCAATAAAGTTAGGATCAAGAATTTAAATTCAATGTTCGTATTTTTATCCACCTTTAGAGTCCTCTGAACCCCTTTACTCTAAATATAGTTGCATGAAGTAAATATTCACAGGACAAAAATAGAAATGAAGCTGAGTACAGTGTATTGTAAAGACCACAGGGGAACATTTGTGAGATGGTCATGACGCAGGAACACTTGCCATTTTATATACTTCCTTCCCCAATTCTTCGAATGTCTGGAATTCACCTGAGGAATTTCCCCATTTAATATTCTATGGAATTACAGCCTCGAGTAGGATTCACATGTGCCTATTCAGTATAGGGCATGGATGCAGCTCTGGAATTTGTTTCATTGATCAATTTAGCCACCTTGCCATCTTTTCACAATATGGAGGTAATAGTATATATTCATTATTAATTTAAAAGTTAATGTTAAATTATTAATCTAAAATACTGAGTCAATTTTCAACTTTCTGTGTTTATTCATGAATTTATTGCTTGCATTTTGATAATTTGATACAAAAATCTAAATACAGCTAATGTATCAAAATTCTTTAATCTATAGTCTTCCCGCTCTGTTTTCCCTTTGCAGGTTTTTTTTTTTTTTTTTTTTTTTTTTTTTTTCTGAGAAACAATACTCATATGTCCTATTAAGATTCCCACATGATGCTGGGTGTGGTGGCAGATGCCTGTAATCCCAGCAGCTCTGGAGGCTGAGGCAGGAGGATCAAAGCTGGCCTCAGCAACGTGAGGCACTAAGCAACTCAGCGAGACCCTGTCTCTAAATAAAATACATAATAGGGCTGTGGAGCTGTGGCTTAGTGGTCTAGTGCCCCTGAGTTCAATCCCCAGTATCCCCCCAACCTCCCATAAAAGATTCCCACATGGTGAATTATATTGCTCATTCATGTTATTTTTTTAACATGTTCCTCTGTCTCATTTGTTCTCTATCAAAATCAGATATGTTTGGAACATATCCATGTTGCTTTTTTGGCAATATCCCTTCCTAGGTTTGCAGCAGAAATATGTCTTACCTGCATCACCTGTGCAGAGCTGAAAGTCTCTTCCTTTGCCTCCCTTTCAAAGCTGAGCTCTGAAGCATCCTTGCTCACTCACCTTACCTTTCATTTGTATTGTCCTTTACCATAAATCTAATACTTCCTTCCTGGACATGAAAGTCCCTACTCAAAACTAAGCATCCCTCTTCCAAGAAATACCACCTCTTGTTACCTATACAAGGCAGATATTGACTTTACAGGACACTTGAATCTGATGCACCCAGGAACAAAGAACTGTGTTCCCTTTAACATCAAGAGCCCAGTGTGCCAGAGACCTAGAGATTCTGTAACATTGAGAACTAGCCCTTGAGTGACAGTGATATCAACATCTAGGCTCACTGGAGTTTTTCTCTGATATCACATTTCTAGATGTATCAAACAGCACAGAGATGAAGCTGCAACCATTCTGAAAAAAAATTTAAATGAAATATACTGAAAAATTGAATTGAAATATAACTAACCAACCAGGCCAGTTTTAATCTCAGATATTCTACATTTTTACTGTCTATGTGACCTAGGAAAAGTCACTTGAATTTTTTGAGTCTCATTTTCCTTATCTGTAAAATAGTGGAGGCATTATATTCTCAAAATTGTTTTAATCACATACTTTGTTCAATAAAACACAAAGAGAAACTGAAATTACTGATCAAATAAGTTTAAGGTCATTATTGAGTACCCCTGAACTATACATGTGAGAAACTAATGCTAGATTATCATAAATAGTACATGTGAGGGAAGAAGAGGAATGGACATTCTTTACCACGTGCCAAACATCTGATACACAGAACAACAACAAAAAAAATTTCATGCAACGTCCATATTTAAGGTTTTTCACCAACTGCCCTAACCAAAGTAAGTTTTAACTGTTACTAATCTCTTATGCAGGACGCTTCAGAACACGTTTACAGTTTGGAACACTGAAACTCAGATCCATTATGAAACTTGCCTGATTTATACTTCTCTCTCAGAAAAATTAAAAAAAAAAAAAACTGAATTATTTCCTGAGATTTCCTTGACATAATTACAAGAGGAAATTTAATAGTAAGCCAAGATTATAGAAATAATGGTGAAAGTTGTTCTGATTATTAAAGAAAAATGATTTAAAAAACTGATCTCCAAACATTTCCAATTACCATATGTTGAAAAAAGAAATAGTGAAATTAGTCAGAGTTGAAGAAGTGACATGGGAACACTATTAGATACTTGGCCACCCCACAGACAGAGCTAATAGAAAAGTAATTGCTAAATGTAAGCACTATGGGCAATTGTCTACAAGCAATTCAAATCCACAAATAGTTATTAAATCTCTCTGAACTCCTTTAATACTTGCTGCCTATGTCACTTATTTGCTACCTTACACTGCACTGAATTGCTAATTAACTTCAAGTGTGTACCTGTCATCTCTCCAACACAAGAAGCCCTCCAATATGGCCAGTCTGTTCCACCCAGAGAACCAACTCCTCAGGGAAGATGTGGGTTTAGCATGCTCTTTCCCCAGGGACAATCCTTTTCAGAAATCTCAAAATGATCAGTGAACAAGGTTCATAAATCCAAACAACCTTCCCATGGACCTTCAAAATTCATCTCAGTTTATGGAGTTAAGGAGGAAAAAGATGAATTATCTCAGAGAGGAAGGTAAGAATCACATGCTGTCTATTGTCCATTATTGTAATAAATAAAAAAATACCATGAGACTCAGTATGGAGAAGCTGAATAAAGACCCTAAAATATAAGTGGCTGTCTCTACTGCAACACCTACTGATGAGTGTATATATATCAGATGGGGGAGCTGATAACCAAAACAAACAAGGGAATTTGTCAAATACGAACAACAACAACAACAACAAAATGGCACCATTTTTAAAAAGGACAAAGGGCTTGAGTATATATTCCTGAAAAGAAAATAGGCAAAGGGTCAAAAGATATGAAAAAAAGTTTAACATCTCTAATCATAAGAGAAATGCAAATTAAAATCACAATGAGGTATCACCTCACCCCTGTTAGATTGGTCATTCCCAAAACGATAAATGATAACAAGTGTTAGGATGTTCAGGATCTGGACATCTTGTGCACTGTTGATGATATTATAAGTTGGAAGAGTCATTATGGAAAACAGTATGGAGGTTTCTCCAAAAGCTAATGGAAGAATTACAATATGATCCAGTGATCCCATTTCTGAGCATATATGTATACACAAAAGAATTGAAATCAGTATTTCAAAAAAATATTTGTACTCTCATGCTCATTGCAACATTATTCTAAATAGCCAAGACATGGAAAAAAACCAAGTGTCTACCAACAGATTAATGGATTTTTAAAAAATGTATTATATATACAAAAATGAATACTATTGAGCCTTAAAATAATAAGAAATTCCATCATTTGTTACAATATGGTTGAAGCTAGAGGACATTATGATAAGTAACCTAGATACAGAAAAACAAACACCGTATGACCTCACTGTATGTGAAATCTAAAAATGTTGAACTCAGAGAAGTAGACAGGAGAATGGTAGTTACCAGAGGTTGCAAATAGGGGTAGCATGGATAGGGAAAGGGCAGATATTAATTAACAGGTACAAAGTACTAGTTAGGAAGAATAAGTTCTGATGTCCATGCTATTACACAGTCCATAATATGCACCATATATTTCCAAATGGCAGATAGGATTTTAAACAGTCTCACCACAAAAATAAATAGATAGATAGATAGACAGATATTTGAGATGATGTGTATTTTAATTAGCCTGATTTGATCACTCACCAATATACCCATGTATATTCTTAACATGCTAAGCTTTATTAATGTCAAAAGAGAAGTTGGTATCATACTTTAAAAACGTGAAATACTTTAGGATATTACTAATTGCATTGAGAAACAAGATTAATGCCTATTTTCACTGCTTTTAATCAGCATTGTTCCCTAAGTGCTAGATAATGTAAATAGCTCTGTCAATTGTCTTTCAACTTAGTCTTCTAGACTAATTTTTTTCCATTTTTTATTCTAATTTGTTATACATGTTTACAGAGTACATTTCATTTCATATTACATATAAAGAGCACAATTTCTCAAGTTGCTAGTTTTATATAAAGTATTTTTACAACAATTGTGTCTTCATACATGTATTTAGGGTAATCATGGATAACTCAGTCTGCCATTATTCCTATCCCCTTGCCCCCCCCCCTTTGTTCTATTTAAAGTTTTTTCATTTCTCTCATCCCCACTCCCTTGCCTTTATATATTAGTATCTTCATATCAAAGAGATCATTCGACCCTTGGTTTTGGGGGATTGGCTAACTTCACTTAGCATTATTTTTTTCAACTCCATCCATTTACCTGCAAATCCCATGATTTTATTATCTTTTAGTGCTGACTAGTGTTCCATTGTGTATATATACCAAAGTTTCCCTATCCATTCATCTGCTGATGGGCATCGGGTTGGTTCCACAGTCTAGCTATTGTGAATTGTGCTGCTATAAACATTGATGTGGCTATGTCCCTGTAGTAAGCTGTTTTTCAGTCCTTTGGGAATAGACCAAGGAGTGGGGGGATAGCTGGGTCAAATGATGGCTCCATTCCAAGTTTTCCTAGGAATCTCCATACTGCTTTCCAGATTGGCTGCACCAATTTGCAGGCCCACCAGCAATGTAGGAGTGTTCCTTTTCCCCCACACCCTCGCCAGCATTTATTGTTGTTGTTGTTTTTTTTGTTTTTTATAGCTGCCATTCTGACTGGACTAAGATGAAATCTTAGATTAGTTTTGATTTGCATTTCTCTAATTGCTAGAGATGTTGAACATTTTTTCATATATTTGTTGATTGTTTGCATATCATCTTCTTAATCTGGCAAAATCAACCGAAAATGTAGTTCTACTCCCAGTCCTCTGTGATTCCACAACAATTAACATTCATACAATATTCCCACTCTAAAATGACCCTTAGTTCTGGGTGCCTAGTATTTTGTCTTTCTTTCCTTTCAAGACCCCAGTGTAATTTTAAAACTCATCTCAAAAGGAAAAAAAAAAATGATTTTCAGCTTTATTACTGACCTGACCCCTCCATCCTTCCAAGACATAAATTCAACTTTCCTCTAGCAAGACCTTCCACCTACTGTGCCAGAGATGATTGTTAAGTTACTGAGCCCAGCCAACTGATCACATCCCTGCTTCATGCTGTTTTTAACTGATGCCAACTGCTTGCTTAAATAGTTTTGAATTTCTAAATAATCAATTCTTCTGTATTATTGGAGCCACATATGCATGCTAGGGTTGCCCCACATCTTCATTTTGGAGTTCCAGTTGCTAGGTGTTGAACTGTACCTTTTGGAGTTCCAGTTGCTAGGTGTTGAACTGTACCTTTACTAGCTGTTTCCTGGAGGTACTTGGTTTCTAGAACTGTTTAGCTCTAATGTTATCTGCCCCACCTCTTATGAAGATATTTGCCCAGGTGGCAGTCGATGTCCAGTAGCAGGAGCTACTTTACTTAGCCTGGCCACGCACATTATTGTTGGGTAGTTGAATATAAAGTCAATGATGATGCACAACCTAGGAAAGCTAAGGAATTCCCTAACTTATTCTCTGCCATATATCCCCAACAATTAACAAAGTAACAAACAGAAAATACTTCATAAATATTTGTTGAATGTATTATATAGTCAATTATCAATTTAAAATAATCATGTGTTTATGTTTAATATAAAAATTGATTACCAGAACCTGAAAAGAGTGTGTGGGAGGGGGTGGAGATAGGAGAGTTAATGGGCACAGGGGTACAGTAGAAATAGGAGGAGTGACTTCTAATCATCTCTAGCACAAATGGTTAATTATGATTGACAACAATTAACTAATTATTTCAAAATAGTTTGTATGACATTTTCACCACAAAGAAATAATAAATGAAATAACAAATGAGTCAATGACCTTGATCTGATTATTTCATATTGTATATGTGTATTAAAGTATCATACTGTCAGACGCATACTTTATCACTGAGGTACATACCTACTCAATGCAGGACTATACCCCATAAGCATGCACAATTATCATGTGTTATTATGGTTGAGTTCTAAAATGTTCCCCAAATTGCTCATGTCTTAGGCAATGCAGCAATGTTTAGAAATAGTTGTGGTTTAGATATTAGGTACCCCCCCCAAAGCTTCTGTGTGAGACAATGTAAGAAAGTTCAGTGAACTGATTGGGTTATGAGAACCATAACCTAATCAGTGCATTGATCCACTTGAATGGATTAACTGGGTGGTGACTGTGGGCAGGTAGTGTGTGGCTGGAGGAGAAAGGTTGCTGAGGGTATGCCTTGAGATATATATTTTGTCCCTGATGAGCAGAAGAATCTTTCTCTGCTTCTTGATTGTCATGTCCTGGGCTGCTTTCCTTTGTGACACCTTTATGCCTTGATATTCTGTCTCAATCAGGCCCAGAGCAATGGGAGTTGACCATCTGTAGACTGAGACCTCTGAAACTGTGAGCCCTAAATAAATTTTTCCTCCTCTACATTGTTCTTGTCAGGTTCTTTGGTCACTTCAGTGAAAAAAAATTAACTAAAACAAAGGCTAGAAGATTGGATTATGACAGCTATAACCTCACCAGTGGATTAACCCAATTGATGGATTAAAAATTTGAAAGGACACTGTAGGCAGGTGAGGGGTGGTTGGAAAAACTGAGTCACTGAAAGTGTGATGTTGGACTGTTTGTCCCTAGCTCTTTTCTCTCTCTGGCTCTCTCTGTTTCCTGGCTGCCATGAACTGAGTGTTCCTCTATCAAGTCTTTCTGCCATTGATCTTCTACCTCACCTTGGGCCCAGAGCAATAGCATCAGCCAACTATAAACTGAGTCCTCTGAAAACAGGAGTCAAAGTAAACTTTTCCTCCTCTAAGTTGTTCTTGTCAGGTATTTTGGTCACAATGATGGAAAAACTGACTAACATTTGTGTCCATTAAAAAAAAATGTTAAAAAAGATAGTACCAATATGAGTCCTGTCGAGTTTAGAAATACTAGGAAGATAAAAAGAGCAGATCAAGGAACCAAGAGGAAGGAAGTGCAGTTGGCAGATGCTCTCAGGGAGAGCTTCATGACTCCTGTGGGTTCTGACATCCTGAGGTTTCCAGTAATTATAAAGGTATCAGGAGAACTCTGGTAATATGAGAGTCAATGCTCATGAAACAAAGGAACTGCACCTGCGGGAACTTAACAGTGTGAGTTAGTATTCAGGATAGAAGAATCCCTTCTTTTCCACTGACACTTCCATGGTGCTTGTGAAAAGCACTTTTCTTTTAACAGTCTTGGCTTTAGATTAAAATTTTAATTAAAAAAATTAGACTAAAATTCCAAAATGTGACATCGTTCAAAGTACTATGTTCTCTTCTGCTTAAAACACCTCTCACTAATCCTCAGTGTGACTAGGATCTCTGTGAGCTCCTACATTCACACATTCTGTAACCCTATAAGTGAGCAGAGACTCAACTTTCAAGAACAAGGGCAGCAGTCCTCAGGCACAAGCAATACCTTGTGCTGTCTACCCTGGTGAGTGGGACACTAAGATAGATATATGGGGTGATTCTGGCCACTTTTGATGAGACATATGCTGGCTCAATCTGGCCCATGGCATCATCTGCCAGGCAGTGGAGTTATCAGAGGCCTGTACTCAGCAAATAAAGCTTGGATACAGCTGAACTGGACCTGAAAGTGCCTCCAATATGTCCAGGATGTGGAGTCAGGTGACAACCTCCTTACTTAGGTATTTATTTTTATTGAAGATCAAATGGTACTCAGAGGACTCTTGATAACAAAGACACAAATCCTGTCCCTGACTGGAGGTTCAGATCTAATTGATGTGGTCCAGAGGATGTGATAAAGCCAGAATGCAAGGAGGAACAGTAGGGCTCTTGAGGGAATCTATAGTAGAGTTGGAGGGAATCTGGAGGGTGGGGAGTTGTGGGGAGAAGAAAAGAGGGAAAGAAGAAAGGAAGGAGAAAAAAAAAAAAAGCAGGGGCTGGGATTGTGGCTCAGCGGTAGAGCGCTCGCCTAGCACGTGCGCGGCCCGGGTTCGATCCTCAGCACCACATACAAATAAATGCATTGTGTACAACTAAAGCAAATAAATAAATATATTTTTTTTTAGAAAGCAGATTTAGAGATCAAGACCAAGGACTACAGAGACACAAAACTTTTGAAGAAAGTGTTTGTTGTGATCTTGGGAACACATTCCAATCCTATGGCACAGCACTATGTAATATTTCCAAGGAGAAAACAAAAGCTAGAACAAATCTGTATTTGCAAAACAGCTCCAAATTCTGAAAGTACAAGAGTCCAAGTTATATGGCCCTGAGGCTTCTCCCATGCTTCTTCATAAAGACAGAGAGAATTTCCTTTGTACTTTTTAAACAGCTTGGGTGTTTGTAAATCAGACTTCTTGTTACACAAGAATTGCTTAAAGAAGCTTGTTAAAAATACAGATTTCTGGGGTGTTTTTGTTGTTGTTGTTTTGTTTTTTCTTGGAATTGGGGTTTGAACTCAGGGGCACATAACCACTGAGCCACATCCACAGCCTTTTTTTTTCCAGTTGTTGATAGACCTTTACTTTATTTATTTATATGTGATGCTGAAAATCGAACCCAGTGCCTCACACATGCCAGGCAAGTGATAAACTGCTAAGCCACAGCTTCAGCCCCACCCCCAGCCATTTTTTGTATTTTATTTAAAGACAGAGTATCACTGAATTGCTTAGAGCCTCATTAAATTGCTGAGGCTGGCTTTGAACTCGCAATCCTCTTGCCTCAGCCTCCCAAGCCGCTGAGGTTACAGGGACCGTGCCAATGCACTCAGAGATTTCTTAGCCCCATAAATACTGATTCTGTAGGAACCCAGAAGTCTGCATGACAAACATCTGTGGTGACCAAATGTCAAGTGGTACAAAGATCACAATTTAAGAGACACTGGTCTGAGGCCTGGCCATTCACAGTGTGGTCTACAGACCAGCAGCAGCACTAATATCTGAAAGATTGTTAGAAAGGCAAACTCTCAAGCCCCTCTCCAGACTAGGTGGATCACAATCTGCATTAAACAGCATCCCTAGATGATGCATTTGCAAATTACACTGAAGATGCTCTAAAATTTCAGGGGTTGTGATCAATTTGAAGCCTACTTGCCCTGATGTAAACAGTGAAGCTACATTGTAGCTCCTGAAAACAGTAGAAAATGTCTCCAGCTACTCATGGTTTAGAGGCCCCTGGTGGGTGGCTAGAGCACCTTTCTAATGTGTAGAGAGATGGATGGTAGAACGACCTGGTGCATGTGGTTAAGATAACTTTGAGGATTATAAAAAATAAGTTGGAGATCAGTAGCTTTTCAAGGAAAAGGACCCCAACTTTATAAAGACAGAGGCTTCAAACAATTGAGATGCAGACTTAAAGAGTAATGTGGCTAAATTGTATTCACAAGCTATTGAAAACTAGGTAACTTAAATTATGGTATATAGATAGTACAATTGGCATTCAAAGTTCAGAGGTTTCTTTAACTTTGAAAATGAATGGATGATACATAAGATTTATTTAAGCTTAAAAAAACAAAACCTTCAATGCTATTGTCTGAATACTAATCATAATTGTCCTCTCTATGCATGATTTCAGCTGGAAAGATCTGGCATGTTCATTGATGTGGGCTCTTATTGCTACCAAATCATGACCAGCTGTCTTCCATTTACTTATTTAAATACTGTCTCTTGTTTGTGGCTGCTAAGGTTATTTACAGAGTCTGTCACTTCCTGTGGCTTTTCATTATTTGTCTAATTCTTTTTTATAAAAAAAAAAAAAAACTGCCAGGAATTGGGACAGGCCAGATGCACCCATCTATCCTTCATGTATGGTCCTATCCTTCATGTTTGGTCCATCCATCTATCCAAGTTTTCCATTTTCTGCCTTAGACATTTTGCTTTTTCTATTTTCCTTTTTCCTTCTGTTTTATTCCACTTATATCCCTCTTTTTCCTCTATTATTTATTTACTTATTTATTTATGCATCATTTATGTATTTTAGCAGGGCACACAAATCAATTCAATTAAAATCAATTAAATGTTATGTTCTATGTCAAGTAGCAAGAATAGCATCTGGCAATTACAGGCATTTCATAAATAAGAGTATTCACCAAACATTTTTGATAGATGCCTATATATATGCCATGTTGTCATAGAAAATGTAGGACATAAAATATAACACAGAGTTCTTGTTCATAATCCAGGCAGGGAGAATGACAAAGAAGTTGCCTTAGCTGATCATCAAGATGAGGCAGTTGGTAACAGGTGAATTGGGGCTTTCCTGCCAAAGTGATATCCTTCACATGTTTGGCCCTGAATTGGCTTTGGCACAACCCTCTTAATCAGACAAGGACAGATCCACTTGTCATTTGTCTCCAGAGCTGGCCACATAATTTGCTGGGCTCAAAGCAAGTTGAAAATGTAGGCCTCTTTTTCAAAAATTATTAAGAATTGCAAAGATTGGTAGCAATAGAGCGGGCACAAGGCATGCAGCCAAAACTAGTGCCAGTCACCATAACCTCAGTCAGAAAAGTCTCTTTTCAATGGACTGGTTCTATTGCTAGTTTGGAAATAAACTAGCTTTTAGCTAGTTTGAAAACACAATTAGCAAATACATTTTCCATTTTCGGTTTCTCAATATGTAATCATCTATCAGAGCATGTCCAATTATTTATTGCCTACAGAACAAAGGTAACACATGAAAAGGGGGAGAGCAGAACAGCAGAATTTAAAAATCACAGAGATGATGCAGATTATTAGGCTTTTTAACGTAAAAAAGATTTTATTTTTTAGTCCATTTACCATTACTAGAGACATACATTTTAAAAATGGCAGTCAAAAAATGACAGATGTTGGTAATGATGTAGAGAAGGCTTACATGCTGTTGGTAGGAATGTAATGAGATCTACCATATGATCCAGTAATCCTACTACTGGGGATATCTCCAAAGAAAAATAATTCAGTGTATCAAAGAGATACCTGCACTCCCAAGTACATTGCAGTACTGTTTAATATAGCCATGATCTGGAATCAACCAAGGTGTCCATAAATAGATGAATAGATACAGAAATTTGGGGCATATATACACAATGGAATACTATTCACTCATTAAAAGGCTCAAATTCTGGACATTTGTGTCAATGTGGATGGACCTGGAGATCAAAATATTAAGGGAAATAAGCCAGGCACAAACAGACAAATACTACATGATCTCACTCACATGTGGAAACTAAATAAAGATGAGCTTATAGAAGTAGAGGGCATAATAGTGATTACCGGAGACTGAGGCTTGGGAGAAGAGGGGAGAGGGAGGTATGAGAAAAGACAGGCTAAAGTAAAAAGGCACAAATAGAAGGTGTAAGCTCAGTTGCTGTGTCACACAAAAGTGTGAATACAGTCAGCAACATTGCATTGTGGATAGCCCGGCGCGGTGGCACACGCCTGTAATCCCAGCACTTGGGAAGCTGAGGTAGGAGGATCGTGAATTCAAAGCCAGCCTCAGCAATGGCGAGGCACTTAGAAACCTAGTGAGACCCTGTCTCTAATAAAATACAAAAAAGGGCTGGGGATGTGGCCCAGTGCTCGAGTGCCCCTGAGTTCAATCCCTGGTACCAAACAAACAAACAAAAAGCAAAAATAAATTGCATTGTGTACTTCCAAACAAATACAAGATGGGGTTTTTAATGTTCTCACCACAAATGAAAGATAGATGTTTGAGATGATGGGTAACCAAATATCCTGAGTTGGTCATTACACAATGGATAATTGTACTGAAACATGACACTGTAGCCTATAAACATGTACACTTACCATCTGTCAATTTTTTAAAAACTCACTTATTTGAAGAAAAAATGGTAATTGTACATGTTTATGGAGTACAATGTAATGCTTCAGCACATTTACCTTTTTCCCCCTCACCCCATGCCCCTGGAATTCAGAAGATCCATTTCTGGGCTAAGAAAATGTTAATAGTGAGAAATTAATCATATTGAAATGTGCTGCAACTCTTTGCATGTGGGTGTGTGTAAGTAGGTTGGAAGCTATTCCTTTGTCTTGTGCTGCATGGCTATGAAGAATCCTCTAATGATTCTCATTTGCATAGACTTTCATAGCACCTGGCCCTCTGCCCTGTTCTCACAGCATCACAGCTGTTTACACATCTATCTCCATCACGAGACTCTACGATCCTTCAGTGCCAGTCTGCTGTCTGTGTTTTCATGTGACCGGGAAATTAAAAATGGTTTTGACTTGTTTAAAATGGTTGGGGGGAAAAAAAATCAAAAGAATAATATAACACATGAAAATGTTATGAAATTCAGATTTCAGAGTTGAAACAAAAACCACACTTCCCTTTGCATGTTTTCCTGTGATGGCTTTGGCCCAACAGAGTTGAGTATTTGGGGCAGAGATCATATGGCCCATGAAACCCCCCAATATTTGTTATCTAAACCTTTGTGGGGAAAGTGTGCCAATCCCTGCTTCCCTTTGAGACGTGTATCATCTTCATCCACAAATGCCTGAGCCCAGCAGAGTACAACGCATTACCATATGTTGAAAGCAGTAGGAATGCGGAGGGAAAGAGGAAGAAAGGAAGTGGGTTCCTTTTTCACATGATATTGCTCTGGAAGCCCTCCATCTTCTAGTGCTCTCCCTTGAATGACCTCTAGCTTAATTCATCTGTATTTCTCCTCAATTTATGACTTGACCATTTTGACACAGGAGAACACATCCTTTGTTCTAGACTGCAACGTAGTTCTATTACTCGAGGAAGCCTTAAACAGTGCTGTGCTACAGTACTGTACTACTGATGGTCATAGCACACTGTTGACTAAAATGATAAGGAAATTTCACATCAGTAGCTGACATCCCCCAGAGACTACAGTAGGTCTTATTAAAGGAACATAATAAAACCACTTAGTATAAAAAAAAAAAAAGTCTTTTTTGTATGATAAGTTTGGGAGAGATGGTGGGGATATATATATATATATATATATATATATATATATAATATATATATATATATATATATATATATATTACATCAATTTGTTCCTCATTCACCTATGTGAACTCCTGTTACTTCCTTAAACTCAAGAGTTTTACATCTTCAGTTTTAGGAAATAATTAAAATTGTCTCTACTTATTTTTTTAATAGGGTCCTGTGGGAAAGTTTTATTCAATGACTTCCTTTTGTTGTTGTTGTTGTTGTTTTGTTTCCAATAGATTATTTTTTTAAATTCTAATTTGTTATACATGCTTGCAGAGTGCAATTCATTTCATATTACATATAAGGAGCACAATTTTTAAAGTCACTGGTCTTACATAAAGTATTTTCACACCATTTGTGTCTTCATACATGTACTCAGGGTAATGATGTCTAACTCATTCTGCCATTATTCCTATCCCCTTGCCCCCTCCCCTCTCCTCACTTCCCTTTGTTCCATTTAAAGTTCCTTCATTCCTCTCATCCCCCCTCTCTTGTCATTATAAGTCAGTATCTTCATAACAAAGAAATCATTTGACCTTTGGTTTTGGGGATTGGCTAACTTCACTTAGCATGACTTTCTCCAACTCCATCCATTTACCTGTGAATGCCATGATTTTATTCTCTTTTAGTGCTGAGTAGTGTTCCATTGTGTATATATACAAAAGTTTCCCTATACATTCATCTACTGATGGGCATTGGGGTTGGTTCCACAATCTAGCTATTGTGAATTGCGCTGCTGTAAACATTGATGTGGCTGTGTCCCTGTAGTAAGCTGTTTTTAAGTCTTTTGGGTATAGACCAAGGAGTGGGAAAGCTGGGTCAAATGATGGTTCCATTCCAAGTTTTCCTAGGAATCTCCATACATACTACTTTCCAGATTGGCTGCACCAATTTGCAGTCCCACCAGCAATGTATGAGTGTGCATTTTTTCTCAATGACTCCCTTTGCTATTACAAACTTTACAAAATTTTCTCTGATTAAAAAAAAAAAAAAAAAAAAAAAAAAAAACTAAATTGATGGAAAAACTAGAAAACCAGGCATAGAAAATGTCACTCGAAGACACAGAATCTCACACAGGCATGTAAGAGAAATTTATTGAGCCAAAAGTAAGGATGGCCACCTGGGAATCATATACCCTAGTTACACAGAATAATTGTTCTGAAATAGTGTCTTAGGAGTCTGGTTTATAGAAACTAAAGAACAATAACAACACAAAGGTTGCAGCAGTTGGCTGTCACAATTGCATTGATTGACAAGAATAGCATAGGTCATTGACTGGTTGCCATTGGCATATGTTACATATCCCAGGTAAGATAAGGTGATAAATAGGAGCAAGCACTCTCCATACTGTTACAGTACTCCCGTAGAAATGGTTAAAGGATAAAATGAAGTAGAGGATGAGAACTTGGAACATGGGAGCATGTGATTACTGGTCCATAATCCATATTCATCAGACTTAGAGGAATTTGCAGACCCCCTTTTTTATGAATGTGTTTGAAAATAGGAATAAACAGAAGGAAGCTGGGCTATATAGGAGCATCTAATGAGCATTACATCAGAGTATTGTCTGACCAGGAAGCCAGTTGTGGGCAGTCTTCTCAGAATATCCCCTCAGCACGGATTGAATTGAATTGTGTCCCCTCAAAATTCTTATGTTGACATCCTAATCTCTATTGCCTTACATATGCCCTGATCTTTTTTTGGAAATAGGTTGCCACAGATGTAAGAGGCTAATAGAAAGTTATAATGCAGCAGATAGTGTCTTAATCCGTTTTGTGTCACTGTGACAGATACCTGAGAAAAAACAACCTAGAGGCGGAAAGATTTATTTTGGCTCAGTTTCAGAGTTTCAGTCCATGATCAACATTTCCATTGCTCTGAGCCTGAGATGAGGCAGAACATCATGAAGGAAAGGCTGCTTAGCTCATGAAATTTTCAAAGCAGAGTGTGGGGAAGAAGAGGCTAGGCAAAAGATAAACTCTTCCAGGGTACACTCCAGTGACTTACTTTGTTCAACTGGGTTCCACCTGCCAGGAGTCCATTCACCCATCAGTACACTAAGAGAGCAAGGTATCTCTGTACTATTATAGTACTCCCATCAGCACTTTAATCTACTTGCTGGATTAATCCAGCAAGTTCAGACTTTTGAGGTCTGAACTCTCATGATCCAATAATTGCCTAAAAGCTCCACCTCTACCTCTAAATCTTGTTGCATTGGGCACAATGCTTTCAACACGAGATTTAGGGGGACATTCCAGATACAAACTATAAGAGGTAGGCATCTAATCCAATATGACTGGTGTTCTTATAAAAAGGAAATTTGGGATCAGAGATAAGCACACTTCACAAAGTGAAGATGTTTGCAGATATTAGTATCATCTTTCAATGAGTCAAGTGTGTTAGTCAGCTTTGCATTGCTGTTACCAAAATACCTGACAAGAACAACAGCAAAGGGAAAGTTTATTTTGTGTCGGTTTCAGAGACTTTTTTTGTTCAGGGTGGGCTCTCTCCATTGTTCTGGGCCCAAGGTGAGGCAGCATATCACGGCAGAAAGGTGTGGCAGAGAGATGTTGCTCAGGACATGGCAGCCAGGAAGTGAGAGAGGAAGTGGAAGGAGTCACAGGGAAGAGGAACCCTTCCAGGGCATGTCTGCAGTGACCTACCTCCTCCAATCAATCCCCACCTGCCTATCATTACCACACTCAAAGTAGGATGGTTAAACTCCATGGACTAAATAGGGTACAGCTCTCAAACCCATCATTTCACCACCTAACATTCTTGCATTAACACAGGAGCTTTTGAGGGATACTTCATATCCCAATTATAACACCAAGGACTGCCAAAGATTGCCAGAAAACCACCAGAAGCTAGAGGAGGAGCAGGGAAAAGATTCTTCATCACAGCCTTCAGAAAGAACCAATTTGGCTGCCATCTTGATCTCAGACTTCTAGCTTCCAGGACTGTGAGTCAATAAATTCCTGTTGCGTAAGCCACTCCAGCTGTGGCAGACATACCAGAAAACAAATACTATTGCTGACTCTTTCCCTGCCACACCATCCCCAACATCCCTAACAGTCCCAGTATCTTTGCTCATGTCTAAATCATCAAAGTCTCAGGAAGAGGTTTCCAAGCCCATAAGCCTAAGTCACATGAGCAAGCTTTGTTTTCATGAAACTGGAGAAGGAATATATAATCCCTTTTAGCTCCTGGAAATATAAGCAATGCACTGCCTTCTCCCAAGATAGCTCACATAGGAAGATGCTGGGGTGCATTGTTGCCAGACCACATAACTAATGGCTGCTATGTTGGATGTAATAGAATCTCCAAAGTGGCCAGGGCATTGCAGGAACTTGAAATTTATTGCTTTCTCTAGTGGTATGGAATCGTTATTGCTGAGAATGATTTCTCTCCAATTATTAAAAATGACCGAAAATTCCTATACAAGAGTAGTTTGTGACTTAGAGTACAGTCATGTATCTCTTAACAATGGAGATAAGTTCTGAGATGCTACATTAAACAGTGTCATGGTGTGAACATGAGAGTGTGCCACACAAACCTGGATGGCACAGGTTAATCACCCAGTGTGGTCTCTTGATATGATCAAGAGATTGATATGATCAAGAGATATGGCAGACACGAGATGTATGTGGCTACTGCCAGCATAACACAGCACAGTTTTACAGTAAACATTCTTTGTAAGTAGGAGTACTAAAAAAAAAAAAAAAAAAAAAAAAAAAAAGATAAAAAGATAAAAATCATAGTACAAAATGTTGGGGTGATCTTATGAAAATAGAAAGGAGGCAAATAGAGTAGAAGAAGGGAAAATCAGGGAGAGGGAGGAGGGAAGGGTAAGGGGAGGTACAGGGAAATGAAATGGACCAAATTATCTTATGTGCTTGACAGGTAACAACAAATCTCAGTGTTATAATGCACTGATGTAAAAATAAAAATTAAATAGTACAGTAGATACATGAACCAGCAACAGTCATGTATTATCATTACCAAATATTATATACTGTACATAAGTACATGTGCTATACTTTTTTAGACAACTGGCAGCACAGATTTGTTTATAACAGCATTACCACAAACATGTGAGCAATGCATTGAGCTATGTATGACATTATGACAGCTACTATGTCACTAAACAACAGGAATTGTTCAGTTTCATTATAATCTTCTGGCACCACATTGCATTTGTGGTCTTCATTGACCTGATGCTTTTATGTGGTATACAATTGTGCATACAATAAAAAGGTACTAATGATGCAGTAATATTTTTACAAATAACTTTGTACTTATTAACCAAAATTGAATACATATATACATTGATAGCAGATTTTACCTATTGACATGAGACATTGTTTATTGCATCTAGAAACTATGTTTATTTGATGTATTGCCTAAAAGACCCTTTGCAATAATTTGCAGCAAACTGGAGTCTCCCTTGTTTATATGTGTATATGCACCACATTTTCTTTATCCATTCATCTGTTGAAGGGCACCTAGGTTGGTTCCATAGTTTAGCTATTGTGAATTAATCAGGAGTCTATAATCCATCCATAGGGGTCTATATTCCACAGGCTTGGAACTATTCTTTTCTCGTGCAACTGATTTATTGGAAAGGCTCAATTCTGTGAGAGTATAAATACGAAATGGCTTTCTTTTTTCTCTATTCTAATTTTCAACTATGTGTTTTTTTAATTATTCTTTTCCATCATCCTATAATTTCTTGGACTCTTTCAGTTATAGTAAGTTCAGTTTAATTTCCAACTTCATACAAATTCATTTAAATCTCATATTTTCCCCTTCCCCTAACAAAGTTGAAAGAGTCTAGCTGAGAAGACCCCTTCACTTCTCAGCAATGGCTAGATCTTCTGATGCTTTGAAACAGGAAGCAGAGGAAAGACAAATGTCTCTGGCCTGTTTCTACCAGCTGCTCCTGTGTCTGGGCAGCCCGGACAGGACATCAGTGCTAGCTGGGTATCACCATTCAGGTGCTGTCTGTGTGTATGTGATTCTGTCAGAGGATCTGTAGGAGCCTCCTGCTGCACAGCTCCCTGTCTGGTACATGCAACTGCAGCCTGACCTCTTCTTTTCCTCTGACTTTCTTCCACTGGTGTTCACCTATGACCCCCTGATGCTGAAGTTCCATAGTTCCCTTGAGTGAGGCTCAGCAGGACCATTCAATCCCAGCCACCAAGAGTCCTTTAGTGTCAGTATCCTTGCAGATGCAGTGCCTACCTCCCCTCTACTCAGATACCTCTTGCCCATTGTCTCCTGCACAGGCCAAGTCAGGAAGTCTGCTGCTTCAGAGTGTGTAGGCAATGCATCCTGATAGAGGTTTGGGTTACACAAGGATATGTATGTCAAAGAACACTGAACTATACTGTCAAAATCTGTATTTTAAGCCGGGCGCGGTGGCACACGCCTGTAATCCCAGCACTTGGGAGGCTGAGGCAGGAGGATCGCGAGTTCAAAGCCAGCCTCAGCAATGGCGAGGCATTAGCAACTCAGTGAGACCCTGTCTCTAATAAAATACAAAAAAGGGCTGGGGATGTGGCTCAGGTCGAATGCCCCTGAGTCCAATCCCCTGTACAAAAAAAAAAATCTGTATTTTACCATGTGTACATTATACCTCCACTTAAAGAAAGAATGCCAACAAATGGAAAAGAGAATAACTAAAAATGAAAATAAATGCCTGTTTATTTTTTTTCCTTTTTTGAAAACAGGTTCAGTTTCTTTGACTATAGTTCTTAAGGTCATTTCTTTCTTGACTTGGCTTTGGATTGAAATCAACTGTACTTCTTGGAGAGGGGAGGAAAAATCTCACCTTACCATGAAAACTTTATTCCCGATAAATCCAAGAATATAATCATACTCTGATTCTTCCTTTGTTTCTTGACTCCTCTCTCAAGAGTAATGATTGGAAAAAGTAGGGAGGGTCTGGCATGGTGACCTGTATTGTAAGGGCCAGATCTGCTATTTCTGGCTAACATCTTAGGAAGTATCTGGCCCAGCTACCATCAAAGGTGAATTACTTAAAATTCCTGATTTCTAGCATACTATAGTTATGTGGCTATATAAATGTTTATAGCAGCAACTTAATTCACAATTGCTAAACTATTTAACCAACCTAGGTGCCCTTCAACAGATGGATAGATAAAGAAAATGTGGTACATATACACAATGGACTACTACTCAGCCATAAAAAGAGTGAAATTATGGTATTTTCTGGCAAATGGATGGAACTGGAGACTATCATGCTAAGCGAAATAAGCCAATCCCCCAAAAGCAAAGGCCGAATGTTGTCTCTGATATACAGATGCTAACTTACAATAAGCAGGGTAAGGAGGGGAGGGAAGAATGGAAGTTCACTGGATTAGACAAAGGAGAATGAAGAGAAGAGAGAGGGGATGGGAATAGGAAAGAAAGTAGAATGAGTCAGACATAACCTTCTTATGCGCACATATGATTACATGACCAGTATTAACTCCACATCATGCACAATCACAAAAATGGGAAGTTATACTCCATGTATGTTTGATACATCAAATACATTCTACTGTCATGTGTAATGAAAAAGAACAAATAAAACAAAATTTTAAAAATAAATAATTAATTTTTAAAAAATCTCCTGATTTCAGCTAGGTCTTGGTAATGAATTCCAAGCATCTGGTAAGTGCCATCCACAATCTCTTACCAAACAAACAAACAGAATGAGACACATATAGTAATGTCATGAAATTCAGAAAACTCATACTCCAGGCCTGATTCTTCCATTTCTCCATTTTACAAATAATTGTTTAACATCGATCATGTGCTAGGATCTTTCCACACACTCACTTGGGGAGAAAGACAAGCACCTGGGAAATCATGAGTCTGATCCTACATAAGATAGAAGAAAGAACAGAGTCTTACACGAACACATAGGAGAACGGATCAACCAAAATTTATGAAGATGAGAGAAGATTTCCTGGGGAGGCACATCAGGGTAAAGACTGAAAGCTTGAGTAGGGTTAGGAAAACCTAAAGAAGGAATAATATTCTAGGAGAGAGGACACAGAGTTACCAACTTAATTGACTGGAACTCCCCCCCCCCCAATTTACCACCAACTGGATATCTTAAAATAAGAGAAACTGATTCTCACATAGTTAAGAAGGCCAGGAGTCTGACATCAAGATGAGGCTAGGTTGGTCCCTTCGGGAAGCTCCCAGGAGAATCTGTTCCACATCTCTCTTCTAGCTTCTGGTGGTCACTGGCAATCCCTGGCATTCCCTGGCTTATGGATGCACCATGCCAATCTCTTCCTCCTCCATCACATGGCCTTCTTTCCTATGCATCTCTGTCTCTGTCTGTGCGCCCTCTCCTCTCCTTATAAGGCACATGTCATTCAATTTAATCCAGGATGACCTTGTTCTAAGTTAACTAATTACATTTGTGAATACTGTATTTCCAAATAAGGTCACATTCTGAAGCTCCAGGTGGACATAAATATTTGGAGGACATTCTTCCACTGACCATAGTGACTAAATGTCTGTGTGATATTTAGCAACTTATCACCACTTCATGATCATAGTGAAATCTCTTACTTCTGCAATTCAACTTTTTGCTTTTTGTTGTAATTCATGATTTGAAGCTCCATCATCCCTCATAAATGTGTTAGCTCCTGGAAGCAGAGAATGAACCAACTTCAGCTTTTATTCCAGAACCCAGATAAATGTCCCTTGAAAACTGAAAAATTTTTGAGACTTGGTTTCCTCACTTTTAAGTATGTTGTGGGTTCACCACATAAAACATGGCCTTTCTGGTTTGGGTCAAGGGCTGAAAGGCAGATGTGCATTGGTCTGGAATCTTAGCAGGACATACAGATCAAGTATAAGAGAAGGTGGTTTTAAAATGTGGTTTTAAGCTGTGTTCCTTCTACCACAACTCATTGCCACTTTCATTTTTATGATAATAGTGATTATGATAATGCAGAGAAGGGGTAATGATAGTTTATAGACTTTGAAGCCACATTTTTGCTTTCTACAATAGTCATGAAAAATCCTTTGAATACTGATTTTAGATATGTAGTAATATTTCCTTTGCAAACCTTGATTAGTTCCCTATATAATCAGAAAGTCTTTGCTTTCTGGCTGGAAAATGGAAAAAATAAGCAAAGTCTTATAAACACAGAAAAATTATAGAATATATCTTCTGCCTTTTGGTAATACATTTTTCTATGTAACTTTATCAGTCTTAATATGGTTTCACATATCGTCTCTTGGACCCTCACCAATACCTCATAAGGGTAAGTATCTGAAGTCTAGTTTCCTAAAAGCAGAACATTGGATGGGAATCTTGTTCAAGTGACTTACTGAGGTAGGGCTCTGAGAAGAAACAGAGAGAATCAAGATATCATAGCAGAATAAGTCAGGCCAAGATGGTTTAAATGAAGGTTTGAAACCACGGGAACTCAGGAGTGTGAATTGCAATACAGGGTTGGCCCACGCTTAGACAAAGGGATCAGGATTTTATGCGTCTAGGATTAATCAGTTATTGACTGTGTGTCTGCTACTTGAAGTAGAAGATGAAATCTTCCAGGCATTTGGGGAGAGCTGGTTCCCCTTCTCCTTTGGTGCCAATGTGGACCATTAGCACCCAACCCTTACAGCAGCTAGAAGTAGCTACTGTAACACTAGAAAACACATGAGTATGGTTCCAGCAATGTCTACTCAGCAGGTATCATGACTGATTCCCTTTTATGAAAGTCACAGCCAGTTGTTAGAGAGATTCCTTTTCCAAGGCTGCTCAGCCAATAAATGACAGAATCAGGACTTAAACTCAGGTCTTGCTTCATAGGTATGTTCTTCCTGCTATATCTGGAGAGACACCCTTCTGATGAATGCCTCTCAGCAACTTCTTTAATAAATGCTCTCTGATGCTGTATATGATACCAATGGGCAAGAATAAGGCTCACACTAGAAATTATTAGACAATATGTCCTTCCTAGGAGCAAAGTCTAATAGTGATGATTGCAGATAGCACTTCTATAGATGGGCCAGGCTATGCTTTTATGGATATTACTTAAGGTGGGCTCTTTATTTTTTTTCATATATGAACTTTTCTTTTTCCATGTATTTTTCCTTTTATGAAAGATCTTGCTCACTCTCTGTAATGATGAGGTTATACTCACCATTAAAACATTAATGCTGGATAAGCTCAAGGGCAAGCAATAAAATATTTTCCAAGGTATTACTAAGCATAATCAGAAAATTGACATTTGACCAAATCAACACAAGCCCAGTGCATTCTACCTTTATATTCTTTATCTCAGGAAGGGAAAACATATTTGAATATCAAGCCCATTTATTAGAACACCTAGCAATAATCTTGAGCCATGAGACATCATTAGACCAAATCTGAATAGAGCAAGTCTGAGAAGAAGCATTATTTCTTAGAGACACCATAAAAAACCCATTTCATGCAATATTCTCTTCCAAAGTAGCATGCAAGCTCATTCTAGCACTTTGGAAATGAATCACTTGCTCTGATTGTCTCATTTGGGAACTTGAGTAAATCATCCTGCTTGTGAAGTTGCTAAAATACAGGGAAGAAAATTAACTTTCCAGAATACTTATTCAAAGGCCTATACCTGCTTTAGATTAGATTAGGGACTTCATTCCCTTAGTCAAACTAGGGGATTTTATTCCATTCTTGAAGATAACTAAATACAAATATGTTACAAAACCATCTGAGGGGCTTGCACAGCATGCTTTATTTTAGCTATAAGTTATATTCATTTCTTCAGGTTATAGCCTTCAAGCTACCATAGTTCTTAAAGTTATATTCTATCACCCGATAAAAAAAAAAAAATGTATGTGTGAAGATGATTTATCACAGCATTAGTTTGAATTTCAGTCTTTGACCCCAAAATAACAAAATTGATATGACACATCTTTAGTATATCTGACCTGGCCAAGGGCAAATGTTTGGTCATAATATACACTATATACTCCATCAGAATTGGATAAAATGCCGAGAAGTTGCTATCTTAATGTAATCTAAAAGTAATCTAATTAAAATGACACATAAACTGTGTCTATGAGGGAGAAGATGCGATTTAACTAGCAAATTTATGCAGAAAAGTTACACTTAAAAATCCACTTGGTATATAACCAATTTTAAATTAATTTTCCACCTTAAAAGTGAACTGCTTGAAAAGAACAATTTAATTTTATGTTAAAGAGATAACATTTCAATAAAGTAAGAAATTACATATATATGCATATTTTAAATGACTACCGATGTCTATAGTTAAAGTGCCAATAAAATCTGGGGATAGTTACTTTTTGTCTGCGAGAGAACTGGGTATAGTAATCCTTACCTATCCAGGCTTGGCTAATTAATGCTTGCAGAGGGCTTTGAGTTCTTGCATGTGAATCTCCACAGAAGAATAAAACAGAGTGTTAGGAACACCCGAGGAAGTCACCAGGAAAGCTGTCATGAAAGCCAGTGTCTCAGCTACAAAAAAAGATGCTACATTAGTACATATTTGCAACAAAGGAGACTATCAACTCCTCCCTTCCAAAGAGAAAAGAAATGCTAAAAGAGAAACAAAAGATAAGCACCGTTCAACTTTAGTACCACCTCATGTTCACCTACAGCACCATGTTCCTATAATAGCCAATTATATTATTTATTTATATTTTTACTTCCCATTTTTGTGCTGGGAATTGAACCCATAGATGCTTTACTACTGTTTTTTTTTTTATTTGTATTTTGAGACAGAGTCTCACTAAGTTGCTGAGAGTCTTACTAAATTGCTGAGGCTGGCCTCAAACTTGCAATCCTCCTGCCTTTGCCTCCCAAGTCCCTGGGATTACAGGCATGTGCCACCACGCTCAGCATCGGCCATTTATTTTTCAATCCATTCCAGTGATGTCTTGAATTCAAAGAGGTACTATACAATTAATGCAACCTGTTCTTGTTAGCTGGTTAATATTTATGGGTGGTCTTTTCCCAAAGGTGTCTGAATTTAATAAGAGGGTTATTTGAGATATGTATAAAACATTCTTCAATATTCCTTTATCGAATAAAAGCGCCGTTTGATAATACTCTTATTCCACTCAAATAGACAGTCTTGTCTTACAATAATAATTATCATTATTATTATTATTACTATTATACTATGAGTGTTAGTTATTGACATAAGTGACAGGCTATGCAAGGAGAGGGCTTGCTGACCTTGGACTATCATCTACATGACAGGAAGATCATTTCCAAATCAATCTCCTACTCTATATCATTACTCTAATGCCAACTTCTTTCCTAACCCAAATCCTTTCTATATGGAGAGGATTCTTTATTTTATAGAGAGAACCTGTAGCATATAGGATTTAATAACAGGCAACTTCCTAGGAGCAGAGCCCTCTCTGACTGTGTTTCAGATCTAGCCAAAGTCACCAATTACTGGACTCTCTGGAGACCAGACCTTACAATGAGTTTCCTGACCCTGTGAGGATTTAGATAAGCTCCGGATAAGTTCTGTTCTGTGACATGAGCACTGAGTTGCTTAGCAGTAAAAATCTTTCTCTTCTCTACACCTCAGCCAGCAATATTTCCCCAGGATTTATGAGGATGGAACGGGGTGGGGGTGGGGGATGAGGTACTGAAACCCCATTGTGAGAGCAGTTTTTGCCAATCCAACATTAGGTTTATGACCCTAAGGCCATTTTCAACTCCTTCTGAGTCCTTTTATTTTTTTTTAGAATCAAGGATAGAAGACACTCTGCAAGTGTTTCTTCTCTTCCTTTCCCCAGGGAAAAGAACCAGGCAGGCAGGGCTTAGGAGAAGCAAGTGTTCTACCCAGCTGCATCTCCGCAAAAGCATGTGGACAGGAACAGTATAACATAGGTGGCGGGGGTGGCATCATGGGTGTCAAAACTATGGTCTCTAAAGTGGGTCTGCCTGGTTCCCATGCCAGCACTGCCCTTCCCATAGCTCCTCTGTGCCTTTGTTCTACTATCTATGATAAGGGAAGATTTTTAAAGAAGGTATCTAAATGGAATATTGTGGAAAATAAATAGGAGAACAGTTTTAGAAACTTAGGAGAGGGCCTGACACCTTGTAAGTTCTCAATAAATCTTAGCAAATATGCAGAGAAAATAAAGAGGGATTGTCATTCCCATTGTATAGTTGAAGAAATGGAAGCTCAAAGAGGTTAAAACACTCAGCTAACTGGGATCAGACAAGAAATTCAACAGAAGAGCTGGGATGTGAATCCATGGCTGCCCCTTTGCGAAAGTGTTCCCTCCACGCCTTTAGCACCAAGTCATGCTAGTAGTGTGAGTAGACTCTGTCACCCACCATGGAGTGGAAGCCCATGGGCTCCATAAAGGATATAGTGCCCAGAAAACCAAGATGAGGGTGAACATTCTTGAAGAAAGGACTATTTCCCCTTAGTCAGCTTTTCCAAAGCAGTTGGGGACACATATGACAATTAAGGGAGAGATGAGGATGTTGTCTTCTATCAGGCTGAGCATGTGTGACACTCTGGGTGCTGAGCGAGGGGCTTTACGGGCATCACTCACCTCTTCCTAGGACAACATGCAATGTAAGTGTTATCATTTCACAGATGAGGAGAGGAACGCAGAGAAAGATGAAGCATCTGTCCCAAGGTTAAGAGCTATTAATCCACAAAGCCAAGGCTTTCCCAGGCCACTTTTAGTGTCTGCTTTTCACTCCGAGCCTACTTTCTGTGCAGCATGCTTCCTAAATGTATTAATTTGTTAATGGAACTTAGATCAAATTGCTCTATCAACAATCTGGCAGCTACAGTGCTAGCCAGACCTTGTGCTGCAAGCACCCGAAGAGGGGACAGGCACCCAGGAACCGTGGAAATGCAGAGAAGGGGTTGGAGAGGTTTGAGGGGGCGGGGGGCCGCCAGCCCTCATCTTTACTCAGCAGGCAGTCAGAATACTGTAGGCCACATGCCATGCTAGATGCTGAAGTGGATTTAGAGGAACAAGCAGTTAAAAATGGATTTTGCCATTAATGCATTTCTGATTAATGCCTTGCACTCTGTGCAGAAGTCAAGTAAGTTCATTTTCTTTTCAGGAGACCCATACCTTGGAGATTCTGTAAATATAGCTCTTAATTTAACTCCAGTGAAGGAAAGGTAACATCTCTCTTGAGTAAAATTACTACCTTTTAGAAGCACTATCTCTCCCTGGTTGCCACTGCTTCCCTGAACACTCATTAGCTTTCCTCTGGATAGAAAATAGTCTTGTGCAAGGCCCCCAAATGCTAAACGCCCTTAGGTTGAAGGGCGTTTGTTCTCTGCGCCTGTCTGACTCAGCAGTGATGTATGTGTGGAAGAAATCTTTCTTTGCCTGTCTTGACCGCACTCTCATTGCTCTTTCAATTGAAGGAGTGTGATTTTTCTTTTCCACTCAAGTTCTATTCAGAAAGCAAAGGAAGTGCATAATTGTTTGGTTGTCCCTTGAATCCTTCTGCTGCACATTTCTCAGGAAATCTCATTACAGAAATAGGAATATTATTCATAATCTATTTAAATAGATGTGGGTTCATCAAAAGCCATAGTAGGGGGCAGGGGGAGAATGAAAACTGCTTGCTGTAGCAAAGAGGTCCATTTTATTGAGCTGCACTGTAGAACCTATTGTCAACTGAAGGATGACCAGAGCAATAAATTCTGGGGATCCTTGGGAGAAAGTGTTTCTTATTGCTCTTGGTTTGAAAGGTTTTCATGGTGTTTCAGGGATTTTTTTTTTCTCTCTGCTTACCTTGAACTATTAAAAAAAATTTCAGGGAACATTGGGTAGGAGATGCCAGATCCTTCCACCAGGTATCCCAGCGGATGCCCGATGGGCCCATCACAGGAACTGTCAATCTGTGAAATGCCAGCCACCACATAGGGAAGGGGTCTGGCACTGTGCAACTTGTCTTCTGCAGCCTTTGCAGAAGGAAAAGAAATTGAGGGCTCCAGCTGCATCACACCCCAGACATGCTATGACCCTGAAAGATAGAAATGATGCTGGCTCAGAAAGTCACTGGCCTTCTTTTCAGAGTTTGCACCAAAATAATTAAATCCATCATCAATCTCCATCTGCTTGGGCTCTGACCTAAAAGTGAGAGTCGAATCACGATCAATGCCAGTTCCTCAATTACCCAGTGTCACAGTATAATAATAATTGTAATTACGCAGATTTTGATTTTCCACAGTGAAGAAGAAAACCATCCAAGATCCCTAACAGCTATCACTGCAGAAGCCAGGCACAATCACTCACAGGCTAGATGTAGTTTTGTCTCCAGATCCCATTGGAAGAGATTTATCTGGTTTAAAACAAAATAGAAACAAGCAAATTACTTCCACAACACAAGAGAAAGCTCACTGTTTACTAGTTGTTGTGACAGTGGGTAAATTATTCTTTGCAGTGCTTTGGTTTTCTTATTAGAAAATAAGGCTAAGAATATATCTAGATCATAGAACAGTTATCAAAATTAAGTGGGTGTGTTTAGTACAGTGCCTGGAATATAGCTGACAGTATTTAAATGCTATCTGTTACCAGGTATGTCACTTTACCCATAAAGACATGTTCATGAAGCCCATATTCCAGCTCCCTCACCACCACTGCTGAAAGCAGAGCTATATGAGCTTGATATTCCACATCTCAAAATACTGTTGTTTCCAAACAATAATAAATGTTGGAGAGATTGTGGAGGCAAAGGAATATTTATACACTGCTGTTGCGATTATAAATTAGTACAGCCACTATGGAAATCAATAGAAATTTCTCAAAAGACTAGAAATGGAAGTACCATATGATCCTGCTATCCCACACCTCAGCATTTGTCCTAAAGAATTAAAGTCATCATGCTATAGTGATACATGTGTACCCATGTTTACTGCAGCACAATCCATAATAGCCAAACCGTGGAACCAGCTTAAGTATCCATCAACAGATGAATGGAAAAAGAAAATGTGGTATATATACACAATGGAGATTTATTCAATCACAAAGAAAATGAAATCATATCATTTACAGAAAAATAGATGGAACTTGAGACTATTATGTCAAACGAAATAAGTCAAAATCAAAGATTAAGGTTCATAGGTTTTCTCTCATAAGACGAAGCTAGAGAGAAAAAAAGGAGAAGAAAGGTGGTGATGGATGAAGATCTCATGAAAATCAAAGAGATCAGTAGAATAGAGAAAAGGAAACATGGGGTGGGAAATGGGAAGAGAGAGACAGTGCTAGGGAGTGATATTGGCCAAATAATATTGTGAACATACAATAACAAATCCCACCATTCTGTACAACTATAATGCACAAATCAAGAAACATGGAAAAATAGAAAAATTAAATCTATTTCACTAAATAAACATGCAGGTTTGGGGCTTTTTTTTTTTTTTACAAAAATGTGAAGTGTGACTATTAGATGAAGCTTTTCAAAAAATGTTCTGGTATTACTTAAAAATCATTTATGTCTTGTCTTTGGTGCATGATTACGATGCAGGAAATACTCAAGAATACACGTTAAAGTTGAATAGTCCACATCCACACACATCATTTCCTCATGACAGTTTAATGAACATTTTTCTGGTCTGAAAAAAAAAATAGTTAACTCTTTAATTGTTGTTAATTTGTGTATTATAGTTGAAATGTTATACTTGAGAAAATTTACTCAAATTTTGTGAATTAAATTACTACAAAATTTAATCTTCTATATCTGAAGATTCTGTGCTGCTCCCATTGGTTTTACTCCTTATCTGGCACAGGGTCCTCAGTGACACTCATTAAATGTGTTTACCATTCCTACTGCAATGCCTTAAACAAACCACATAAGTCGGCTCTCAAAAATACTGACAATGCACAGGTGTTGAGAATTCAAGGCTTGAGGTTCACAGTGCGTGAGAAGACAGATGTGCATCCAAATGCCACTGGTGAACACATTGCTGCCCTGTTTGCCTTTTATGTATTGTAACAATGAGAATTATACCATGTGACAATTACACAATTAAAGGTTACAAAGCAATTTTGGAGAGATTATGTGGTGGCTGCATTATGCAGTGAAATATGGTAAAAGAAGGGCACACCTGGACACTCCCAGAGAGGTCACACAAATGACCTAATTGACTGTTGGTATAAGACTCTGATGCTCCCTGGAGTAACTGAGGTGAAAATAAGTTTGCTAGATTTAAATCCCAATGGTATAAATATGCTGACCACAGCTCTTCTTGAACACATTAAACTTGGAGCATAAAAGGAATCATGTTTTCAAGGTTGTGTTTTCATTGAGCCATGGTTGGTGAATTTAGAAATTAAGCAAAAAGTCTAGTCATAGCAGATCAGATTTTTTTTCCCTTCCTTGCTATATTTGTTCTTTAAAAGTTTCTGTTTCTGAGGATGTTTTTTGTGCCAGAGGCTAAATAAATGTTAGCTTAGCCCCCCTGTGCTACTGCCTATCAAAGGAGTCTCTAAATGACTTTGTGCCTCAGGCACAATGAAAATGGATTTGTGAGATTTGGGGGATCCACTGTAGCCAACTAAGGCTGTGCATAAGAGGGTCCTACTTAGGCTAACTGATCTAATTGGAGGAAAAACAAATGACAAAGAGGAAGGACGGGGAAAGTCTGTGCCCAGATGGACAGGCAGCAATAAGCTAACACTAGAAAGATAAACAAAGGGAAAACTGCTCACCCTGAACATAGTCTTCTTTGTGCTAAATCACACCACTGAAGATGGAATACAAGATGAGCCACAGGAAGCAAATCTAGCATGAGTCAGCTTTGCATAATTCCCAGGGATGCAGATGTCTGTCAACAGCACAGGTACTGAGGACCAGAGGGGCTTAGTATCACTTCAGAAAAGGTTCTTTACAGACCATCATTGTATTAGAGCATCCTAAAGCCAGATGTCATTGCATATTTACCAACAAATGCACTGATTAATTCCATAAAATCTTTGGAATTATTTGGGAAGTTGTTTCCTCTTAGTTTGAATATAAGTAATAGCATGTCATGTGGCATGAAAATTGTACACACATGTATATAAATATATATGCATATAATTTGTAGGTTACTCATATAACCTTTCAGAGGGTCATGTACCTTAACAATCACAGATGTCACACACTAACTCAAGTTACAGAAGTTTAAATAATAATTTGATTCTAGCCAATCACTACAAAGGAGGCAATTTAGTGACAAAATTATTGTTTGTCACCTCTTACCCTTCTTACCCCTTATTTTAGTTCAGGGGTTTTAATTCCCCTTCTTACCCCCTCTTTTAATTACACACCCCCTTACCTGGACATGTAAAGACAAGAGTGTTTATGTAATGGCCAGTGAAGTCTAATTGAAAAAGCTCAAGCCTGAGAAAACTGTGATAAAAGAAAATTTTATTTCTCTTTGTTGCCTTTTGCTTCTTTGTTTGCCATGATTGTTTGCCGCCACTTCACTGTTACACAGTGTTCTTTTTCAATCATCAATTTTCCCTCATCAAAATTTACTTAAAAAAATTTTTTTTCTGATAAACATCCAGATTAGGATTGAGAGAAAAAAAAAAACATCTCTACTTGGGATCCATTCTTTAAGGAATCAGCATTTTGACAGTTATGAAAACTTTAATATAGAGAACAAAGGTCTAAGGTAAGGATAAATTTTATAAAGTTCACTATTCAATAGCCAACACCTTCAATGTGGTCGAATTCATTCTATATGTTAATGGAAACAGACCACCATGGACCTTTTCCTGGTAGTATTTACAGCCTAACAACAGAGACATAAATATAAATGCATCATGGCAGCAAGATATAAAAAATGGTACAGGAGAGGTGCAGAAACATTTTGAAGAACAAGTAACTCACTCTCCCTAGGGAGATTGTCAGATGTTTGGTCTTGATGGAAATGTAGTTACTTTGCCAAGAGAGGGAGGGAAAAGGTCGATCCAGCAGAGGGAAGAGAATGTGAAAAGTTGTCAGGGCATGAAAAATATGACACGCTTGAGAACAAGCCAGGAGAAGAATGTCCCAAGACCTAACAATGACACAGTGTGGGTTACTCTGTGTGGGGCTAGGCCTGTGGAAACAAACACCGACTTCAGGCAAGCCATCATATTTCTAAAAAAATAAATAAGACTGCTGTGGACCATATTGCTCATCACCAGCTCACACAACAGCACACTGCCCCCCTGTGAAGAGTTGAGCATGGTACTAAGTCTGTCCAGGGAAAGAGTCAACTACTTTCCCGGTCAGCAGATTTCAAGAAAGAACAAATCTTAATCTAAACTGCTGTGGAGGCTTTAAAAAGGAAACACCAGTGTGAAAATGAAGCATGCAGTAGCCAAGTGCCAAAGGCAGAAATATAAACTGGCCTCCCTAGTCTAACTTCCAATATAAATGGAATCTGCCATTAACTTTGATTTTTTTCCAACATTTATTACTTACATTCTGCTAATCTTAATATGTCCCCCAAACATCGTGTTTTCACTTGTATACTCTTTGAATTTTCTGATCAGAATTGATGTGTATGGAAGATACATAGCAATTTCAATTACCAGCCCACTTACTCAGCAACCTGGGGGATGGGAAGGGACCCATGCCATGAGATGGAATATTATTCTCTGAATTTGGTGAATATTGGTTTCTGAGATCTGGATTGCTAATTATTGTTCTCCTCCTTTTCCTCTTCCTCTCCTTGACCTTTTTTTTTTTTTTCTTCATCTTCTTATTTTTTCTTCTTTAATCTAGTTTTTAAATTTAGTTTGATTTCCCTAGAAGATAACAGAGTGGTTTTAGAAGAAAATGCACTGTTCACTTGTTTAATGTGGTTTCATATTTACTTTTCAGGGGCACAGAGTACAAAGGTGTCTGTGTTATTTTTTTATGGCCAGTACCATTCATTTTCCTCTGGTCATCCTGGTTACCATCAGAGGTTCAGACTGCAACTTACTTGTGGTTAGTTATTGTTGTCCCTTAAAGCCCATTCTGCCCTTGCCTTCATGAGCTATTCCATGGTCAGCGTATTATAACATTATGGTTGGATTATGTTAGAAACATCTATTTTACTATCCTCAAAGGCAATGCCTGGATGAAAAGATGTAATCTACCAAAAAGCATGCATCCAAGGACTCTGGGGTAGCCGTTGCTGCCACACAGGATGGTGGCTGCCTCACCTCTGCCGTCAGGACAAGTAAAATATGAAAGTGCAAAATCCGTGATAATTTAGGTGTGAATGCCAAGAACATTAAGGGAGTTCAAGCCAGAGGCATTGATTTTTGAGCAATGAAAAAGTTGAGTGATTGAGAAAGTTTAAGAAGAATGAAAAACTGGAGTAGCCACTGTGGAGAACAGAAAAAAGGTAAATGATAAACATGCCGAAGTGTGGCCAGGAACCACTGAAGCATGACTTAGAGACTGTGAGCTTGCAAAGATCCTGGCCAGGAAGAGGGAATCAAGAAGTAGACAGAGCTATGTTTTTTTTTATTATTCCTTTTCATCAAAGACAGTAAATGTTAAAGATATTTGTAAGAATGTGGGTTGAATTGATGGAACATACAGTTTAAGGCAAAGAAGGATGAACATGAGTACTAAAAGGTATTGGAGAAGAGAAGGGCAAACAGGCAATGATAATAAAATATCAAAGCACCCCTTGGTGAGGACGAATTTAGTCAGGTGGTAGGACATACTGACATCTAACATATCAAAGGAAAGCTTCTCTGAGTGATGAAATGGCCTTGACATGATCATAAAAGCATGTGTCTTAATGGACTTAAATAAGGACAGTCCTTTTGGAGTAGATAGGTGGAATAACACATGTGTTAATAGGTAGCCTTTGAAGTCATCAAAATAATGTTAGATTGCTTGATGAGGAGACAAACAGCAATGACTAAATGAAAGGATGATTTGCAGATTGGGAATTTGGAAGGAAAATGAAAAAATTATTCTAAAATGCCTTTTTACTATGTGCAACATGATTAACCTTTACATAAACCAAGTATTCCACTACATATCCAGGACATCTCTAGATGCTATCAAATGTCACAGCAAGGTTTTAGCTTGTGCTGGCCAATTCTCTCAGTAGGAGTTCTTGGACAGTGATAGTGTGAAGTGGATTTAAGGAGACTAAATGTCATTTTGGAGCCATCCCACCCCTTTCACCAAAGTTCAGGCCAAAATACTCCCCTGGCTGCATTCTGCATTCAGTTTTAATCCAATAATTTAGTACTTCCATAGACCAAAGAACAAAGCTTATCTCTGATTGGAATCCTCCTACCCACTCTTTATAAAGACACACAAAATGGCTCAGTAATTAAGAGACATCATTTAGTTTTTTGGAATTTGATTTGATTTCAAGTGTTATATCAAACATGATTTCAACTGCCTCTATTGGTATTCAGAAAACAAGTGTATCAGTTTCTTTTTCCAGCATGCATTCATTCCCTCAAAGTGAACTGAATTGTAATTAGGCTAAACAATTAAAAACCTTGTATTCATTTCCTACTGTGAAGGATGCACAAAAGCTAGCGATATGACACAGTGGTCCCAATCTTGGTGACACAGGAGGAAGTCAGTGTTTACATAGCTAGATGAAAGAGACAGAAAATGAGTGTCTTGTGACTCAGGTAGGGGTAAATTGAGAATTTAGGCATGATCCTAAGTCCTGGCTGGTAAGACAGTGGAGGTCAGCCTCTCCCATAAAGGGAAGGCACAGAACAGCATTCTCTTCAGAAATTCTTGCCATTCTCATTCACAAGAAGGTGGCAAAAGAACCACTGTGACATCTGGGAGTGGGATGACACTAGGCCAGGGAGCAGTTGCCCACCAAGCAGAGCACTTGAGAAATGTTGGCATTAGCACTTTAGCATCTGACGTGGAGCCCAGTGAAGGTGCCAGATGTTGTTTGCTTGATAATCACTCTTAGCATTTCTGCCATTAGTTTCCTGTACTGTACAACTGCCCAGGCCACAAATATTCAGTCATGAGAGTGACACCCACTACTGAGAGGTCTGCAAGAAGAAAAAGGAGGGTAGCCCAGCAATCATTTCGTTGTTACAATTTTGAATCATTTTTTCGTTGAATATGCCAAAGCCATCTCCTAAGTTTTAACTAGTGCAATATTTTATTTATTTAACTAATAAGCTATCTCATGGGACAGCAGTTAAGTACAAAGATTCATTCTAATAATAATACTTACTGTCTCCATACCATTTTGAATCCCACAGCCACTTTGATTTATGAATAAATTTAATCTAATAAGCATCCCTCTGCATGTGAGACATGCAGTGATCCTGATTTAAGAAGAAGTAGAAAGTAGGGAAAAGAGGGATGACAAGGCCACTCTCTAAGGCCTCCTGAGTTGATGTTCTGCCAAAAATGTAGCAGTAATACTAGGACAGAGTTCACCCCCTTCCTAACTTGAAAAGCTGTGAGGTTAACTAACACACCATGCCAAACTCTGAGATTAGGTTTTCTTTTCCATTTATTATTATAAGCAAATGAAATGATGAATAGTTTTCTAATTAAAAAGAGGAATGCAAACCCAGCAAACCACATACACATCATAAAACATGGTGCAAGAATAGAATATGGGATCAGGTAAAATCCTTTGAGCACTTGGACTCTGACAAGCTCCATCATGAAAGCAATCATTCTGGGAACTCTCAGTGTCTGGGGGTCAGTGTTAGCTCCTATGGAGAGAACTGGCTTCACCCTCCTCATTAGCCAATACAGTTTGGAAAGCTCCTACTGAGTGTTTAGCAGTTAAGTTCAATTTCAAGGAAAATACACCATAAATCTAAAATCTAAAATGTGACTCTAAGAACTCAAAGACTAGTTGTAGAAAAACAGATTGTCCTGATGAAAAAGGAGATAGTAAAGTGGCATTTGATGGGAAGACCCACAAATGCTTGAATCCTGTCCTCAGATTGGGATTATCTATTCCTGTTTAACAAAGCATTCTAAAATTCAGGGGAGGAAAATGGTTCCCACACATGGTGTTAGGGTAGATGGCTTGCCTGTGCTCCATAATGTCAGAGCATCAACACTTAATGCTGGGATGAGTGAAATTGCTGAGGCAGGGAAGGTGGAGGTTTCTTCCACACACTTCACACAGGTGTAGTGAGCACTACCACAGACCATCCCTGTGTCTATACACAAGACTGATCCCATATTACACCAGATTAGATTAGAAGCATCCCACATCATACGCTTCAAGAAAGTAATATTTCAGGTTATTTCCCATAAAGAAGAACAAACACATTTGAATCACCTGAGAAGACAGAAGACAATTGTATCAGCAAACATTGGGAAAGGATTGATTTAGTTAATTCATATTTTTATGAAATCTTGGGGAGGAAGGAGGAAGAAATATCATTAAGTGGTATATCATTAAGTGATATCTACTAAGTGGTAGATATCAAGGCACCATCATCCATAGTCGCAGCTCCTATAGCACTGAAGTGGGAGGTTCTTGGAAGGATCTCTGAAAAATACAAGCAAAATGCAATATTTGCCATCTTCCAACACCCACACACTGAAAATGATAACTTCTCTTTAGCTACCCAAAATGTCTCTCATTGACAGGTTTTGACAAGAAACCCTGCTGAGAACCAATGCTTGACAATGCAGTTCTTAAACCTCTTCCTTGAAATACAGAAGTGAATGTGATTGCGGAATGGGTGGAGTCAATGCTGAGTGAACAACAAACAATCCAACACAGTGATGGGTACTTGTATATTTCATTGAATCTAAGGAACCATCAGGTCTAAGACAAATTGATTTATAAGATATTAAATGCATGAAAAAATGGTGTCTACATGGTGCACTTCAATTTCAGAGATATCAAAATGTGAAAAAAATATGTATGGTAAAATTTAGGAATGTGTATGGTACATTTAGAAATGTGTATCAACAGACAACATTGATTAGATGATCAATTAAAACCTCCTTCTCCTTTGTTCATGAAAAGCCCTGGGTTTATTTGAGTGTTAAAGTATTCAGACGAAGTTAAACCAGGATTTATTTAATTCAGTCTTAGTGACTGCGTTCCATATTGCCAGTGATTAATATGGAAGTGGGCTTTTGTTCTGTGTTCTTTCATCTGAGGGTCAGTCAGGCATAGCCACAAGAGGAAACCCAGAATAGACACAAGAAAACAAAGCTGATTACACTCACAGGTCGGGAGAAGACCTGCATTCAGCATTACTGCTGACCATTCCCGCTTCTAGACACAATGCCTGGAATTGTGTGTGCCACTCAGGGTCACAGGGGAAGCACTGAGTTGTAATATGTCTGGCAGAAAAACAGAAGGGAAAAGAGAACTTAGGACAAGCTCTTTATTGGGGTAGTTGAAGGATAGGCAAGAGAGAACTCAGGACTGACTAGTGTTTTAGTCAGGTTTTTCACTGCTGTGACTAAAGGACCCAACCAGAACAACTGTAGGGGAGGAAAAGTTGATTTAAGGGCTTAGGGTTTCAGAGGTTTTAGTCCAGAAAAGGTCTTAGTCCATTGCTCAGGGCTCAAGGTGAGGCAGAATAGCATGGCTGGAGAGTGTAGAGGAGGGAAACAGCTAACATCACCGTGATCAGGAAGCAGAGAGAGAGACCCCACTCTCCAGATACAATTATATACCCCAAAGCCATGCCCCCATTCCCATCTCCTTCAGTCACACCCTACCACCTCAGTTAATCCCATTAAGGATTAATTTACTGATTAGGCTAAGGTTATAACCCAATCATTTCTCCTCCAAGCCTTCCTGCATTGCCTCACATGTGAGCTTTCAGGGGACATCACATCTATACCATAACAGCTAGTTAGAATCATTTCCATAGATTCTAAGCTACCAGAGTGGTCTAGTTGCCTGGTACCTGCCCTCTATCATGACAATTAAGGTAGAAGAATGATACCTCCTGAGATGTACTTTTGGTGTATACAGGCACTATAGAGGAGGTCTGGTTCTGGTTTTGTTAGTGTGTAGTATCAAAAGCACTTCCCAGCTGAGCCATTTGCTATTTATAAGAGAACCAGTCCTCTGCCTACCAAGCAGAAAGGTTTTTAAAATGTCAAAATAGCAGATCATAGTAAAAATTTATAGATAGATGTATAGATAAATAGAAGATAGATGATGATGAAGAAGAAAATAAATAGACAGACAATACAGCATTTAACAAACTTGGTTCTATTCAGAGAGATGCAGAAGGACAGGGGAGAAAATAGTTTTCTTGCTGACCAAAAATAAATAAGGAAATAAGGAACAGCAAGATGAGAAATCCTCAACTTTGCTCCAAGTTCCTTTTCTTGCTGCTTAGAGTTCTGTAGTCCGACAGTAGGATTCTTGGAGGTGATCATTTCAAACCCCAAAGGAGAGACAGCATCCACATACTGGAGATGAAGTGCAAAGGGACTATGAGAATCTGGGTCCTGGTGACATTGTCAAACTCGTGTACCAACCCTCTAATCTTCTCTCTTCATATTTATTGTTATGAAAAAATGAATCCACTCTTACTTTTACCTAAGTATCTTGTTATTCATAGCAGAATATATCCCAAGTGAAATATGTATGAATGTTGAAAGATTTCTGTGATAGTATGAAGTAAAAGTTTGAATGGCTTCAGATTGAGAGTTGTATGTGCAAAGCAAAGCAACCTTCTCTGACTTTAGGACACTTAGTTCCACCATTTGGGTGATGGGCATTTTACTTCAAATTGCCATCAACATATTTAGTCATAGCCATATAACCAGGATAAATCCAAGATCCAGTTTACAATGTCTGTCAAGTTGGGTAAATGCATCTCATTCTTTTCTTGAATGTTGCTGAACCTACAAAGCAATAGGAAAATAAAAACTGGTTTTATTGTCCAGTACACATGATATAACATGTGAAAACACTTGTACAAATGGATGAATTGTCCTAATGAATATTTGTATTTTCTCAAAATGCATATTGAACTCCTAACTGCGAAAGTGATATTATAGGAGATGGGGGTCTTTGTGAGGGAGAGGTAGGTCATGAGGTTGAGCTCTCATGAATGGGATCAGTGCCCTTGTAAAAAGCACCCCGGGGAGAACTCTTTTGCCCTCTTTTCACAATTTGAGGATATAAGGAAATAGCATTTTGTAACTCAGAATAGGCCTTCACCAGAACAGACTAAGCTGGCACCCTGTTCTCAGACTTACACAACTCCAGGAAATAAATTTTTGTTTTTCACAAGACACTTTGTCTTTGTTACCTTGTTATAGCAGCCTGAATAGTCCAAAACACATTGGATTTTCATTTTGCCAGTCTAGCCACCCACAAAAAGACAAATTTCTCATATTTCTTGGTCTTTTTCCATCTCAAATCCAAATTGTTATGGAAAAGCCAGTATGTGGCCAGGCCTCCTCTGTTAACAGTGCGACTGGAAGGGGTAGCAGGTCACAGGGAAATGTCTGAAAATGTGAATGGGGACAAGTGAGTGGACAACCAGTAAGAGTCTCCATACATGGAGCTACCAGGGTTAGGCCAAAGGTCACATGGAAAGGCAGCACCATATCTGTTCATCACAGGTAAGAGGAAGGAACAAAGGTGAGCAAGATTGGCTCCTCATGCTGTGAAATGGTAGGGTAAGCTCCATACAGTGGCATCAAATGTTCCAGTACAAGAAGAATGAGGAGACTTGGAGGGCTTTCTAGAATACCTGAGGCAAAATGAGAGACTGTTCTACCTTCTAACAGTTTTTTTTTAAATATTTATTTATTTACTTTAGTTGTACACAATGCAATGCATTTATGTTTACGTGGCGCTGAGGATCGAACCCGGGCCGCACACGTGCAAGGAGAGCGCTCTGCCGCTGAGCCACAATCCCAGCCCCACCTTCTAACAGTTTTTAGCATCTGGAACACATCTACTCAGAGCCGGGCAGTTCAATGGTGGTAATATGTTGTGATTTAAGATCCCTGGCTGTCCTGTGACAAATTGCCCTTCTGCCCTCTGGCAGATTTTGTATTTCTCCAGTTTAAATCTTTATTTCCAGATTTAAATTCACTGTAGAGAGCAAGTACTTTATACCAGTAGAAAAGCATGCAATAGTCTGAGCACCGTGGTGCACGTTTGTAATCCCAGCAGCTCAGGAAGCTGAGGCAGGAGGATTGTAAGTTCAAAGCCAGCCTCAGCATCTTGGTGAGGCTCGAAGCAACTTAGTGAGACCCTATCTCTAAATAAAATATTTTTTTTAAAAGGCTGGAGCTTGGGGATGTGACTCAGTGTTTAAGCATCCCTGGATTCAGTCCCCAGTACGGAAGGAAGGAAGGAAGGAAGGAAGGAAGGAAGGAAGGAAAAAAGAGAAAGAAAAGAAAAGCACACAAAAGCTGTGTAACTAATTTTTTTTTTTTAAATTTATTTATTTGCTTTAGTTGTACACAATGCCTTTATTTTTATGTGGTGCTGAGGATCGAACCCAGGCCATGCACGTGCTAGGTGCACGCTCTGCCGCTTAGCCACAACCCCAGCCACTGTGTAACTAACTTAAAACTTAAAATGTCTGAGCCTCATGTCTTGATTCAGGAGGGAAAGGTAAGTTGAGGCCCAGGAACCCAGGTGACTCTGATTCAAGTGGTCCAAGGACCAGGACCACTGTGAAGAAACACAGCTTTTTATTTAGTGTGAATGCAAATTACAAGGGCAAATGTGCTTAAGAAAGAATTTTCTCCAAAGTTGTAGAGTTCTGGAAGTGAGACACAAAGGGTAGCAGTGGTAGTGGGGAAATAATATATAAAGAGGTTGAGTTGCCAAGTGAAGTTCATATGGCTAATTCCAGCACACAGATTTTCTTATTTTTCTCTTTAAATACTTATTTTTAGTTGTAGTTGGACACAATACCTTTGTTTTTTGTTTGTTTGTTTTTAATTTATCTTTATGTGGTACTGAGGATCAAACCCAGGGCCCTGCATATGCAAGGTGAGCGCTCTACCACTGAGCCCCAGCCCCAGCCCTAGCAGCACATGGATTTTCTAAGGAGAATTAGGGAGAGCAGGATATAGCTTCCAGAGAATTTTTTTTTATTATTATTACAAGTATATTTGAAAGCTGGGAGTTAAATGGAGGCTTCTGCTTATTTTTTATCCAATAATTGACATTCTCAGTCACCTCTGCTATGAATTAAGAGAGTGGCAGGAACTCCATTATGGTCCTCTGTCCTGTGTCCATCCCTGAGGAAGGCTTTCAGGTAAAAACTAAAGCACAAACACTCAAAGAGGAGACAGGGACCAGCTGGGATTTATTTCAGTGTGTCAGCTTGACACAAACATGGGTGAAGGCCAGATATGGATTGGTGACTCACCCACATTTAGATGCAGCCTGTGTAAAATGTTTTCATTTCCGCATCATGGAAGCAAATCTGAAAGCTTTCACTCAAACCGTGGAATTTAATTTCTTGCAACAAAAAGTGACCTACCTCCTAGAACAGTTTAAAAAGTTTGACTCCTGCTTAGTTTTCAAATCTGGTTTGACTACCTTTTATTTATTTCGAGCATGGGGAAAAAAAAATGATGATATTTTGCCTCTAGGTAATTCTCTATCCCTGCATGCATTGTTTTTAAATGAGAATGAATTAAAGTTTGGTTAATCTTTAGTATCACATAATCCTTTCAAAACAGACTGTAGATAGTATGTATTCTTTTGAAAGGCACTGATATTGCAGCTTGAATGTCTGCCCTTTAGGGGGTCAAGAGAGATCAGGAATGTTAGTGGGCACCTATTACTATCCACTCCTGGAATATTCATTTTGCAGAGGAGTCTTAGCATTTCTTTGCAAGCTTTTGGAAAAGACAAAAATTAAGATTAAAGATTTGCACATGACCTCCAGATATTTCTGTCCAATATTGATTTTTAGTGTTCATGATCGAATCAGGCAATAGAGAGATTCTCTCTGAGCACACATGTAGACGTCCCTCTGTATCTTACCATATATATCAAAGTGGTCATCAAGAAGCACAGACGTGAGGATCCAGGGACTCCGGACCATCATCACAGCATCTCAATGTGTTTCAGTCAGCTTTTTCACTGCTGTGACTAAAGGACTCGACCAGAACAATTGTAGAGGAGAAAAGGTTTATTTGAGGGCTCTCGGTTTCAGAGCTCTTAGTCCTAGAAGTCTGGCTCCATTCCTCTGGGCTCAAGGTGAAGTAGAACATCGTGAGTGAGAGAAGAGTACAGCAGAGGGAAGCAGCTCACATCATGATCAGGAAAGAGAGAGAGAGAGAGAGAGACTCTACTCTCCAGTTACAAAATATATATCCCACAGCCATGCCCCCAATTAATCACTTCCTCTAGCCACACCTTACCACTTTAGGTACAACTGAAGTTAATCCCTCTCATGGGATTAATTCACTGATAGGTTAAGACTCTTACAACCCAATCATTTCTCCTCTGAACCTTCTTGCATTGTCTCACACATTAGCTTTTGGAGGACACCTCACATCCAAATCATAACAGGATGACAGGAGATATAAATTTTTGTGACAGAGAATGAACAATTATTTATTGAACAATTACTATGTGCCAGGCTTGAGATATATCAGGGAGACCAATACTTACCCTATGACTTTTAGTAATTCATAATCCCTTTTAAATCCTCAGCTTTCCCATTAGGAAAAATTGAGAGAACTAAGGTTGATTTTGCCTCAGACACAGCCTGGCACTAAGATTCAATAGACTTACAGGGCTTATGATCCTTGTGAACTGGCAGCAAGGGCATGTTAGTGGGTACTGGTTGTAAGAAGGGCATTTGTCTAATGAAGGACTTGACAGGATAAGAATAATCCTTATATCAGGATTTTCAGCATTTTCATTATGCTTTGTAATTACAGATGATTTACCATCATCTTTTTAATCTGGCTAATTAAAAAGGACACTCAGCCAACTCCAGTGGCAAATGCTTTTTCATTTTGCTGCATTGTTTTCAGTCAATAAAAAAAATTGAAGAAATTACTGTCATGAAAATAAAACAAGTTTTCCTGGAAGACAGAGAAGGGATTATTTTGCAGGTGAGCAGGCAAACACTAAAGTTCCAAAATGAGGTAGCAAGAGTGAGCTGTCCATGGGAAAAGAAAAAAATGCTTTAATTTCTTGAGGAGATCCATGTGTGGCAAGGTTAATCCTGACGTGCCAATCAATAATCTGAGAACAGCTTCCCCAAATTTATAAAAAACCATCAAGAAAGGCTTTAGGACTTTAATGGCAACTTTAAAAGAAAAAGAAAGAGTCCTATTGTGTTTCCAGCAGTCTTTGATGTTAAAGGAAAAAAAACATTCTCAAGAATCTCACTTATTGAAAAAAAAAAAAAAGAAGAAGAATCTCTCTTATTCAATATAGGAAAAAATTACATTTAAAAATTATTGTCAAGTTTACTTCTAGGTTGTTTAAATATAAGTACATGTAATAGATGGATGCATAGATGGTAGGTGGAGGGAACTACAGTTTGAATATAGGTAGTATTCCCCAAACATCTTGGTCCCCAAGATGACATTATGGGGAGATGCTGTGAACCTTTAGGAAGTGGAAGTCAATGTGAGGTCCTTATGTCATTTAGGGGTGTGCTTTTGAAGGGGACTGTGAAACCTTGTCTCTTCCTGCTCTCTCCTGTTTCACAACTCGTGATGTAAGCAGTTTGCTCTACCATGCACTCTGCCGTGGTGCACTGCCCCTGCCAGAGGCCCAAAGCAGCAAGTAGCTCACTCAATATTAAACTGGACCCTCCAGATTTTAAGCCAAAGTAATCTTTTTCTATTTAGAAGGTAATAGTCTCAGGTACTTTTGCTATAGTGTTGAAAATATGACTAACACAAAGAGATAGATATAACATAGACATAAATTTAGGTAAAATCCCAGAAAGATCTATTTATCTATAAAAGTGAAGTTGAAAAACATCACTTTGGGTCCCTGTCCATAGTATAAAACTATTTCCCAAATGGTCATTTTATTTCCCCTAAAGTTTAAAGCATGTTTGTTTCTAGAATTAGTATAAATGAAATCAGATTCATAAAAAAAGGAGGGAGTAAAATAAACTTCTATAAAAGAGTTCTCTGTAAATGCCTGAGTTCTGGAGTGTTCAGAAATAATTGTTTCTACCTTCTCCACTTTCCTTAGTTCTCAGTTCTCCAATTCTACTCCCTCTCCTATCCTCCTACCAAGTCAGTTTACCTTTCTTCATTCCTCACAGCATGGATAGAAGTCACAGATGGGAACTGCTTCCAATTCCAGCTATCACATCTACAAGACTTCCCCCATCCTCTTCTCCCTTCCTCCCTGTGCATGAGAAGTTTCCCTCCCTCCACCCTTCCCATCAAAGGCCAGGAGAGTACTTCTCAGGTCCTATCACCCTTCCAGGGACCTCATTCGACTATTATTTCTTCTATTGTGATGCCACCTGCTTCACTCTTCTTGCTAAGGATTACTTTAGATATTCTGGGTCTCTTATTTTTCCAGATGAATTTCATGACTGCTTTTTCTATTTCTATAAGGAATGTCATTGGGATTTTGATTGGAATTGCATTGAAACTGTATAATGCTTTTGGTAGTATAGTCATTTTGACAATATTGATTCTGCCTATCCAAGAACAAGGTAGATCTTTACATCTTCTAAGGTCTTCCTTAATTTCTTTCTTTAGTGTTCTGTAGTTTTCATTATAGAGGTCTTTCACATCTTTCGTTAAGTTGATTCCCAAGTATTTTATTTTTCTTGATGCTATTGTAAATGGGGTAGTTTTCATCATTTCCCTTTCAGAGGATTTGTCACTGATGTACACAAATGCCTTTGACTTATGGGTGTTGATTTTGTATCCTGCTACTTTGCCGAATTCATTTACTAGTTCTAAAAGTTTTCTGGTGGAGTTTTTTGGGTCTTCTAGGTATAGAATCATATCATCTTCTATTTCCTATGAATCTCTTGGATCCTTCCAATTTGATATCAAATATGTTCTGCATTCCCCATGGTAAATATTTTTCTTCTCCCTATAATTGCCTTAAGTTATCTCCCCAATATCTTGGCTCCATTTTAGTGTGAAGCATCTTTCAGTGAATATCTATGTTTGCTGTATTGCCCTCCTAAGAACCACATACCCCTTCGTCTACTTTGATTCTGGCAAACTGCTCTTACTAGAACAAAAAATAATGTCCATGTTACTAAAAGAAATGGCCTTGTTTGTCTCCATCTAATGCTGTCCCATTCCTAAGAAATCTACTCAGTTGGCCACAGCATTCTTGAGATATTTGTTCTCTTTGCACCCAGGGTCACACTCTCTAATTTTCTCTTACATTTTGCCATAACTGTATTCAAGCACAGGCTGTTTTTATCTGGTCCTGTTCCCACTCCACACTTGTTCTACACTATCTCATAGTTTAGTTTATTTCTTTTACTCGCCACAAGCCATTTATGCACCTCATCTCTGATGCTCAAACTTCATAATCCATGTACACTTCACATCCTACTCAAATGTCTCTATAGCTTCTCAAACTAATTTATGTCCCAATCCAAACTTATTACTTCCTCTTTTCAAATTCTTTCTCAATGTTAATAGCCTCACATTAGCAACTGATGTTATTATTTCTTTGTTCACGTCAGAACCACATGGAGAGATTCTTGATATGCCCCCTTCGAATCCCAAATCCAATCATCTCTCACCAAGTAACAGCATTGATTCTACATCCAAAGTATATCTTAAATCCATCAACTTCTCTCTATCTCTATCTCCACCACCCTAGAATATCATTTCTTTTTCTGATCTGTCAACTCAGCCCCTACAGACTGGTCTCATTCCTCTCCACCTGATCCATTCTTCACACAAACTGTTCTATTCATGTTTTTAGAACATAAACATCACAACAAAATGCTTCTGCTTTAAGTATCTGAGAGGCTTCTTTTGTTCTTACAGTCTGAAATCTTTGCCTGAGACCTAGACTCTGGGAGATCTGGTTCTTGCTTGCTTCTGCAGTCTCATGGATTCCCAACTTCTCTCCCTCCATTTATTGCAGCCTTTAACTAATAAAGATTATTATTTATTTTTAGTTCCTTCCTGCCACAAACTCCTTATGCCTAGAATGCACCCCTCACCTGCTCACCAGTCTGCCTCCTACTATCAGGCTGACTCAGCCTGACCTTCCTCAAGTTTGCTCCACAATTATGTCTTCTGAGAATATCGCATACTTGCTACAACTTAATTGAAGCAGTAGGATGTTGCCAGGGACATAGAAGATACTCAAACTATTTGTTGAATAAATGATATTGGAGACAGGAAATTTATGATTTTCTGAATGAAAATTTAAAGAATGTCAACATTAAATAAGAAGGGCTTGGCCTTAAAATTGAGGTTTTATCAACATTAACTCCAAAAGTGATTTCATCAGTTGGTGCCCTCCATGTAGATTACTATAAAATCTGTCTCTGACTTAAACTAGAACATTACAGAAACAATGTGGATAAGCCAGTTCAATTGCTTCTAACTACATATAAATGTCTTCACCATGAAACATTCTTAGAGAAAGGCTGGAAACCTGGAGAGAAATAGCCCAAGGAAGCTGAGCACTGACAGCCAAGGTCCTGGAGTCTCACTGTTTGTGATCGTGACCTCCCCCCCCCCCCATCATCCTAGGTTAATAAGAGAGAGATATGCAACCTCACTCTACTGCTGAAGAATACATTTGAAAAAGAAATTGATTATGTCTTTTTATCAGAGGGCAGGTACTAGAGATTGAACCCAGAGGTGCTTTACCACTGAGTTACATCCCCAGCCCTTTCTATTTGTTTATTGTGAGACACAGTCATGCTAAATTGATTGTCTGGGCTGTCTTCAAACTTACAATCTTCCCTCTCATTCACTCCAGTCTCTGGGATTACAGGAGTGTGCTACTGTGCCCAGCCCTGTATTGTTTTATTCATGAGGGCTTGAGTATGTGTTTATGTAGGGAGGGAAGGGTGGTGATCTCTTATTTGAGTAATATTTGCACAGTCCTTGAATAGTCTGATTGTTTATGAGCTGTCATATTTTAGATATGGTGTGTTCCCAGAAGCTCCTGGGTGAGACAATGCAAGAAAGGCTATGAGAGCCTTCAACTAATCAGTACATTAATTTCTGATAAGGATTAACTGGGTGGTAACTGTAGGCAGGCAGGGTGTGGCTGGAGGAGGTGGGTCACTTGGATGTTTATATTTGTCCCTGGTAAGTAAAGTTCTCTCTGGGTTTCTTGATCATCAAGTCCTGAGATGATTTCCTCCTCTATGATCTTCTACCATGATGTTTGGTCTCACCTGGGGCCCAAAACAATGGCATCGGTCATCCATGGATTGAGACCTCTAGGACTGTAAGCACCAAATAAACTTTTCCTTCAGTAAAATTGTTCTTGTCAAGTCTTTTGGTCACAGCAGCAAAAGAGCTGACTAAAACATGAGCCATACAAATGGAGTAGTTTTTTATAGTGCCCTCTTTGTGATATATACTAGAAAGTAAAAATTCAAATTATTTATCCACTCCTAGTACATGTATAAATTTTCAGCTGGTATTCTGATACCCACATCACTCTAGTTTCATCCTTCTTCCTGTCCTATTTCATATTTGGCTTACTTCTCTGGCTTATCTTAAGTTTACACATTTTTTTTCCTCTATACAATATATGCATTGTTCTTTAAAATCAGTATCAAAAGTTATTTTCAAAAACTAAGCAGGTGTGACTAAAGCATAAGATTGTAAAAGATCAAGCATATAGATTGTATATTTTGCAGATAAGCCAGAGATAAAAGAATGTGCAAATTAAAAATGAAGTCTCAGGAAGCAAAAGAGAATAAAGTAGATAGTAGGCTTTTTTGTTGTAACAGTCAAGAAATAAACAAGTGATATCAGAGAGCAAACAGACCGTAGACCTAATTTTTTAAAAGTACAAAATATAAACAGAATCATCTTTCAAATTGGCAATGGTGCTTTCCAATTCTAAGATCCAGTGCCTATAAACCAAAGAAACAGCATTGTCATGTGTTAGTCACAGGACAGTGAGGTAGTACAAAAACCAATGCAATTTATAAGGCAACTATTTATAAGGCATATCAATAAACTTAAAAAAAAATCCCTCAAACATATCACACCTATTTATCCAGAAATCTCCTTTCTAAGAATTTATGCTAAAGAGACACACATGAGAGTTTACAAAGATTTAGCTTCAATGAATAATTCTTTATGATATTAAAACATCCTATGTTTTATGATACACAAACATCTTAAATACCTCAGGAATAATAAGGTATTATATCAAAACACTATGGAATCCTATATAACTATTAAAATTGCTATTATAAAATAATTTAATGCCACTTAAAGAAAATTATTTTACATTAAGTGAAAGTCAAGTTACAAAATAATAGGTAGATACTAGACCATACATTTTAGATACATTTATTTATTATACATGCCTCAAAATAAATGTTAGAAAGTATCTTTGGATAATGGCATAACATGAGATTTTTATTTTCCACTTTCTGTATCAATATCAAGATAATTTTTTTAAGTTGAAGAAGTTGTAGGGAAAAAAATCCTGAAATAGAATGTGTTCAAGGATAACACATCCAACGTCTCTTTTCATGAAATACCCAGGTGCTATTTTAGTACCTACCTAGGAGCATAAATTCTAGGGTTAGATTGTTCCATTTAAGATCATTGTCTACCTTTCATTTACTATTAGAACTTCTGTTGACCAAAGTCAATCTCAACTGAATTGATAACAAATTAAAGTGAGCATGAGTTAAAAGAAACAGTGCAGAGGTCTAGACACCAACTGAGGCCAGCCTGGTCAGTGTCTCCCACTCTTAATGGAGGTATATCCAGACCTCTGAGCCCCATCTGGGCCAGACCTGAGAGTAATTCAAGATATTCTTGACCCTCAGAATGGGATCAGAAGCACCAGCTCTCAGCCTTAGGATAAATCTAGATTTCTGACAGGTCTGTCCACTTGGGTCTTCCCATTAAGAAGCCAAGAAATTGGAATCATATTTGGGAAGAAAATCAGGCCTAAGTCCCAGGAACCCACTCCTCATCTCTCACCCACCTGTGGCTCTGCAGCCTGAGCCAATCCAACACTGAAAGCAGTGAGTGTTCACTGCCAGTGAATATGACCTTGGGCACCCCGTGATGCAAAGGAGCTGGTGTTTCATTGAACTGCTCATTAATGTACATCACTGCTATCTCATCCTCAAGGACTGCCCTTTGCTCCCTGGCATGCTCATGAAGTCCTGTGCACCTTAACAATCCAGCACAGTACTTCCCCAGTCTTCTGAGCCTGTCCATCCATTAAAGATAGCACACTACTTTCAACCTTGTGCTATCCTTGCAAATGGGACAACATGAACTTCTCAAAATGCCACATGGTGTGTATTAGCCAAAAGCCTATCAACAGACAGAAGCAACTTAGTAATTAATGAAGATATTTTAGTGAAATAACTACAGGATGCAACTTCCATGTCTAAGCTTGGCAGAACAAAAGAAAGAGGTTGGAATTATTAACACCTAGAAATTTGAAGATAAGGTTGTCTGGGCCTGAGACCCAGATCTCTAAAAAGGTAGTGCTCCTAGTTGGAATATGTTTCTCAGAGATGGGTACAGGAAGAGGCTGATTTTTCAAATTGATGGAGAAATTGCAAACTGAAATGAACTGCTTCCAGGGCGAAGAGGTATTGCCAAGTTACCCCCAAAGGAACAGGAAGCAGGAAGGCACAAGTCCTGTCTTCTTTACGCATTACAGTCTCTCCATGGCCCCTTATCTGCAGAGTCTAGGAGGAAACAGCTGGCAAGTCAGACATATGGCTGCCGCAGCACCACCAAACAGAATATAAAAGACAGGGTTGGGAGCTGAAAGAAAAAACCTTGATGAGCTGCCCAAAGTCTGAGTAGCCCTGGAATTCCTCTAGACTTCTTGTCCATAAAGAGATTGCCAGCAAAGGTGCCTAGAGAAGCTGAAACCAAGAGCTCTAATAAAGCTTTCCTACTTAAGGAGATTGCTCTGTGGCCTCTTGACTCCCACCTATTTCTAAATTGTCTTTCAGGAATGCATCCCTTATTCTCTGGAATGAGCAAGGAAGATTCCTGAATTCTCAAAGCACTTACCATATAGCTACATCTGAAAATCAACCAATGAAACCATCAAACTTCCATATCAATCTCTATTTCAGAAATCAAGGAGGGACTTTGTTAAGCCTGAGTTAAGTCATGACATCCTGAGCCAATATTAATTTATAATGACAGGATATCAGGAGAGTGAACCTAAATGTTTAAGGGTTAGGTATGTTTAACCCGATTTAAACATGACATAATGTATACATGTATCAAAATATCTCATGGTACCCATAAATATGTACATATTTATGTTTTGATGAATCAGTCCAAATAGTAAATTTAAATGAAACAGAATATCAATCTATAGGTGCACCCATCGGGAAGCTCTCTCTATCATAGTTAAGGCTTCAGGTGTTATTCCACAGCCTTTAAGTGTTTAGGACCTGTCTCTACCCATCTCCAAAAAAAATCATTTTCTTAGGCAAAGTGTCTCTGTGGTATTGCTTCACCGTTTTCACTAGGAAAAGGACCTAGATACAGACACATTCACACTCTATGACAAATTTTGACAGAAGATACAAAGTTTCAAAACCTGACATGAAAAAGATTGCCCCAAATTCTCATTCTCTGGTGAGTCATTTTTCTGGGACGACACTGAGAAAACTTCAGTTTCCTTTCTACTGCAGCAAACAAATGCATTGGCCTTTGGTAATAACAAAGCTAAAGCCTATCAAACAGCTGTAGCACCTTTACACCTATGGAGGCAGATGTTTACTATGGTCATTGCATAGCTCTGTGCTGGCACCAGACAAGTGAACACACCAACTACAATTTCTGGGGACCATGGCATCCAGTGAGACATACATGCTGTTCTACCTTCAGATGCAGAAACCACCACATGCCTGTGACCCTTCCATTAAGTTCACTCCAGTAAAACTCTTAAAGTTACATGAGGCTGCAAGCTTCCAAAATTGGTGTCTATGTTTGTGCCTTTTCCTAGGGATGGGAAAGAGGGGGGTATGTGTTTTAAATCCACTCTTTCACTTGGACAACATTTTGTTTTTCATTAATATCCTACTTCTGTAAAACAATGAGCTATAACAACATTTCCCTGACTTTGTAAATGTGAACTTTGCCTACATGCATTTTAAATAGACAATATTATAAAAAGCAAGACAATTGACTATAGTGACTGTTAGAAGTTGTTAGATTTATTTGAGTAAGAAAGACTATTTGCTCTAACTTTTCTGCTACCTTTTTGCATTGCATTTTGGAATGAAAAATATGTTACATTTCTAAATGCAATAATATCATAGATAATCCAATAGGAAAATGTCCAATTACTGATTTTTCTAGTTTTATCAACAAAGTCTGTTTATTAAAGCCTTAGTTTTTAGACTTGAGTGCATTGAATTATTCTGTTTTTTTAAATGATGGATTAGAGCTCTTAACTTATTATTCCCTAAACTCCATAACAGAGCAGTTTAAAAAATATTTGCATAGAAAGAAATTACTTTCCTATCATGCTCTGGAGCAAAATAGTTTCTTTCACTACAAACATCATGTTCATGTGGATGGTGCCTCCAAAATTGGTACCATTAGAGACCCTCTCATAACCACAAAACATACACTCACACACTTGAACATATGCATACACAGGGACAAGTTCTCTTTTACTCCTATAAGCCTCTAAGCAGATGAAATGTGAGCAGAGGGACATGGAGCATGAATGGAACAGGAAATGGAGGAAAAGACATAGCACCATGATTGCCTAAAATGTGAGGGGAATATTGATGAAATGTCCAGGGTCCTGACTGGTATAGGCTCAGGATCTTTGAGGCAGTGAAGAGTTGGGCATGAAAACTTTATAGGACTTTTAATATTTATATAATCAATTCTATCAATCTTCTGCAACTTCTCAGGTGTTTATTTCTTGACTCAAGTCAGAGAATATCATATGCTGAACCTTTAAAGGTGTTTCCTTATTGCTGTTCTGTCTACCTTATAATTAGTGACAATTCCTCCCAGATTCTGGCATCAGGCTGTCGGTCTTTGTTCCTCTGTTGCTATGAGTTTTTGCCTTTTTCTGTGACTTCGGGCATATTTTAATGAGGATTTCAGTACATCTACATCGATGGCGCCTATCATATTCTATTTTAGATTAGCAATTTAATGGAAAACAATCTCAATCAAAAGAGAATTAATCCCTTTTTAAATCTATGTAAAATATAATTATAAATAGCAAAATAAGAAATAAGAAAGAAAAAATAAAACAGATGTTACTAAAGGGATTTTAATAAGTGAAAAGATAAATATAAACTATTCTCTATGATAAAAAAACTTTATATTTTTAAAATTTCCTTTTTCTCCAGTATTCATAAACTGTTTCCTATAAAATATTTATGAGGATTATTTTTTGAAACTTGACACAAGGAGTCTAAAATCATCTGGACACATTATTGAAAAGAAAATTTTTTAGAAAAGAAAATAATTGTTGGAATTTTCACTAAAAACATTAAGAATTGCAAAGTTACACAATTCTTAAAGGTAATCAATAAAAGTACAATATTAGGCAGAACAATATTACAGAATCTTGAGGAGATTGATCATTTAATAAATATAAAATTTTAAGCCAACAGGTAAAAATGTTGGATTATTTTGAAAATTCTGTAGGACTACTGGTTAACCATAGAAAATCAAATAATGCTATACTTCTTGACTAACTCATGCAATGGAAATATTAACAATGAATTAAAAGTTTATGAAAACAGGAAAAATAAATATGCTAAGCCAAAACAGGTCAATATTTATATATTTACAAATATTACATATTTATATTTACATATATAATTTTCAAGTATTAATGGACTTTCTAAATATACAGGCAAAATCAAATATTGTCAGAAATTATATAATAATACAAAAATGAAAGTATGTGAACATAAATATTAAATAAAAGTAAAAATTATATAATGATAAAATTGTTGTGCAGCATATATTACTATGAACAAATGAAGAGCCAAGAAAAAAATGAAGGGATTTTTGTAAACCATTTTTCAGGGAAATCCTCTAGGTCTTAGACTGGCCTCCTTCCCCACCCCCTCACTTATAGTTTTCAAGGAGAAATGTAGAATATTCTGGAAATGCAGCATTCTGAGATAGGAGTAACTAGCTTTCATGGCCTGGGTTCTGTTTCTGTTCCTCTTAGAACAAGATGCCCTATAACAGTTTGCCCATCTAGATAATTGTCCTTATGGTATAATACCCAGGGCAAACAGCTTTCTGGGGCTCCTCAGTTGCAGTGCAAGTGGGGCATGAACAGGAGATGCCATCTGCTCTGAGCAGTTTTCCTGAGCCTTAGGGGACTGACTTGCCATGAATCTAGGCTTTTACTATCTCTTGCTATCTATCTGGAAATAATAGGTTCACTTAACTTGTGAGGGTTCTGTCCCACTGGACTCTTCCAAAGGATAGATATTGCAGTCCCAAATGCAGGCGGCTGGTGTTTAGCTTCCTGTTCCTGGATGTTGGCATAGTGATGATCTTCACTACCCTCCAGGCAGGGGGAGTTCTACCCAGGGATTTGTAACCAGTGCATAGTGAACCTGCTTTGCATGCACGACAAACAAATGGCTCATTGCGTCTTGTTATAAAAGATCAAATAAAAATTAAATTAAAAATTAACACTTCAGTGACAAAACAGTTAAGACACAAAGGAAAAACTCACTACATAATAAATAAAATGTATCAAAGAACAGAATTTTTTATTAGAAAATCATTGAAAATTTTGAGAAATGAAATGTCAGGTTTTAAATAAAATATAAAAATAAATTAACCATTTCCAAATGCTTATAAAAATGGTATTCCCTTAGTCCTGCTATAGGCTATAAACCCAATGAAATAGATTCAGGGTTGAAAACATTCACCAAGGTCCTCTAAACCAGGTGTACTCTTTGAACCAGCAACTTAATTTTGATTGTTGTACTCCAAAGAAATTACAATAAGGGCATTTACAAATGAGAATGCTAAGCATTGTAATGTTTTAAGTATGAAAAATATGAAACTTGAAAGTCTAACAATAAAAGAATCTTTAAATAATTATGGTACACTTACTGTGGTTCTGAAACTAGGATGCTTAAACACTTCCTGGGGAAGCATGTCAAAATAAAGAATTTACCCACTGGGCATTTCTCTGTTGGAGACCAGACTCAGATTTTATTTCAGCTATACCTTAATCATCATTTTTAGCAAAATAAATAAATAGGTAATTCTATTTAGCCCCTTATTCTGCATTTTAAGAATCATTGAACAGAGTGTGCTGGTGTATACCTGTAATCCCAGAGGCTTGGGGGGGGGGGGGCTAAAGCAGAAGGATCACGAGTTCAAAGCCAGCCTCAGCAAAAGGGAGGCCCTAAGCAACTCAGTGAGATGCTGTTTCTAAATAAAATACAAAAATTGGGCTGGGGATGTGGCTCAGTGGTCATGTGCCCCTGAGTTCAATCTCCAGTAGTACCAAAAAAAAAAAATCATTGAAATATTTAAGGCATAGTATTCAATCATTAAATTGGTGTTTTAGGTAAATGCATATTGATCTAAAATAATGTTCACATGATTTCAAGTTTTAGTATAACAATGGACTGAATTGACATTCCTACTTCAAATTATAATAGTTCAAATGCTACATCAAATATAACAACAAATTTAAGTTTATAACCAGGTTCAAAGTTCAAAAGGAAACTCAATATTGGCTGGAGCAATGCCAGAGTTCAAAATGAATATAGCAAGCACAGAGCAGATAACAGCCTGGCCTGGGAAGACGTGCCCCCGGGGAGACCTTGGGCACCAAGCATGTTTTCATGCCACGTGGAGGGGACAGAGGATACCTGGTCTTGGTGATACTTAGGACAGGACACTAGAATTGAGATCCTACATTAAGCATGAGCTCTGAAAGGAAGATTTCTTTTATGCAAAGAAGACTAGAAAAACTTCACTCATTGCTGCAAAAGTAGTGAAGAAACTGCTTCAGCTCAGCACTTTGGTGGAGAAGATGGTGAGGTGACTCTCACAGGAAGTCAAGACCCCAACCAGACTCAAGCACCAACCAGTTGAGGCCTGGAAGTCACAGCATAGAAATCACACAAATCCAGTGACAGGATGGAGTGAGCAGAATGCCTTAATATAAACAAACAAATGTAAAACCTCTCTGGAGAGATCTCAAAAATCCTGGGTGTAAAGTACTACCCCAAAGGAAGCAAAGCAACTAACTTTACAATAAAAAAAACACAATTCACACCAAGAAATGGTTCACTACAAAAGTTTCCATATAACCTGAATAAAAAAAATTAGCATAACTGGAATAGAAAATATAAAATCTGGAAGATTTATGTATGATATATTGCAATAATTTAGTGGATTAAAAATAGAAAATGTCAAAAAGTAGTAGGTCATTATGAGACAGGAAGACACAAGTTGGAAAAGAGACAAACAATTTTCTAGAAGTGAAAAATTCTGTCATTAATCATAAACATTCAGTGGATATGTTAAAATTCTGCAGTTGACATAAGTAGTACAATAGAAGTCTATGGAAAATAAGTCTGAAGAATTTTCAACTGGTATTTACACCATTGGTTCCTCCTTCAGAACTAGACTGAATGAAATCATCAACTGTATTGGTTCTCCAGTTGGTTGATGGCAGATCGTGGAACTTCTCAGCCTTCATAAACAAAAGATCTAATTTCTCAATATAAATACCACTCCATTGGTACATATATAAATTAGGTAAAATGGTAGTTGAATTTGGTAAAACAGTTAATAATCTCAATTCTGCTCTAAGTAGGTATACATATATGTGTATGTATTATGTGTGTACTTAGAGCAGGATATATATACATATATATAGTTAATACATATATGTTATTAATATAAATTTATATAGGAGGGGAGACATGTATATAGTTCACATTAAAAAGACAAAAAACAAGATTGATTTTAACTAGGTATTGCAATGGAGAGAATACCCTGGATTTTAATTTTTGTTGTTGTTGTTGTTTGTTTGGTACTGGGGATTGAACTCAACACTGGGCCACATCCCCAGCCCTTTTTTTGTATTTTATTAGAGACAGGGTCTCACTGAGTTGCTAAGTGCCTCGCCATTTCTGAGACTGGCTTTGAACTCGTGATCCTCCTGCCTCAGCCTCCCAAATGCTGGGATTACAGGCATGTGCCACCACACCTGGCAATGGGCATTGAACCCAGGTTTTCTGCATGCAAGGCAAGCACTCTACCAACTGAGCTATATCCCCAGCCTCATAGACAAATTTTTGATGGAGTTATTCATAGAATTATTTTGCATCAAGAAAATCTCAGTGAGTTACCAGAAGAGAACATGTTTACCTCTTTATCTAGGTAGTTAGCTATTAACTTAGCTATTAACTGTGGAGACAAACAACAGGAAGTTGGATAGGGATGAAAGTGGAAGTCAATGTCCACCTTTGTCCATAGGATCAGGCAAAAGGCAACAGCAGGGCTGGGTTTGGCCTTGTCAATATGAAGACATATAATTTACAATGTAGCAAACGTAAGCTAGCACCATGGTTAACCACACAGGCTTGGGATCCAAAGAGCTTAAGTTAAACACTAAATTCTGCTGACTGATTATTTGACCTTTGACAAATTATTAATCCCCATAAGCCTTACATTACCCACTGATAAAATCAAAACAATCATTGTACTTGTTTCTTCTTTTGAGAACTAAATAATCAAAGTAAAAGCACACAGTAAGAAAATGTAAAAAGGGACCTCACAGAACTGTAGGCAGGCCAGTAGAGCTGAGGAAGGGAATCAGGAAGAAGGAGAAGGGAAGGGCAAGAATTGGTACTAGGGAATGAAACAACCAAATTAAGTTATGTGCATGTATGGATATGTCACAATGAATCTCACTATTATGCATAATCATAATGTACCAACAATAATAAAAGAGTAAAATTTAAAAATATTGAAAATCAGTTTAAATACAAAATTTATATCTCATCATTGAAGAATAATTAAACACAAACCCAAAGTATTTCAATGAGAGTAAAGTTGTGGCATGAATTTCCATTCTAGGCTCTCTTTATCAGTCAAAAAATACCCCAAATTTAATAGTATTTAGTTTCTAAATTCCACTTTTTTCAAACTTTTTAGTATGAAATTTTCAAACTTCTAGAAAAGCCAAAATAATCATACAGTGAGCATACGTTCATTTTCAGTTTCTACACTATATATCACCAAATGTGATTTATCACATACCTTGCTATCCATTCATCAATGAAGACTATTATTAGATATATTCCAAAGTATGTCTAGACATCAGGAGCCTTATCCTCCCTTCTGCGTGCACTTCACTGAACAGCTTCACCACTGCTTCATAGTTATTTTCCCAGCTCTATTTCAACAAATTATAGTTTTCTTAATTTATTAGAAAAAATTAGAAGTATTGGATCCTTATGAATTTATGTTTGTTTTCATTTTCACTTATTGAATAAGGTTTAAGTTTCTTAGAGAAGATCAACATTCTAATATATTCTAAAATGACAAAAACTTACACATGTATGCCACTGCTGTCTACCTGTGAGCCCCTGTCAGAAAAAGAGAAAACATAATTTCTCATCAAAAAAATCATCAGGATAATTGCATAACACACCTCCAGAAAATACATCATTTAAACCCCAGGTTGGTTCTATTCAACTTAGATTTAGTTTAGGTTGGGGTTGATTGAGAACTTTTTCCTGGGGGCATCTTAAAAATAAAAAATAAAAAAGTCAGATTCTAGAGCTTTTTCAGCTGATGAAGTATAAGATGACACAGTTTTATTGTAATTGGATTTTCTTCATGTAGGTTAAAGAAGGCGTTCATTTTGACCAATTTAATGTCACTGAAATTGCTAACTTAATTTTTTTGCTTTTAACATTTTCTTTTTATGACACAAGTAATAGATGGTCACGGTGGAACAAATTGAAAATACACATCAGCACCCATGAAGCAATTGCTTAGACATAACTAATATTAACATTTTGATATTCTTCCAGACCTCATATATAAACACAATGAAGTTTATTTTTGTGTTTTCTTATTACCACATCAAATAAAAAATGCTGGGTGGATCGCAACAATCCAAAGGATGTTAGTGATGTTAGGCTATGCATACAGCATACATTAATGTCGCTTTGAAGTACCTTAACAACTACCTGAAAAGATATGGAAAGCTGTTTTCAAAGCCTATAAAATAGAAGCACACTAAGTGACCCAGGAGGCTACAGCTTAGGCTAAGCATGCCATGCATATTAAGATACTCTGGGCAGAGGAGACACATTGCTTTACACTTGAGACCTACCTAGACAACTGGAAGGTCAGTTAATTAATTTGAAATTGAGATGTTCATCACAAAGGTGACCCTGTATATCCTTTTCAGTAACTAGCATCAGGGACTTTACTAGCAGTGTTGGGTAATGTTTGGGAATATTTTCTGTAAAGCCTAAAAGTGTGTGTGTTTGTGTGCATGTGTATGGTAGTTTAAAATTGCTCATTATGAAAATGTTTCATAAACAAAAGCTAAGCATAACCATTTTATGGAAATTATTATAATAGGACTAGTGTAGCTGCATGCTGGAGAAAAAACAAATTAGCACAAGTAAAATTCACAGCGTTTAACTCTCGTAAGTAAATAACTTTAAGGTCCCCAGTCTGGGTTATGTAGTGGCTGCAGGAGCTCCAACTATTGCATCACTATTCAAATTAACAGAAAAGGACAAGAAAACAGCCTCTCTACTTAAAAATTGTGCACAAAAATTTCATACTACTTCTCATATCTCACTGTCCATAGATTAGATTGTTTAAATTATACATGAATTAATCAACTTAAAAATGCAGAATTTACTCTGCTGCTACTGAGGTAGAAGAGGAGATTGGCAATTAAGGAACAGATAAAACAGATAAATATTTGCCATTGTTCAAGCAATACCTGCTTCTTTTCAACCTGTTGTCTTGTATTGTTTTGGTGAAAATATGTGAAGAAAATTAGGCTTCACCCTACATAGTTGGAAAATGGAAAGCATTTTAATAGTCTTTTCAGATAACTATAGGTATTCTTCTTTGATACTTAACAGTGATAGTTTCTTAAATCTTGGTTGAAATGTTGAGTCTTAAATATTTTTTATTTGTTCTAGATAGTTATACATGAAAGTAGAATGCATTTTGACACATAGTACACAAATGGAGTATAACTTCTCATTCTTCTAGTTGTACAAGATGTAGAGTTACATACACAGGATGTATAATCATATGGTAAGAACGTCTGATTCATTCTACTGTTATTCCTATCCCCAGGTCCTCTCCCCTCCATTCACTCCCCTCTGTCTAATCCAAAGTACCTCTATTCTTCCTGAGCCCCACCCCCCCCCCCGCCCCTTATTGTGAATTAGCATCCACATATCAGAGAAAACATTAGGCCTTTGGTTCTTTGGAATTGGCTTATTTCACTGAGCCTGATATCCTCTAGTTCCATCCTCTTAGCAGCAAATGGCATAATATCATTCTTCTTTAAGGATGAGTAATATTGCATTGTGTATATATGCCACAATTTCCTTATCCAGTCATCTGTTGAAGGGCACCTAGATTGGTTCAATAGTTTAACTATTGTGAATTGAGCTGCTATAAATATTGATGTAGCTGTGTCATTGCAGTATGCTAATTTTAGGTCATTTGGGTATATGCCAAGGAGTAAAATAACTGGGTCAAATGGTGGTTCCATTCCAAGTTTTCTGAGGAATCTCCATGCTGGTTTCCAGAAAGGATGCACTAATTTGCATTCCCACCAGCAATGTATGAGTGTACCTTTTCCCCAGATCCTTGCCAACATTTATTGTTGCTTGTATTCTTGATAATTGCCATTCTGACTGGAGCAAGATGAAATCCCAGTGTAGTTTTGATTTGCATTTCTGTAATTGCTAGAGATGTTGAACATTTTTTCATGTTTGTTGATTGATTGTATTTCTTCTTCTGTGAAGTGTCTCTTCAGTTCCTTAGCCTATTTATTGACTGGGTTATTTATATTTTAGGTGTTAAGTTTTTTGAGTTCTTTATATATCCTGGAGATTACTGCTCTATCTGAGGTTCATGTGGTAAAGATTCTTTTCCCATTCTGTAGGTTCTCTCTTCATGTTATTGATTGTTTCATTTGCTGTGAAGAAGCTTTTTAGTTTGATTCCATCCCTTTTATTGATTCTTAATTTTACTTCTTCTGCTTTAGGATTCTTATTAAGGAAGTCAGGTCCTAATTGAATATGGTGAAGATTTGTGCCTACATTTTCTTCCATTAAGCACAGGGTCTCTGTTTTAGTGCCTAAATCTTTAATCCACTTTGAGTTGATTTTTGTGCAAGGTGAAATAGGTTTAATTTCATTTTTCTACATGTGGATTTCCAGTGTTCCTAGCACCATTTCTTGAATAGGCTATCTTTTCTCCAATGTATGTTTTTGGCAGATTTGTTAAGTATGAGATGACCATATTTACGTAGGTTTGTCTCTATGTCTTCTATTTTGTACCATTGATCTTCATGTCTGTTTTGGTGCCAGTACCATGCCATTTTTGTTACTATAGCTCTGTAGTATAGTTTAAGGTCTGGTATTGTGATGCCTCCTGCTTCACTCTTCTTGCTAATGATTGCTTTGGCTATCCTGGGTCTCTAATCTTTCAAATGAATTTCATGAGTGCTTTTTCTATTTCTATGAAGAATGTCATTGGGATTTTAATAGGAATTGCATTAAATCTGCTTAATGCTTTTGGTAGTATGGTCATTTTGACAATATTAATTCTGCCTGCACCAAAGCATGGGAGATCTTTCTATCTTCTAAGGTCTTCTTCAATTTCTGTCTTTAGTGTTCTGTAGTTTTCATTGTAGAGGTCTTTCACCTCTTCTGTTAGATTGATTCCCTATATTTTATTGTTTTTGAGGCTATTGTGAATGGGGTAGTTTTCCTGATTTCTCTTTCAGAGGATTCATCACTGATGAGTAGAAATGCATTTGATTTAAGGGTATTGATTGATCCTGCTACTTTGGTGAATTTATTTATTAGTCCTAGAAGTTTTCTGGTGGAATTTTTTGGATCTTCTAAATTCAGAATCATGTCATCAGCAAATAATGATAGTTTGAGTTCTACTTTTCCTATTTGTATCCCTTTAATTTCTTTCTTCTAATTGCTCTGGTTAGAGTTTCAAGGATGATGTTGAATAGAAATGATGAGAAAGCACATCCTTGTCTTGTTCCAAATCTCAAAGGGAACTCTTTCAATTTTTCTCCTTTTAGTATGATGTTAGCCTTGGGTTTAGCATATATAGCTTTTACAATGTTGAGGTATGTTCTTACTATCTCTAATTTTTCAAGTGATTTGAACAAAAAGCAGTGCTATATTTTGTCAAATGTTTTTTCTGCATCTATTCGGATGATCATATGATTTTTGACTTTAAGTCTACTGATGTGATTAATTACATTTATTGATTTCCATATATTGAACCAACTGTGCATCCCTGAGATGAAACCCACTTGATTATGGTGCAGTATATTTTAAATATGTTTTTGTATGTTATTTGCCAGAATTTTGTTGAGAATTTTTGCATCTATGTTCACCAGGCATATTGGTTCCTTGATGTGTCTTTGTTTGGTTTTGGTATCAGAGTGATACTAGCTTCACAGAATGAGTTCAGAAGGATTCCTTCCTTTTCTATTTCATGGTATAATTTGAGGATTATTGTTCTTTGAAGGTCTTGAAGCCATGGCTGAGAATATATCTGGTCCTGGGCTGAATATATCTAGTCCTGGGCTTTTCTTGATTGGAAGGATTTTGATGGCATCTTCTATTTCATTTTTTGAAATTGCTCAATTTAAATTGTGTATGTCCTCCAAATTCAGTTTGTGTAGATCATATATCTCTAGAAATTTGTTAATGTCTTCAAATTTTTCTATTTTATTGGGGAATAAATTTTCAAAATAAATTCTGATTATTTTCTGTATTTCAGTAATGTCTGTCATGATATTTGCTTTTTCATCATGAATTTTCATAATTTGAGCTTTCTTTTTCTCTTCATTAGTGAGGCAAAGGGTTTATCAGTTTTACTTATTTTTTCAAAGCACAAACTTTTTTTGTTTCATCATTTTTTTGAATTGTTTCTTTTGTTTCAATTACATTGATTTCAGCTCTAATTTCAATTATTTGCTGCCTTTTTATGTTTTTGGTGTTGATTTGTTCTTTTTTCTAGGGCTTTGAGATGTAACATCAGGTCATTTATTCATTGACTTTCTATTCTTTTAATGAATGAGCTCAGTGCAATGAACTTTCCTCTTAGTACTACCTTCATAGTGTCCCAGAGATTTTGACATGTTGTATCACTAGTCTCATGTATCTTTTATTTTTTAAATTTTATCCCTGATATCTTGTGCTATCCATTTGTAATTCAGTAACAAATTATTCAGTCTCCAGGTGTTAGAGTAGCTTGCATTTTTTATTCTATCATTGATTTCCAATTTCATTCCATTATGATGTGATAGTGCAGGATATGATCTTTCTTTCTCTGTATTTGCTAAGAGTCACTTCTCTGTTTCAGAGAAGGATCCATGTGCTGCTGAGAAGAAAGTGTATTCACTCAATGATGGATAAAATATTCTGTATATGTCTGTTAAGTATAAATTATTGTAATATAAATTATTGATTGTATTATTTATTTCTATAGTTTTTGTTTAGTTTTCATTTGGAGGATCTACCCAGTAGTGAGAGACGTGTGTTAAAGTCACCCTGTATTATTGTGTTGTGGTCTATTTGATTCCTGAAGTTGGGAAGGGTTTGTTTGATGTATGTAGATGCTCTATTGTTTGAGTCATAAATATTTATGGTTATTACATTTTGTTGATGTATAATTCGCATAAACAGTATGAAATGTCCTTTTTTTTTTGTCCCTTCTTTTAAACTTTGGGTTAAAGTTCACTTTATCTGACATAAGGATAGAAGCCCCTGCTAGTTTATGGGATTCAAGTGAATGATATGCTTTTCCCATCCTCTCACCTTCAGTCTGTTGCCTATGAGGTGAGTCTCTTGGAGAGAGCATATTGTTGGGTCTTGTTTTTTAAATCCAATCTGCCAGTATGTGTCCTTTGATTGATGAGTTTAGGCCATTAATCTTCAAGGTTATTATTGAAATATGATTTCTTTTCCCAGTTATTTGGGTTTATTTCTAGTTTTTAATTTGAATTTTTTTCTCCTTTAAGTGACTATTCCTTTAGTGTAATTCCTCCCATTGCTATTTTTCACTTTTTTTTTTTTTTTTATCTTCATGGAATGTTTTGTTGAGAATACTCTGTAGTGCAAGCTTTCTAGTTGTGAATTCTTTTAACTTTTGTTTATCATGGAAGGTTTTTATTTAATTTTCAAATATGAAGCTTCATTTTGCTGGATATAGAATTCTTGGTTAGCATCTATTTTCTTTCAGAGCTTGATATATGTTATTTCAAGACTTCCTAGCTTTGAGGGTCTGGGTGGAGAAATCAGTTGAGATTCAAATAGGTTTCCTCCTATACATAATCTGATATTTTTCTCTCACATCCTTTAAAATTCTATCTTTATCCTGTATGCTAGGCTTTTTCACTACAATGTCCTTTGGTGTGGATCTGTTTTAATTTTGCATTTTGGGGTCCTGTAAGCCTCTTGTATTTGATTTTCCATTTTATTCTTTAGATTTGGGAAATTTTCTGGTACTATATCATTGAAAAGGTTGTCCATTCCTTTGATTTATATCTCTCTACCTTTATTTATCCCAATAAATCTTAAACATGGTCTTTTCATGTCATCCCATTATTTTAGTCAGCTTTTTCACTGCTGTGACTGAAGGATCTGAACATAACAATTATAGGGAAGGAATAGTTTATTTGAGGGCTTATGATTTCAGAGGTCTTAGTCCATAGAAGACCAGCTCCATTCCTCAGGGCTCAAGGTGAGGCTGAACATCATGGCAGGAGAGGGTAGCAGAGGGAAGTAGCTCACATCACAGTGATGAGGAAGCAGAAAGAGAGAGATTCCACTCTCCAGATGCAAATATATACACAAAAGACACGCCCCCAATTCCCACATCCTCTAGCCACACCCTACCAATTCAGTTAATCCTATCAGGGATTAACTCACTGATTAGGCTAAAGCTATAACCCAATCATTTCTCCGACAAACCTTCTGGCATTGTCTCACATGTGAGCTTTTGGAGGACACCTCACATCCAAAACATGACATTCTGCCTCTGACCCCCAAAACTCACACTTATCTGACAATGCGAAATACATTTAGTCCATTCCCAAGTGTTTCCCCATAGCCTCAACAGTCCCAAAATTGCTCAAAGTTCAGGTCCAAAGGCTCAAGGCAATCTCTCACTGTGAGCTCTTATAAAATTAAAAGCAATTTAAAAGTATTCAACATACAAAGGTACTGAGTAAACATTTCCATTTATAAAATGGAGCAAAGAAAAAAGGGACAGAACCGAAGCAAGACTGAAATCCTGCTGGACCAACAGTTTCTGTAGCTCCACGTCTGGCAACTGGGACACATGGCATCATGATGTTCTCTCCACAGGGTTTGTGTAGCTCCACCCCTGTGGCTTTGTTTGTTGCAGCCCAAGTGGTCTTTCTGTTGGCTGGTCTCTGCTTGATTCCTGCAGCTTCCCTAAAATGATGTCCCATGTTAATGGCATTTCTTAACCTCAGGGGTCTCCAATGCAGCTTGGGCTTCCTCACATCTCCACATTTTTACTTTTCAGGGGGTTCCTGCAGGAACTCCAACCCCGCTGCACTTTGCCTGGCCTCCCAGGCCTTCCTTTGAAATCTTGGTGGAAGCCTCCAGGACCCCTAACTCCAGCATCCTGCATTCCTGCAGAACTAGCACCATATGGTAAATGCCAACATTTGCTGACATCCCAAGCAGTAGCACAGCCTCCAGGGACCCTTCCTGCAGCAGCCTTTGATTGGCTGAACATATTGAAAAAACTTCTTAGGTCCCCTTGTGCAAGAAGGGTGCCCCAGTGGTCTCTTCTCAAGAGAATTTTCACCTTTACTCCCTTGCACTTGAGATGGGTGTGGTCTTGCCACCTCCTGTGATGCCCTCAAGCCATCTTTCTTATATCTCTGTCCTGAGTCTTTAGCATTTCTTTAGTGGCAGTAATGTCTTTAACAACTACAACTTCCTTAGCTTGAGTTTTACTCTGGCCTTTCAAGTTCAATTTTTCCAAATCTTTCTGCTCTTTCTGCTCCTGATTATCACAATAGATTTGGCTAAAAGCCTCTAGCAACATCCATGCCACTACCTGAATGCTATGCTGCCTAGACATTTCTTCTGCCAGATTAAGAAATCCATTGCTTTTAAAATCAGCTTCACTGGGGGCTGGGGTTGTGGCTCAGTGGCAGTGCACTCGCCTTGCACGTGCGCGGCCTGGGTTCGATCCTCAGCACCACGTAAAACGTAAATGCATTGCATTGTGTACAACTAAAGTAAATAAATAAATATTAAAAAAAAAAATCAGCTTCACTGAAAGTCTCAGGACACAGGCAAAATGCAGACAACTTCTCAGCCAGAACAGAACACGAGTGGCCTCTACTCCAAATCCAATAGAATTCTCCTTTTCTGAACCCTCTTGAGCCCTGTCTTCACTGACCCTGGTCCTATTGCCATTCTGGCCTTGTGAGCTCCCACCAGAATTGGCCATTAAGCTCCACTTATAGCAATCTAAAGCATTTCCTGCTTGCATTGCTACAAATCTCAAAATTCCTTCCACCAATTCCAAAAAGCTCAAATGCTTCTGAACCACATGGTCAGGTTAGTCACAGCAACAACCCCACTTCTCAGCACCAATTTCTGTTTTAGTCAGCTTTTTCACTACTGTGACTAAAGGATCTGATCAGAACAATTATAGAGAAGGAATAGTTATTTGAGGGCTCACGGATTCAGAGGTCTTAGTCCATAGAAGACCAGCTCCATTCCTCAGGGCTCAAGGTAAGGCTGAACAACATGGCAGGAGAGGGTAGCAGAGGGAAGCAGCTGACATCAGATGATCAGGAAGCAGAGAGACTCCACTCTCCAGATACAAATATATACACAAAAGCCATGCCCCCAATTCCCACATTCTCCAGCCACTCCCTACTAATTCAGTTAATCTCATCAGGGATTAATTTACTGATTAAGCTAAGGTTATAGCCCAATCATTTCTCCTCCAAACCTTCTTGTATTGTCTCACTTGTAAGCTTTTTGGGGACACCTCACATCCAAACCATGACACTCATAATTTTTGGAAGTTCTGTTCATGGTTTCTAACATCATCTCTCTGCGTTCAACTCTATTTTCAAGATTATGTATTTTGTCTTCATTGCATGAGGATCTGTCTTCCAAGTAGTCTAGTCTGTTGATGATGCTTTCTATTGAATATTTAATTTGGTTTATTGTTTCCTTCATTTTGAGGATTTCTGTTTGGCTTTTGAGAATCTCTGCCTCTTTATTGAAGTGATCTTTCACTCCCTGTATTTTCTCCCTGATTTAATTCCTTATACCATCCTTTACCTCACAGATCAGTTTAACTATGTACATTCTAAACTTCCTCTTTGACATTTTTTCCATTGTGGTATTGATGGATTCTGCTACTGAAGTATCTTTGTTTAGAGTGATTTGTTCCGTTGCTTTTTCATGTTGTTTGTGTGTCTACCCATTTAACAGTATGGATCTGAGGCAATAGACTTATAATGTCCCAGTGGACTTACAATGTCCCTGAAGGTTTCCAGTACCTCACTGTTTGAGGGGAGACAGATAATAACAACAAACAATGCAAGCAATATACAGCATTAAGCCAAATAGTTCCTACTATGACGTCTACAATATTAATTTTCACAATAAGCAGAAAGGATATTATCAGTTGTTGTCTACAATAAAAACAGAAAGCTTGCAGAAGGGTTTACATTTTCCTATGGTGGACAGGGAGAGAATAGAAGTTATATAGAGGGGCTGGGGTTGTGGCTCAGCGGCAGAGCGCTCGCCTCGCACTTGCGGGACCCGGGTTCAATCCTCAGCCACCACGTAAACATAAATGCATTGCATTGTGTACAACTAAAGTAAATAAATAAATATTTTAAAAAAAGAAGTTATATAGAATGTGATGATTATAAAAGAGGAGGAGAGAAGACAGAAGTAAAAAATTAAAGGAAGTGTGAAAGGGAGAACAATAGAGACTGGCTGTTAGTGGAAGAAAAGAGAATCAAGAGAAATAGATGGGTAAGAGAAAAAAATGTATATCTAAAGTAATAATTTAATAAAAATTAAAAATAAAATACAAAACAAAACTAAAATATACTAACCAAACATCCTAGTTCACAAAAAAACTAATCCATCAGAAATAACTGGCTTCAAAAACGCTAGAAATTAGGAAAAAATTAACAAATATGAAAATGTATAAATGACCATTGTACCATCAAGGTCACCATTAAACAGAGAAAAAAACAAAAAAAATCTTAATGAAAAGTTAAAGAATCCTTTCCATTGGAGTTCAAAATATTCTCAGCTTCTCTTCTCAGCAGTGTTAGGTGGTGTCATCTGGTGCATTATGCTCCACCCTCTGGATTGCTGGAGTGAGAGAGGTAGCCCTGTAGATGGAGTTCCTGGAGGCAGGGTTTAGGCTTAGGCAGGCTCCAGGCTCTTTGCTGAATGCCAATTGGTCCGGAGATTTTAAATCAGCACACAGCAAACCAGTACTTGCTGGTTTATGCTGGAAGACTTTAACCCTAGGATCTCCCCTGGGTTCCACTCATGTGGTGTGGAAGCTAATTCGTAGACCACTAGTCCACTATATCACCTGAAGACCCCACTTTTCCTTGTCTTTGGTTCAGTCTCCAATCTCTCCCACCCTGACACTTCCCAATTTCTGGCCAGATGTGTCTTTCCCAGCAGGTCCTGCAAGCAGCCAGATTGGATGAGGATGGGTAGATCTGTGTGGGTTTTTCAAACCAGCTGTCCCCTGTATAAAACTCTTTCCATGTTTGATTTTCTTCTGCCCACTTAAGTACACCCTATGTTGTGCCCTGTGTGTTTATTGGGCCTATATTTCAGGCCAAACTGGGGTTTGCCAGCAATTAGCTCCCTCAGCTGCTGGCCCCTCTGTCACAACTGCAAAATGTTTCCTTCCTTTGTCCTCAGCACTCCACCTGGGGGGATAGTGGCTTCTTTCCCCACTAGTGGATATCATGGAGAAATGATGGCTTCTTTCCACACATTGATATCATGTAGTAAGTCTTTCAGGTTTATTGGGCCATGTCCTGATCTCTAAATGTTCCATACCCAGGTATGCCTCAAGCCTCCCAAAATGCAGGTTCCTTTAATTTCCTTTTGCCTCTACTGTGCTCTCAGAGGGACCTCTCTGGCTGGTGCTTCTGACCCAGCCTCAACAGTGGCTGTGCTCTTGGGGATTTTTTTCTTATTATATTATATCCAACCTCCTATGTCCCCAATCTGCTTTGAATGTACAGTTTTAAACTCCAGTAAAGTCCCCTCCACACTTTTGTTGTTTTTGTTCACCTATGTTGTGGAGAAGCTGCCTGTCTGTTTTCCTGGTTTCATGATACTGAGCAGCCAGGAACGTGACCGCCTTTATTCTGCCATCTTGAAAAAACCCCTGAATCTGAATTGAATAGTATTCTAACATACTTTTGGTTAGAAAGTTAATAAGTTAACTTTTTTGTATCAGTATTTGTTTTATGTACTTTTCTGTATCAATGCCATATATCACATAAAAATATGCTATCATTCAAACAATGTGGAAACACACAGCATAGACAGTGAGGGTTCCCTGTAATATTTCTTCTAGAAAAAAATGTTGTCTACAATTTGGTGAGTCTTAATCTTGTCAACATGTTTTTTGTACCTTGTATACTATGACATAATAAGATTAAAAAGACCAATAGTGTCTTCTTATTATTATGAAAATATTTTTTACTTTGCAGACCCCTTGAAAAGTTCTCAGGGTTTCAACAGGAAAGTCTGAAACTGTTCACATAGTTAATGACCCAGATTTTGTCTTTATCTCAAGGCTGAATTTTTCATAGTGCTGTTTTTAGCCTCTTCCTTTACAGATATAACTGTAATAAGCACATAATATACCTCTTAAACTATTACACTTGAAGGTGTCAGCACATGTTTTGGTGGCAAAACACAAATTTCTGACTTTCCAGCCTCAATATAATTTTTCTCTCTACCTGCCTCCTAACAGCTAAAGCAAATGTCACTTCCTTCAGTTCCTGCTCTCCCTTCTATTGTTATTCTCTGATAATGGTAGATGTTATATAATGTCAGAATAGGATAAATTATGTTGCCATATGCAAGAAAATCTTTCACTGGCTTAAATAAACAAGGAATCATGTTTCCCTGACATTATAGCTCCAACCTAAGTCATTCAGGACCTCTAACTGTAAGTCACTCAGAGACCTCTGATGAATGCAATATCAATTTATTAATATTGCCCTCTTTGCAAGAAGCATTTGGGTGTATGGCAGCAAGAGAAGTGAGCATAAGGGTGTGTCACACTGGCAATGAAAATCTTCAGCTTGGAACTGATACCATGGCCCAGAATTGATCATGTGGCTGCCACCAGCTAAGAGAAGTTTCAAAAGAACAATCTTGCCCTGTGCCTGGAACCAGAAGAAAACTGATTATACAGGAGACCAAAGGACATTATAATATTACAATGTTAAATACCTTAAATCTTCTTAACCTGTATTTATAAATCTAATGTATTCGATTTATTTTTTGATTAATTCAATTATCTATTCAAAAATAAACATTACTGAATACATAAATAAATTTTGCAAATGTAACAAATTAAATTATTATCATTGTGGCAATTCTTAAAATCCCTAAAATATTCTTACATGGTGTATGCAATAATAATATTTCATTTCAAAATCAGACACATAAATCACCTATTGAACCATTTTACAGCTTCAATTATAAGGACACAGTATTGCTCTAATAGTTCTACTTTTCTTAAAAAAGTGGTTTCCTAATCATAATGCAAAAATATTGAGAAACAATTATAAATAATTCCAAATATAAATAATTCTGAATCTTCTCTGAGATAAAAGATGCTAATTCTCTAAGGAAACAATTATCTCACCTCAGAATGTTTGGAACAATCTTTCAAACATTTTTTGTTATTACCTTCTCAGCTTGAAGAAGTGTTTTAATTACCTAAAATACCTGCTGAGCAACTAACCAGATTCTCATCTGTATGCTGATAAAATGTACTGAGCACTATTTATTATCTATAACAGAGATGCAGAACAAAAACCTCACAGTGATCACCAAACCTGCAATTTAGTATTGGAGTTATAAGTTATTTTTATATCATCTTAGAATTTCTAAGTTCTACCTAGTTAGTTACACCACTTGATTGGTTTCAACTTAGCTGTGCATTGTTTTAGTCTATTTTAAACTCTTTCTTCTTTTTTTTTTTTTCCTAATTAGTGGAGATTAAATGTAAATGGTATTTCACTAGGTGAAGTGAATCACCAAGTTATACTGGTTTCATGGTAAGACTCCCCAGATTTGACAGTATGGACTTAATAATATAACTCTAACATAAGTGAAACAAAAACGAATAGAATTTTATTCAAGGAAAATTTGACAGACCATCATTTTGCTAACATTTTAACAAGTTTCTCATAATAATTAGTAGTTTAGGAATCATTAATAACATACTGGCCAGGTACAGTGGTGCATGCCTGTAATCCCAGAGACTCCAGAGGATTGGAAGTTTGAGGCCAGCCTCAACAATATAGCAAGACCCTAAGCAATTTAGTGAGATCTTGTCTCAAAATAAAATGAATGACTAAAAATGGCTGGGAATTTTTCTCAGTGATAAAGCAACCTTGGGTTCAATCCTCAATATGTATGGGTATAAATGTGTATAAACACACACAGACACACACAGACACACACACACACACACACACACACACACGTCTTTGAACTCAAAATTACTAATTGATCTAAAAATAGATCAGATACTAGAACTGTGTTAGCCAGGTTTTGCATCACTGTAATCAAAATACCTGAAAATAAAAACTTAGAGGAAGAAATTTATACAGGACTCACAATCTCAGAGGTTCAGTTTATGGACAGCCAACTGCATTGCAATGGGCTCAGGTGGGCAAACATTGTGGCAGAAGCACATGGTGAAGGAACAAGGTTCCACTTATGGCAGCCAGGAAGTAGAGAAGAGAAAGAAGTATGGCCCTGGAGAAGATGAACCCTTCTAGGCATGACCCCTGTGACTTACCTCCTCCAACCAAGCCCCACCTACCTACAATTACCACTTAATAATCCATTCAAATTAGTAATGCATCATGTGGAGTAATCCACTCTAGTTCTCATAATCTAATCATTTCATGTCTGAACATTCCTGCATTGACACCGAAGGTTTTGAGGAACACCTCAAAAGTAGAAAAAAAAGAGAAGAAATTGTTGAATTGTTTAGAATTGAATGATAATTTGCTTGTCACAACTCAAGCAGTACTTAGAGAATTTAAATGTTCATATTAGAAAGAATCTAAAAACTAATGAGGTAACCACTCAATTAAGAAGTTAGAAAAAGCAAATAAATCCAATAAAATAAGTTAGCAGAAAAGAATAAAATAAGAACAATAATATAGGATTAACACTGTCAAGTGTGCATTTTTGAAAGTAATATAATTGAACAATATCTGACTAAAGCAAGTCAGAGGAGGGTAAAAAGAAAGAAGGCACAAATAATCAGTAAATGCAAAGGAGTGAAAATATTGATAAAACATGGTTTAAGAAGATTGTAGCAAATATAATGAAAAACATTATGCCAAATTTGGAAAAATTAAAGAAAATATATATTTTCTTAAAAAAATCCAATATATTTACTAAAGGATAAATAGAAGCTTTAAATAATCCTACAAACATTAAGAAACCTAACTAGTAAATAAAATTCAATGCCCATTCTACAGATAACAGGTCCAGTAATTTTATAGAAAAGTTATGCCAAATACTTAAAGAAAATATCATTAAAATACATTTTAAAAATCTTTTATAAGAATAGAAAACAAAGAATGTCTCTTCTCTCTCTCTTATTTATTTTATGAGGACAGAATGAACTTGATACAAAAACCAGATAAGACCAGAATAGGAAAAGAAATCTGTAGGTTAATCTTGCCACTAAAATCTAGAGTAAAATCCCAAACAACATATTGTTAACCCAAACATAGAGATGAATAAAAGGGATAACACTTCATGATCAATTTGAGTTTGTCTCAGTACTTCAAGGATGTTTTGTCACTATAAAATCAAATAATGTAAATTACCACATAAGCAAGTTAAATGCCAAAATACATAAATGATAATTTCTTCAGGCGTAGCTTTTGTTTTAGATAAAATTTAACCCACATTTTAAAACCCTTTTAGGCTGGGTGCAGTGGGACACACCTGTAATCCAGCCACACCTGTAATTCCAGCCACAGGTATAATCCCAGCAACTCAGTAGGCTGAGGCATGGGTATCACAAGCTAGAAGCTAGCCTCAATAATTTAGCAAGGCCTTCAGCAACTTAGTGAGACCCTGTCTCAAAATAAAAAAGAGAAAGGACTGGCATGTGGCTCAGTGGTAAAGTATCTCTGGGTACAATACCTAGTACCAAGCAATAACAACAAAACCCTTTTAAGTGGAATAGGGTAATAGCTCATAACCTGACAATAGTTATCCAAAGGAAATAAAAAGAAGAAAAAAAGAATTATAGCATACATTATGTATAATGGTGAAATAGTAGACACAGTCTCTTTAAAATCAGAAAAATATGAGAATGCCCACTATGTCACCACTATTTAACATTGTGCTGCAAGTGCTATTCAGTACAGGGGTACAATAAAACAAGAAATTTAAGAAATGCAAAGGAAGAAATCAAGCTGTTCTTTGCAATAAGCATTGTTTTCTATATAGAGTAACCCAAAGCCAAAAATTACTGGAAGTAACAAGGAAAATAACAAGACTGCAGGTATAAAATCAAATATAAAAATTAAGCTCAGGTTTATACACAAGCAAGAGGTGACTATATGACGTAGTTTTCAAAATGCATTATTCAAAACAATAAAAGTACTTGTAATAGATGACAAAATAGACACATGACATATGAGGGAAAAAAATAAAAAACTTTAGTGAAGAAGATTGGTGAAGAATTAATCAAATAGGAAAAGGTGCTATATTCATGTTTAATGACTCAAAATTATAAAGATGAATCACTGTTAATTGATGTAGTCAATTTATTTCCTGCAAAATTCCTATCAGGATTTTTATTAGAATTTGACATGCTAATTCTAAAATTTGTCTGGAAAATTATATAAAATTTGGCTTATCAGAAACACACACAGACATGCACACACACACACATATATACACACACACATATATACATACACACACATATATACATACACACACATATATACACACACACATATACATACACATACATATATATACACACATATGTGTACATATATTGGTCTCTGATAAGGCAAAATTTATGATAAGGCAAAATATTATGGTAGCTCCCTGAAGTTAAGGTGGAATATTCAAATAAGTCCTTCCAATCTGAAAGGTTGTCCGTTCAGAAAAAAATAGGACATTCTAGCTCTATCTTACAACACTCACAAAATCAATTCTAGGCAAATCAAAGCCCTAAATGTAAAGAGCATATTATAAAACATAGGAGTAAAATATAGAAAACACTTTTATGAATTGAGTGATAAGGTTGTTGGGATTCATGTCTGCCAAGGGGATGGGCTTTGGCTGCTTACCATGCCCTAGTAGGACCGGGGCTAAGCCAAGGGGTGTGGCGTGAGAGACTGAACTGCCCTGCTGGCTGATTGGTTAGTTCTAGGCCTATTTAAGTTCAGTGCCTGGTCAATAAATCTGAGTTTTTTGGATTCTCGCTTGCTATACAAAGCTCCCTGGGTGTGGCATGGTTTCTGTTCACCAAACAGAGGTAGACACTCAGCTATTTTTGTCCTTAAGCTCACCCTCGCCAGGTAAGTTGTTTTCCTTCTGCGGGCGGAAGGAAAAGCCCCTTTTGGGCCCGAAAGGGGGATAGCTTAGAACTTGGCCCCATTCATAACTCAGCAGCCCCGGCATAAGGTAACTGGGCCATGTGCCTTTTGTCATCCACCAGGCTTAATTAGATTTGTTCCAGAGTATAGGGAGGTTCTGCTATCACCTACTACCAAGAAAGACAAAGTCCTAATGCTCTAGCACTTTGCAAATCTCTGTGTGGCTTTTGCTACTGTGCCATTGGCCAAAGCTAATCACATGGATAACACAACAGCCAGTGAGGAGGGAACTATCTATCCAATGTTGTGAGTTCAGGAAAGTATGAAGAAACAGGGTGAGTAAGAGTTTCTACAAAAAATACCGTGCAACACACATGTATTTTATAAAGCTAAAATTCAACACAGAAAAATATAGCATGAAATACAGGTTACTGGCTTCCTCTGGCTAGGAACATACAAAGGAAAAGTCATTGAGGCAAAATATGAAGACTCAAAGTTTTAGAATATTTTATTTCTTAAACTAAATTGTATGTATAAGAATGTTCATTATATAATTCTCCATATGTGTGTTCCAATATTACTTACATTATAAAATAGTCAATGATACTTTTTTCCAAACTAATTACTCCCAAAGAATTGAAAAGCAAGTTAGTTTTATACTACTCTTTTGCAAAATAAAGGTGAAAAGACAAAAGAATTAGGCTATAGAATTCTGAGTGAAAAATTGATCATCTGAATTTTATACTGCTCCAAAATGACAATTAAGATGCAAATAATTTTATATTAACATACAATTCCTGAAATGATTTTAAAAAGTGCAAGGAAAATAACATAACTAAACTTCAAGTTGGTTTGTGTGACATAAAAATAGAGTGTGAAAGTAGAAAACATTAAAATCAACTAAAATAGAAATATCTAAAAATTTAAGCACATCTAGTTGCAAAGTGGTGACAAATGCTTAATATATGCTAAAAGCACATCTTTGAACTTTTTTAACTGATGCAATGAGGTTATGTCATTGAAAGCCCAAGATAATAGACATTATTTAATAATAGACATTATTAGAACTGCAAAGAAAAAGGTTAGCAAGGAGGCAGAGTATGAGATCACTATAAAAAGTTGTAGTAGATTAGTAAGAGCCAAATTTCAAAGTGGTATGCAAAGTAAGATATTTGTATTAATTACTAAATATGTATTATCTGGAATCACCCATGGGAAGAAGGCATAATTCTGCAAAGTTCTAATGAAGAAAATTAAAAAAAGCCAAAAAAATTGAACATATTTAACAAGTTAGCAGAAAGAATCCTAAACATTGTGATCACATCAATTGTTCTTGTTTATAGATTAATGAATTTTAATTAGAATCACAGCAAAATTGTAAAGGAAACTTGAAAAAGTACTTTCCAAATGTACTTCAAAAATAATGAGGAGGGCTGGGGATATAATTCAATTGGTAGAGTGCTTGCCTTACATGCACAAGGCCATGGGTTCAATCTCCAGAACCACACACACCAAAAGAAGAAGAAGAAGAAGAAGGAGGAGGAGGAGGAGGAGGAGGAGGAGGAGGAGGAGGAGGAGGAGGAGGAGGAGAGGAGGAGGAGGAGGAGGAAGGAGCTAAGTCAATGTGAAAATTTAGAGGACCTTCATTTTATCATATAAGACTGTATTATAAAGCTAAAATAAATAAATCTGTGGAAATGCTGCAGAGGGTTCAGAAACTAGTCCATATAAATTGGCATATCATTTAATAAAGGTGGCCTTTTACATCAGTGAATTAATAGTGTTGTTTAAAAAAACCATTGCATGAGGGCTAGATTTAACTAATCTAATGTTAATACATTCCAAAATCCAACTAAAACATTAGTTCAGAAAGACATCTTAGATCACACATATTCAAATGAGGGGAAAACAAAAGCAAAAAAAAAAAAAAAAAATAGGAACAAAATTTGGGAGTTGAAAAGCAGATTAAAATGTGATAAATATGCCTGATCACCCAGTGTGGGTCATTTTCAGATAACCATAGAGAAGATCAAAAACAAAAATTAGCTAAAATAAAGAGGAGTGATTGATTTTCATAATGCCATTTAGCAATCCCTACTCTCAGTTGTGTGGCAACTTATCCTTCCTACTCTCTGGTGAAAAGACCAAAGTTCTATTCATTTTGAATAGCTAAAAGACAAGAGTTTTTGGACTGATGAGCATTAGAAATCATTTGGAATAGAAATACTGTATTAAAGAGAAGGATCAAGTTAGGGGTGATTGGAACATGTTTCATAACTGCTTCTGTGAACACAGAAAAATTTATTGTGGATTTCATTGATTTAAGGATGTGTAGCACACAATCTACAAACTACAATAAAATTTATAATACTCTTTACTGTAAATTCCATAAAGCCAATTAATTCTCACAGAATGATTCCAGTAATCTTTTTTTCCCCCAAGCCCTGTAATTTTAGTCAATCTTAAGCTTCAGTTGGAATCATTCCAGCATGAATGTTGGTTATTTTTGTTTACTTAAGGAATAGGACAAAACTAAAGTTATGAAGTTATCTGTAAGTATTTCACTTGAGTGTTAGTACCATTAAGTGACTTCCTAGTAGAAGCAGATAGTTTTCAAGTATTGGAAGAATATTTCTTCTCTTTTGTGCAATGTGTGATGTAACTGCCATGGAACCCAGCTGTTTAAGTTTAGGCTGCATTGTTAACATTTTCTGCATCACTCTGTTGGTTCTAGATAATAAAGAAATTAAGTGATCCCTGATGTACAGAGTTTGCTGACTTCTGTGGTATAAATACTCCTTCTATGACTCTTTGAAAGCTAACAAGGTGACATCACTAAACTAAACGTGGAATTGAAAAGAGATGTGCAGGAGCACATTATATAGTATTTCCCAAATAGTCCTAAATAACCTCAAAAGGCTAAAGAATAGAAAACTGTAGTAAAATAATTAGGAAGCAGTGAGTTTTGATTACTTGTCTTTGCTTTTATATAATTGTTTCAACTGCATGTTTATGTAGTAAATTCTTAATAACTGTGTCCAACAAAATTCCTGAAATGATAACATTT